>ONZH01017861.1:0-275339 GCA_900303285.1 Rhinella marina
CTGTGAAGGTAGACCAGCAGAAATACTGAATTTTCCCCTCACAGTGTGATGTCATTTGTATATACATGTATTCAATGCTATTTAGCCTTACAAAAATATCTCAGCTTTGCAAAATGCTTATGCAGCTGTGTCCAGTACATCCTGATACAGATTCCACTCCCCCCACCTGTCCGGGATGCTGCGGTGGAGTAACCAAGACAAGAACAAAAGAATATGTGTTAATGCTTATCAGCTTGCTGGGGAAACTCTGTGAACGAGGCCCCCACCTTTACTACTGTGTGTATATGCTTTTGTATTAAACGGAGCAGCCCAGATCACCTCAGCGCCTGAACGTGTTGGGAGACCTTTGTGTCCGTCTTGAGATCTTACCATGTGCACAACCGTTCTTTTAATTTGGACAACTGACCTGACCTTCTTGAAGACAGATTATGTCTTCCTTAACAAGGGTTACCTCTCATATCTGCTCATCACACACATTGGGGGTCCTTCTATTACCACAGAATTCAGAAATTAGAAAGCTTGTTTCTGCTGATGAGCTGCATCACTATATTACTGCATTGCTCATAATATTAAAAGAATAGATTCTGTTATATCTTCTACCTGCTGATGGTTTCCTTTTCATTTTGTAGTTGTTAAAACATCTGCTGTGCCCACTAAGAAGTATAACATCAGACCGCCCACATACAACACCAAGGGAGTTACAATTATAAAACAACTAAAAGCTGCAAAAAAACTGGAGAAAAAACAGAGGAAAAAAACATCTAAAGCAGAGGAGAAGAAAGTAAGCCCTGGCTGTAGTGGAGGAGAACAGCCACTAAGCTGCTCCTCTGGGGGATGGGTCCTATAAAGTGATGCTGGAACATATAATGATGTGCCCCTTATCCAGACGTTACCAGCCCACAGTCCAGCAATTACCCCCTCCATGCCCAGCCAAGCTGCCAGTGCCTACCTGCTGATGTCCTCATGAAGGGCACTGCTGGCATCAGGAGGGTCTAGAGATGTTGGACAATGTCTTGTAGAATATGTTCTCTATGATAAGAATTGATAACGAGCATCTTGTGTCTTTATTACCAGTCATGAACCGCGTAGTCCTGCCGCTATGTGGACTTCTATTGATTCTGATTGCTGCAGTTATCATCTATTGCTGGTAAGTTTCCAGTTTTCTTCTACTCTACACATCACATTATTCTCTGTACACTGTACTGTCTGACCTACAGGGGGCGCAGTAACTACTGCAGTCAGGTTATAATATAGGGGCTGTATCGGGCAGGGATATAATAAGGTAACCGCTGTCCCCCCCTTTCGCGCTGCTGTATTATGATGTAGTATAGACTATGGCACCATATCCTTCCTGTCTGGTATATATGGCACCTTTATATCTCACCCCCTGTGGTGGGGGAGGGGGTTATGGGTATATTCTGATGGGGAACTGGAGATTGTCATCTGTAGCGGCTCATGTCAGGACATTTCTCTGTCTCACAGGTACAGGGCCTGGCGAAGGAGAGAGGACAAACAGGCAAGAGATCTGGAGATGGTTCGTGTGGAGAAGCCAGGTAATAATTTCTATATAATAACATATATAAGCGGGGTACAGGCAGAGCTTAGGGTTACCTCTCATATCTGCTCATCACACACATTGGGGGTCCTTCTATAACTCCAGAATTCAGTAGAATTCAGAGATTAGACAGCTTGTTTCTGCTGATGAGCTGCATCGCTATATTACTGCATTGCTCATAATATTAAAAGAATAGATTCTGTTATATCTTCTACTTGCTGATGGTTTCCTTTTCATTTTTGTAGTTGTTAAAACATCTGCTGTGCCCACTAATAAATATAACATCAGACCGCCCACATACAACACGAAGGGGAGTTACAATTATAAAACAACTAAAAGCTGCAAAAAAAACTGGAGAAAAAACAGAGGAAAAAAACATCTAAAGCAGAGGAGAAGATACTGATAACATCTGAAATAGAGGAAGCTAACATCACGAAGAGACCATCCCGCCTGAAGCGTTTCCGGAAATGGATCACGAACAGTACCCAGAAAAAGAACCAGGGAAAAAAAAAGACCGAGCACAAGAAACATCTGTGTATGATCACCTGCTGCACCTGCCGGTCCATGGACTAAATGGAGTTCATTTATCATCATGCCCATTTAGTCCAAAAGCCCTGAAATAACATCTACAGTGGCCATATCTGTCTGTATGTCTGTCCCTCTGTTTGTCTGTCTGTCTATGTGTATGTCTGTCTTCCCCCTGTCTGTCTATCTATCGTAGAATACATAGGTAGATGGAAGACCCCTGGAGGGGGTGTACATCTCATCCACAGTATTTAATGTAGGTGAGATGAAAAATCCAGGAAAGTTGGATTTCCTCAGTAAATTTTCTTTGCTAAGGCTTTCAGTTACTTTGTTTGCCGGGCCTGAATTTTTTTGGAATGGCAGGTAGGTTGGCAGTGGGACCTGCCATTCCCTCCCCCTCCAGTGCGTTCCTCCCCCCCACACAATTACCCCAGACTATGCTGCTGGTCTTGATACTGGGACATAAAACTGTTGACAAGTCCAGTCAAGGTCTGAGTCTGGAAAGGCACAGTAGATGCAGTGGAACGTCCCTCCTCTGAACTGATCTCTGGTCTCTATGTGATGTCGCTGTTTTGTTGCTGGACCAAATAAAGCCAAGTTGTATTTTTAACCTCTGAAGCCTCTGAATTTTATCATTGCTAACCCCCATCCCATATATACCGATCCCAACAATATCTACGCCATTGGTTGGAATAATCCACCTGGAATCAGAGACTGGATCTGTTACTTAGTTCATACAAGCGGTACAGCAGGATCTACTGACATGAATAAGAGATCTGCTACTAGCATTGTTCCAGCCAGAATAGAAGCTGTACAGAGGAGCACTGCCCCAGACCTTAAAGAGGCTCTGTCACGACTTTGTAACCTATGTAATGACATACATAGGCACAAAGGTATATTAATCCGCTCCCCTGACATAACTTTATATCAGCGAATCCATCAGCCATTAGCCTAGAAAAGTAACTTTTATAAATATGCAAATTAGTCTTCGGAGCACCGGGAGGCGTGCTCTTTTCATCCGAGCACCGCATCTGCCACGGCCTCCCGGCTCCTAAACACATCCTACATCCATTAAACACGCCCCCCTGTCTCTTGATGAACAGCGCTAGACCCTCCGGTCTAGCGCTGAAATGCCACGCCTGCGCCCTCATCCATGGTACGGCGCGTGCGCACTACGCTTGCAGCGCCGAACACTGCAATCGCTTTCAATGTAGTGCGCACGCGCCGTCACTTCCGGGTTCAGTGAGACAGGGGGGCGTGTTTAATGGATGAAGGGCGTGTTTAGAAGCCGGGAGGCCGTGGCAGATGCAGTGCTCAGATGAAAAGAGCACGCCTCCCGGTGCTCCGAAGACTAATTTGCATATTTATAAAAGTCACTTTTCTGGGCTAATGGCTGATGGATTCTCTGATATAAAGGTATGTCAGGGGAGCGGATTAATATACCTTTGTGCCTATGTATGTAATTACATAGGTTACAAAGTGGTGACAGAGCCTCTTTAAAGGGTTTTCCAGAGTTTATTATAAGTATGTTGTAGAGTGGGCATTTCTGAGATGTATTGGGGAAGATGCTGGGGGGGTGGGACTTGACTTATTAATGGAGAGTGAGATATTTGGAGATATGGTGACTCTGTGTCTGGTATCTGTGATTTACAGGATATTTTTGCTCCTGTTGCAGGCTGTGAATAGATGATATATCTGCAGGGTGTATAAGCCTATCACAGCTGATTCCACGTCACAGTAGCATGTAGAGCAGTGGTCTCCAAACAGAGCCACGTGTGACTTGCAAATCATGGCTGAACAATTAGCTGTAGAAGCCTTGAATTATGACCATAAGCACCGGCTACAATATTTGCAGACATATCCTAACCCCCAATAGCATATTCTGCCCCAGTTCCTTAAAGGGGCTGTTCACCTTTGGAGGCCTTTCTGTCAGACACCTCCACATCACATGGACCTGCAGAGAGAAGTGTACTTACTGTACCTGCTCCCCACTGGGTTTTGGCTCCTTTGGTCCCATCACTGCCTTGTTGCAGTCTCCGTACATCAACATCCAATTTGATTTAGGTCATGTGGTCATGCGGATCACATGACATGTCACCCATGAGTCACGTGACATCAGGGACGATTCTAACTCTTCTGCTGCCTGAGGCAAAAATTTAAATGGCTCCCCCCTCCTATTAAGGGCTCATTCACACGATCGTATAAAAAAAACGGATCTGCAAAAACGGATCCGCAAATAACACGGATGACATCCGCGTGCATTCCATATTTTGCGGAACGGAACAGCTGGCCCCTAATAGAACAGTATTATTCTTGTTCTTCATGTGGACAATAATAGGACATGTTCTATTTTTTTGCGGAACGGAAAAACGGACATACGGAAACAGAATGCACACTGAGTACCTTCCTTTTTTTTTGCGGACCCATTTAAATGAATGGTTCCGCATACGGTACGCAAAAAAAACGGAACGGAAACGGAAAGAAAATATAGTCATGTGAATGAGCCCTAAAAATTAGTATGAAAGCCAAGTAGCAACTGAATTCCGAGACTGTCCTGCCAAATCTGAGGTGGTACAAGTACAGATAATGTTGTTGATATCACCTGCAGTCCTATGTAACACCATAGATAACACAGTGATAACTCTCTGAGTACAGATAATGTAGTAGATGTTCCCTGCAGTCCTATGTAACACCATAGATAACACAGTGATAACTCTCTGAGTACAGATACTGTAGTAGATGTCACCTGCAGTCCTATGTAACACCACAAATAACACAGTGGTAACTCTGAGTACAGATAATATAGTAGATGTCACCTGCAGTCCTATGTAACAGCACAGATAACACAGTGATGGCTATCTGAGTACAGAAAATGTAGTAGCGTTACCTGCAGTCCTATGTAAAACCACAGATAACACTAGTGCTGATAATGTAGTAGGGTTGTCACGATACCAAAATTTTGATTCGGTTTCAATACCATAAAAAAGTATTGCGATATACTCAATACCATTTGATACCACACGAAAAAAGAAAAAAACCAAAAACATTTTATGAAACGTCCAGCCCATAATAGAACAGTCTATCCTATTTTTTGGGGGCACAAGGTGCCATGTTAACTGATTACACTGCTGATGGCCACTGCGCCACCAATGTTTATTATACTGCAGAGGTTGGGGGGGGGGGTATCGATTGGAGGTTGGGTAAAAAAGTATCGATTGGATATCGATAATTCGATACCCGGTGCAACCCTATAATGTAGTAGTTTTAACTGCAGTCAGAGGCGTAGCTACCGGGGGGGCAGGGGGGGCCACGGCTCCGGGCCCAGTGACTCAGGGGGGGCCCAGCAAGGATGACCTTAAAACTATCAGGCGAGTACAAGTGAGCGCTTCCATTATAGAAGCGCTCACTTGTATTTAGGGACCCCCATCAGACCTCAGATCAGCCCACCCAGGCACATACAGTAAGATTAAATTAAAAAACCTTTCTTACCTGTCCCGCACTGCGGCTGCCCTCCGGTCCGGCGCTCCACTGCCTTCCCTGGCCGGCGCGCACTATGACCTGACGCTGTGTGCAGCATCAGGTCATAGTGTGCGCCGGCCAGGGAAGACAGTGGAGCGCCGGACCGGAGGGCAGCCACAGTGCGGGACAGGTAAGAAAGGTTTTTTATTTTAATCTTATGTGGCTGGGTGGGCTGATCTGAGGTCTGATGGGGCACAATACGCTGATCTGAGGTCTGATGGGGCACAGTAGGCTGATGTGAGGTCTGATGGGGGCACAGTAGGCTCATGTGAGGTCTGATGGGGGCACAATACGCTGATCTGAGGTCTGATGGGGGCACAATACGCTGATCTGAGGTCTGATGGGGCAGAATACGCTGATCTGAGGTCTGATGGGGCACAGTAGGCTGATGTGAGGTCTGATGGGGGCACAATACGCTGATCTGAGGTCTGATGTGGGCACAATACGCTGATCTGAGGTCTGATGGGGCACAATACGCTGATCTGAGGTCTGATGGGGGCACAATACGCTGATCTGAGGTCTGATGGGGGCACAGTAGGGTGATGTGAAGACTGATGGGGGCACATTCTGCTGATCTGAGGTCTGATGGGGGCACAATACGCTGATCTGAGGTCTGATGGGGCACAATACGCTGATCTGAGGTCTGATGGGGCACAGTAGGCT
The DNA here is from genome assembly GCA_900303285.1 of Rhinella marina. Lineage (NCBI taxonomy): Eukaryota > Metazoa > Chordata > Amphibia > Anura > Bufonidae > Rhinella > Rhinella marina. The sequence goes on from ONZH01017861.1 coordinate 6,263, forward strand.
GATCTGAGGTCTGATGGGGGCACAATACGCTGACCTGAGGTCTGATGGGGGCACAATACGCTGACCTGAGGTCTGATGGGGGCACAATACGCTGATCTGAGGTGTGATATGGGCACATTCTGCTGATCTGAGGTCTGATGGGGGCACAGTAGGCTGATCTGAGGTCTGATGGGGGCACAGAAGGCTGATCTGAGGTCTGATGGGGGCACAATACGCTGATCTGAGGTCTGATGGGGGCACATTCTGCTGATCTTAGGTCTGATGGGGGCACAATACGCTGATCTGAGGTCTGATAGGGGCACAATACGCTGATCTGAGGTCTGATGGAGGCACAATATGCTGATCTGAGGTCTGATGGGGGCACAGTAGGGTGATGTGAGGACTGATGGGGGCACATTCTGCTGATCTGAGGTCTGATGGGGCACAATACGTTGATCTGAGGTCTGATGGGGGCACAATACGCTGATCTGAGGTCTTATGGGGGCACAATACGCTGATCTGAGGTCTGATGGAGGCACAATACACTGATCTGAGGTCTGATGGGGCACAGTAGGCTGATGTGAGGTCTGATGGGGGCACAATACGCTGATCTGAGGTCTGATGGGGGCACAATACGCTGATCTGAGGTCTGATGGGGGCACAATACGCTGAGCTGAGGTCTGATGGAGGCACAATACACTGATCTGAGGTCTGATGGGGGCACAGTAGGGTGATGTGAGGAATGATGGTGGCACATTCTGCTGATCTGAGGTCTGATGGGGGCAGGGGACTGTTAGTTTAGTGATGTAAAAACTGGGGACAGGTTTCCTTTAACATAGGAGTCCCCTTGTTTTTACTCCTATTACTCCTATATTTTACTGCATTATATGGTAGAGTATTTACACTAGGGTATGTAGAAAGTCTATTGTACTGTACTTAACAGCATAGATGATCTAGCAGTTTATACAGTCATCTTTCTAATGCAATATTATAACCACAACTAGTAGTATGTGCCTGTGAAATTGGAAACGTGCGTTTGGGAAGCCACTAGGTGGGGGGCCCACTCAAGTATGTTTCGCCCCCCCTGTGCTGAACCTCTAGCTACGCCTCTGACTGCAGTCCTATGTAAAAAAAACAGATAGCACTAGTGCTGATAATGTAGTAGTGTTACCTGCAGTCCTATGTAAAACCACAGCTAACACTAGTGTAAATCATGTGGTAGTGTTACCTGCAGTCCCATGTAAAACCACAGATAGTACTAGTGCTGATAATGTGGTAGTGTTACCTGCATCTCTCCCACAGGACTCCATGCTGGTGGCGCTGCCTTCTCTTCCGTCTTCTTCTTGCCCCCAAAGAACGTCCTGATACAGCTGCGTCAAGACATAGGAACACTGTGGGCATGGTGATGGTGACACACAGGGACAGACACACACAGGGACAGAGACACAGATACACACAGGTAATGACACACATAGGGACACTCAGAGACAGGGACATACAGAGACAGAAACACACAGGGACAGCGACACAAAGGGACACACAGGGACTGACACACACACAGTGACAGGGACATACAGAGACAGTGACACACTGACAGGGACACACACACACAGGGACAGAAACACACACACAGGGACAACACAGGTAAAGGAATACACACATAGGGATGGTAACACACACAGACAGGAACAGACACACATGGACAGGGACAGACAGACACAAAGGGACAGACACACACAGGGACAGATACACAAAGGGAAAGGGAAACAAACAGGGGCAGAGATACACAGCTAGGCCTCACCAAACTCCAGCCTGGCTCCTCTTCATACAGTAACACAGCTCTCTGCTCCTCTGGCTCCTCCCCCACTGGTCACATGGGCAGATGACTTCAGGAAGGTCCTTTAGCCCACTAAGAAGTACTATACCTTGTGTCTAGATTGGAGTTGCTCCTGGCAGGTCCTGCCTTTATCAACTCCACTCTAGACACTTCAGTAGTGAGGAAGATAGAATGGAGTTGCTGGAGGTAGAAACTGCCAGGAGTAACTCCAATCTAGATGGATCACTGCTGAGGTAACTAGAATGGAGTTGCTGGCAGGACCTGCTCATATAAAAACTCCATTCTGACTTCCGGTTCCGGCGCTGGGATGCTAGTCACGGAGTAATACAGCTCCGCTACCTAACCTTCCTCACAAGTAGCCCTCTCCGGGTATAACGTTGCAAAAACGGGATTCAGGGGGTCTCTCCTGTCTCCTGAGAAGGCTGGTCGTCCTGGTTCATGGACCGGTATCTATTGCGGAGCGGAACACATAAAATTTGGCACGGCAAAGTTAAACCTGCTGAAGACATGCTTAGCAAGATGGCGGATTCCCGCCCTCCGTCACCAGCGGAACAGAAAGAAGAAGGCCCGACCATGCAACAGCAAGCAGTGGATATGGTAGGACCGCAGAACATTGACTACAAAACCCTAGCCATTGAGGTGGCCAAATATTTAGCTCCAGACATCAGAGAGACGCTGTCTAAAACTCTGTCGGTATCATTACAGGACTCCCGATTAGATGAACTGGAGCAGAGAATGGCGCATGTGGAAGAGGAGGCGGCTAAAGCCAATCAGAGAGCTCAAGAATTGTTCCGCCAAAATGTGGTCCTTATGGATCGTATTGAGGACTTGGAAAATCGATCCGGGAGGAACAATTTGAGATTAGTGGGCCTTCCGGAAACCGTTAGGCCTCAGGCCTTGAAAGACATCTGTGAACGGGACCTGCCGTCGGCCCTGGGCCTGGAAGGAGTTCATAAGGTGGAAAGAGCACACCGAATTGGCCCTCCACCAGCACCCCAGTCTCAGCCGGGAGACATCCACCCGGGCTTGGCCTCTAGACCCCGCCAAGTTATTATGAGGTTTATGGATTTTTGCGGCAAGGAAGCCATTTTACGTGCATACAGGCTGAGAAATGAACCGCTCGTCCTGAGAGGACGCACCATTCTACTGTTCGCGGATTATTCAGCTTCGGTGGCTAAGAAGAGGAGAGAGTTCGGTAAAGTCTGTTCTGCTTTATTTAAAAAGAGAATCAAGTTTCAACTCCAATACCCGGCAAATCTGAGAGTCTCACACAGTGATGGAACCATCACCACGTTTCATGATCCGAAAATGTTGGAGGAATTTCTATCATCGGTAGAGAATAACTCAGCTACTTTGGAAACTGGAGGGGAACAACTCACTGCTAGCAATCAGCGAAGAGTCACCCAGACCGAGGATCGGGACGCCAGAGCTACCCTGGACAATAATACTAGACAAGTTTGGGAAGTAGCCTCCAGGAGTTGAAGATCTCCCAGATCCGGATGGGCCCAGAATCCAGACCATTGACTCGTTTAATATATCCTTTTTATATGGGACTGTAATATTTCTCTTCAGTGTGTCCCGGTGCGATGTCTTGTTTTGTGCCTGGTTATGTAGATGGCCATCTGTTCATGAAACCTTAGATTAAGGGTGGTGGGTAGAGTTGGGAATATCAATGTATAACACGATTGTGCCTTATGCTGTTTGTATGACACATATGTAGGGGAAGGTGGGATAGTAGCCCAGAAAAAAGGAAGTTCTAGTAGATACACTGCTTGTTTGTATGTACTCGAGGTTAGCTCGGGATGGGGGGGGGGGGAGGGGGGCAGGGAGGGGCAAAGGTGCTGGGGATTTTGTTCATATTGTTCTGTGGCTCTTCTTGGGTTCCCGTTCACAGAGGTTTCCTCCACGCTTGGTCGTATATCTTTTCCCTAACTTGCTTTATGAGGATTATATCCTGGAATATTAAGGGGCTGAGATCCCCTCATAAGAGATGGATGGTGTTGCGTCATCTAAAAAAACTAAGACCCGATATAGTCTTACTGCAGGAGACTCATTTGGAGACGGGTGACTTTGAGAGACTGAAAAAACTATGGGTGGGACGGGTGTTGGGGTCTCCTTCGATACGAAGAAAAGCAGGTGTAGTGATACTGTTACATAAACAATTCCAGTATCAGTTGCTAGGCTTTGAGGCTGATGACCAGGGCAGATGGTTGCATCTATCTATAATGATCCAGGGCCTCCAGTATAGTATATATAATATATATGGACCAAACACCAGCAATGTCTCTTTTTTCAGAGAGCTGGAGCGCTCTATATTGTTGGATGCATGTAACCTCAAGATAGTAGGAGGAGACTTTAATTCGGTGGTCTGCTGGGATGAAGACAGAAAACATCTGCGTGGCCCTAAGGGGACAGTAAGTCCTCAAGATAAGGTATTGACCCCCCTATTATCAGCCACCAATCTGATAGATTCATGGCGTCTTTTGAACCCCGATGACAGGAGTTTTACTTTCTACTCCCATGCGGGACAGTCCTGGTCTAGGATTGATTACCTTTTTGTCCACCAATCCCTACAGAATAAAATAGATCGTGCTGAAATAGAGGACTTAGTCATCTCTGATCACTCTCCTATTTTGCTCCAGTTGCGTGACACCTATCCCAAGGGTACTGATTATTTATGGAGATTTCCTTCGCAGATGACTTCTGATTCGGGATTTGTGGACAAACTGGAGAGCTGGTGGGAAGAGTACTCCGCTGACAATCAGGTTCATAAGGAATCTCCTGAGTTGTTTTGGAATGCTTCCAAAGTGGTGATGAGGGGAAAAATAATTTCCTTTGTTTGGGGACTGAAGAAAAAAATCATGTCTCATATTGATTTGGAGAGTCAGAAGGTTCGTCAGGCTTACGTTCAATTCCTAGAGTCCCCTACAGTCCAGCACAAACAAGCATGGGTAGAGGCCCGCAAGACCTTTGACAAATGGATGGGGGAAAAGGAGTTGTTGTCTAGGTCAATCTTTGAGGCTAAATTATATAAATGCGGCAATAAGTCTGGGCGCTTACTAGCAAACCTGGCTAAAGGCCACAGATCAACCCAGGGTATTCCAAGTCTAGTTAACCCGGAGGGTAAAGTGCTCACTAAACCTGCAGATATTAACCATCTGTTGGGGACTTACTATGACTCACTTTATAGAGATCCGGGGGGAATGGATTTATCTGATACGCTCTTGGACCAAGTTCCTTTACCTAAGGTGTCAGAGGAACAGCTTCAATTGCTTAATGCGGAGGTCACTTTGGAGGAATTACAATCTGCTATCAAACAGTTAGGGAATTCCAAGGCTCCAGGGCCAGATGGCTTCACCGGGGAGTATTATAAATCTCTTCTTCCTCGAATTTCACCATCTCTACTTGCCTGGTTTAATGATATATTGAGGGGCTCCTCTCAACCTGATAAGGAGAGTACGTCATATATCAAATTATTGCCCAAACCCGGGAAGGATCCCCTCCAACCTGGCTCTTACCGGCCTATATCGCTCATTAATGTAGACACCAAACTAATTTCCAAAATCTTGGCTGACAGGCTGGCTCTGATCCTTCCCACTGTGATAGCTCCAATGCAGTCTGGATTTATAAAGGGGCGATCAGCGGTGACAAACATTAGGACAGTCCTGACGGTACTGGACAGGGTACATCATATGCCGAAAGAAGGTGAAACACCAGCCTTACTAACGTTAGATGCAGAAAAAGCCTTCGACAACGTGCGATGGGGATAGTTGGAGGCGGTTCTTGACAGGATGGGGTTTACTGGCACCTTCCGGACGTTTCTGTCCAAACTGTATAAGACTCCTTCTGCGAGTGTTTGTACACCAGGTATCCTGTCTCAGCCTTTTTGGCTCAAGAAGGGCACCAGACAGGGGTGTCCTCTGTCTCCCCTCTTATTTAATCTGGCTCTGGAGCCATTGGCGAGATACCTTCATCAATCAAACCTCTTTGAGGGTATAGATGTAGGGAATGAGCAAGTAAAAATAGCCTTATTTGCGGACGACGTAGTCTTATTTCTAGCAAAACCCAGGGATCACTTAGATGGGATATTTGATGCGCTAAATAAATTTAGGAAATACTCTGGATATCGGGTTAACGGATCGAAATGTGAGCTGTTGTTACTGGTATAGTTTGGGAGTTTGGTATAGTTTGGGAGTAGGGAAATTAGGGGATAGGGTATCTTTAGTTAAATCACATATTACGTATTTGGGAATCAAAATTGGGAAAGATCCTCATTCTTTATATCAACTTAATTACCCACCGTTATTCTCCAAAATTATAGGTGACCTGGATAGATGGCAGTCATTACCGCTCTCCCTGGCAGGGAGATGCTATTTAATTAAGATGATGTGTGTGTCGAAACTGATGTATCCTTTGCAGACTATTCCACTGCTCATATGCCCTTCAGATATATGCCAATTGGAGAGTAGATTTATATACTTTTTATGGAGGGGAAAGAGGGCGAGAATCTCCTTGGACAAATTAAAGATGCAGAGAGACAAGGGAGGCCTGAATTTTCCCAATATAAGGGGGTATAAGTTGTCATGTATCAGCCGACATATCATTGATTGGCTACATGGCTCCTCCTACTACTCCAATCTAAGACTGGAGACTAGGTTGGCCAAACCCTGGGATCTAGTTGCGTTCTTGCACAATAAACTCTCATGCATACCTACCCCATTGAAGAGATCTCTGGTCATCAAGGATACTTTGGTGATCTGGAAGGTGTTGAGATCAGACTTCCAATTGTCTTATCAGTTCTCTAAATACCTTCCAATAACCAATAATCCCTCTTTTCTCCCAGGTATAGATAATAAAGATTTATTTTCTTGGAGAGACAAGGGTTTCAGAAGGATGCGTGATCTCTTTCATGGTACTGAGCCTAGGTGGGCAACTCTGGCAGAGCTGGAAGAGAGATGGGGAATTAAGAGTACAGACTATTTGGCGTATTATCAAGTCAGACATTATGTCCGAGATAGAGTGGTGGACTTGTCCAAAGAATGGGGAGCCAATCGCTTTGACACCTTTATCAGCTGTATGGGGAGACCATCTATCTCGGGCTTATATGCGGATCTCAGATCCAGACTGGGTGCTGGTGATCCCAATAATGTTTTTAAGAAATGGAGTAGGCGTCTGGGGATCACTAATATTTTGCCAGTAATCTGTAGAGCGTTAGGTGCACTATTTAGTGCTGTCACTAACGAAATTTGGAGGTAAAAACATTTCAAGATACTTCATCATGCCATATATGCATTTGATCTCTCCGCCACTTCGATGAAGCCAGATCGGTTAACTTCTTGTCCTAGATGTGCGGCGCAGGGCTCAGATTTGTGGCATGGTTTGTGGGATTGTCCTAAGTTGGAAATATTCTGGTCACAGGTTGCTCAGCTATTAAGAGACCTAAGTAGATTTAAAGGTAATGTGTCCCCTTCACTAGCAATTCTACATGCCTCCGAGGAGAGTGTGGAATTGAGTGACAAAGATAAACCCACTGTTACTCTATCACCATTGGGTCATAAGATAGTATTGGTGGCCAAGAGATGCTTACTCAAATATTGGCTACAGTCATATGTTCCACCTCTATCTGAAATAATCTCTGTTCTACAGCATACTTTGCGTCTAGAATGGTATGAATCAATCAGACAACCTGAGTCACAGGGGAAAAAACTGTTTCTGACCTGGAGAGCCTTTTTACTGAAATATGTCTCTAAGGATGAATATCCCAAACTATTAGGACCTTTTAAAATGACTAAGTGGTACTTGCTAGAGGATATCAAAGGAACTCTAGGAGTCTTGAAAGTGGTTTAGGTCAATTCATATTCTTCAGATGACCTGTAGGTGGGGGACCTTTGGTGGTGGGGAACACATTGGGTTAGCCGCAGGTTATGTTCTGGGTAGAAGAGGGGTGGGGCTGGGATGGGGAGGGGGGTTACTGGATGTTATATCATTTTATGTCATGCTTCTGTATGTATTGGTGATCATTTCATGCCTGTATTGATGTATTCTAATATGTTGTGGGAGTAAACCAAGAAAATTGAATAAAGATATATAAAAATTAAAAAAAAACTCCATTCTAGTAATTTCGTTTTTGCATTTTCATTTTCTTCTTCTTTAATTTTTTTCCACCTTTTCATTATTTTTTTTGTTTTGACTATGTCCTGCCTGGACCTTTGAAGATCCAAAACTCTTCTTTTCACGCAGTCTTAGGGCTCATGCACACGAACATATTTTTTTTCCGTTCCGTTTTATCACAGGCCCGTTTACGGAAGCATTCACTTCAATGGGTCTGCAAAAAAACAGAAATGACATGACAAGTACATTCCATTTCCATATGTCCATTCCGCTAAAAAATAGAACATGTCACAATACGGATGTGATCTTTTTTTTTTTCCTTTTGTAGATCTGTGTTTTGCAGACCACAAAATACATATGGTTGTGTGCATAAGCCCTTATTATGTCTTATTCTTGAGCGACAAGTTGTATTTTTCAAGAGCACATTGTAAATTTTTTTTATTTTTCATTTTGATAGTTTGGACATTTTTGGCCCTGAATAGAGATGAGCGAATCTATTCGCCGCTTAGTAGATTCATTACGCATCCTCCTTTTTTCCTACTCCGAAGCAAATCCGAATTTTTTCAGATTCGCTTCCCACTGGCTCCCGACTCGATGTTCGATGTGCCGGCTGGTACCGTGGAGGCGGCTGGAGCGTCCACTCCGCTACCCAGGAGGAGAACAACACCTTCCATGTGGCAGAATTCCATTGTGCCTGCATCAGTGACGAGCCACGCCCAGACCCTATGGGACTACAAGATTGTGGTGGAGGACTGGGTCATCCAAGTACTGGGCCATCCGAGGCCGGGAGACCCTACACTGGAACGGCGTAAGGGAACCATCCTATGGTTTTCAGTGGAGAGAGGCTGTGGCTTCCTTGCGGACGACAAAGGCGGCAAGGAGTACTTTGTGGGCCGCAGGTCTGTGGAACAGTCGTACCTGCCCCAACCCCGTCACAGCCTATTCATGGGGGATCAAGTAGAATATACCCCCATGTCATCACTGAAAGGCCCCTTTGCTACCGGGGTTACCTTATTGTCTAAGCCCCTGGTACCTGCATCACCACCAGAAGTTTGGCCGGAGGAACCAGCAGACGCAGGACGTGTGCGCTACCTACAGGAGTCACTAGATGGCACCCTCCGTTTCAGGGAGAAGCTACAGCTGGAGCCTCTGATCACTTGATTGCCACCACCACCACAGTCCTTTCACCTGGGTCAGCTGATGACATCATCCTTTACTTTCCAGTCAAGGGTGATCCAGTACCAACTACCATGGAAAATGAAGTCAGCAGCAGCTAGGGAAGCTGGCGGTTCTTCCCTGGGTGCAACCTTGCCTAAACCACTGCAGCCAGAAGTCCTTACCCCTGCTGTCCCGGCAGGAGTATCCAGAAAAGTGAAGGCGTAAGTGGCCACAGTGCTCACCAGTGTGACCACTACCTGGTCAAGTCCGACTTCTGGCAGAAGAGGGCAGTGGAGCTCAACCACGGCAGCCAGCTTGGCCTACAGGAGGCAGGATCATCCTCTAATTTCATTCAGCAGCAGTTCCAGCGAGGAGGACTTCAGGTCCCTAATCTGAGGAACCCTTCTACTGGCTGTCAGTCTGGCTTATTTAAAGCTCACCTCATGGTCTGGACCTATGGGAGCCACAACATGGACTGCACCTGATGGGTGAGAGCTAATTGGCACTTGTTTTTAGTTTATGTTGCTTTAATTGCCCCCTGTTTTACTCTCACTCAGATGGACATGGCTTGTTAGGACTCCCCCTCCCCATTCTGCAGAAAATTCCTTCCCCCCCCTTCTCAGGTTATTTGGGAGCCCGCTTTGCAAAAAATTAGCCTATTTTATATTATCCATGTGGATTACACGTTACCTGTTTGGATTACAAAATTACCTCACATGGATTACGTGAATTTTGGACTGTGTTCCAGTTGTTTTTTTTGCCAAGCAGCCATGAGGAGAGACTCAAACGTATATTTCTGAGCCTTTTATGCTTGCAAATGTGAAATTGATTGCACAAAAATGTTTGCATAATTATGTCTTTGCTGTATTTTAGCATAGCAATAATGTTTTTACAGGTTCAGCAAGGTTCAAGCACTTTAGCTCATTGTGTGTATTCTTTTTCAGGTACTGCAATGTGTCCTATTATGCACTTATTGTATGGTGTTTTTAGTAAATTATGCACTTAGCCGGATAGCTAACAGTGAGCACCTTACTTTTCTACCTTTTCTATATGGACTGCCTCTGCTGAGGACTGTACGCCGCGGCTTAGCCTCATGCATGCGTGCGTATGACGCAATCGCGAGTCAATAGTATGCTAAGGATTCATACCCATTTTTTACACTAATCCTTACGCATTCAGTTCAGTCGCGTACTTTTAACAACGCTTAGACTGTATGTTTGTAATTTGTGCAGTAATGTTTGCAAAACAATTATTTTTTAATGCAAATTCGACCGAATAAATTCGTGTTAACAACGAATCTTGTCATAAATTCGTTGATTATTCGCCGAAGCGAAATTTGATAATTTGCTTATCTCTAGCCCTGAAGATATCCATTTAGCCTATTCTTTTATGATTTTTTAATGTAAAATTAGGAATGTGCCTAATTAATAAATAAAATTAGGTGGCGCCTTGAATTTTTAATATTTATATATTTTTTTAAAGTAACTTTTTAGAGTACCTGTTCAGCGATGTTCTGATCTCTGGTACTAGGATGGTGACAGGCTGCCGATAAAGCTGTGTCTCAGGTTAAGGCCATATAAACACAAATGTGTGCCGGTCGTGTCCGTGTCCGTGCTACGCAATGGACAGGCGCCATCTGTGTACACACCGTCTGCAGATGTGGACCCAGGGGCGTAGCTAAAGGCTCATAGGCCCTGGTACAAGACTTCAGCTTGGGCCCCCTTCCATCAGTGCTTTGTGGCCAGGGGCAGGGAAGCACATAGCCTTCGTGCTGCCTGAGCTACAAATTAAAAAGGCACCCCTCTATGCCAAATACTTGACTTAACCCCTTCCCTCCAGCCAGAGGTGTAACTTGTCCAGCATGCACTTTCTATAATACTGGTGTCTTCTTATGCGGTACAAGGGTCTTTGGGCCCCCTCAGACTCCTGGGCCCAGTAGCGACTGCTACCTCTGCACCCCCTATAGCTACGTCTCTGTGCGGACCCATTCACTTGAATGTGGTCCTCTATCCGCATCTACGTTCTGCAAGGCAAAAAAGTAGTGCGTGCACTAATCATTTGCATTGTGGAAGCACAAACAGAAATCCCACGGAACCACTCCATAGTGCTTCCATGGGCTTCCAATCCATGCCTCAGTTCCGTACTGCACTGGACCCATTGAAATGGCATGGCCATTTCCGTTTTTGTGGTTCACAAATTGCAGATTCTTTCTGGCAGGTGGTAGTTGCTACAGGGAGATCCTCTATACAGCAACTCCATTCTAGCTGGTTCCCTACTGAAATGACTACAACTGAGTTACTAAAGGGAGGTTCATCAATTTTGAGCAGGTGGTAGTTGCTTCAGGGAGGTACTCCATACACCAACTCTGTTCTAGCTGGTTCAGTACTCAAATGACTAGAACGGAGTTGCTGAAGGGAGGCTCATCAATTCTGGGCAGGTGGTAGTTGCTACAGAAAGGTCCTCTATACAGGTGGTTCACAACTGAAATGACTAGAACGGAGTTGCTGACAGGAGATTCATAATTTCTGGGCAGGTTGTAGTTGCTACAGGGAGATCCTCCATATAGCAACTCCAATCTAGATGGTTCAGTACTGAACTGACTAAAACAGAGTTTCTATAGGGAGGTACATCAATTCTGAGTAGGTGGAGGTCCTCCTTACAGCAACACCATTCTAGCTGATTCACTACTGAAACTACTAGAACGGAGTTGCTGAAGGGAGGTTCATCAATTCTGGGCAGGTGGTAGTTGTTACAGGGAGGTCCTTCATACAGCAACTCCATTCTAGCTGCTTCACTGCTGAAATGACTAGAACAGAGTTGCTGAAAGGAGGTTCATCATTTCTGGACAGGTGGTAGTTTCTACAGGGAGTTCCTCCATATAGCAACTCCAATCTAGCTGCTTCACTACTGAAATTACTAGAACGGAGGTTCATCATTTCTGGGCAGGTGGTAGTTGCTACAGGGAGGTCCTCCATACAGCAACTCCAATCTAGCTGCCTCACTACTGAAACTGCTAGAACGGAGTTGCTGAAGGGAGGTTCATCTTTTCTGGGCAGGTGGTATTTTCTACAGAGAGGTCCTCCATTCAGCAACTTCAATCTAGCTAGTTATTGAAATGACTAGAACAGAGTTGCTGAAGGGAGGTTCATCTTTTCTGGGCAGGTGGTAGTTTCTACAGAGAGGTCCTCCATTCAGCAACTTCAATCTAGCTAGTTATTGAAATGACTAGAACAGAGTTGCTGAAGGGAGGTTCATCAATTCTGGGCAGGTGGTAGTTGCTACAGGGAGATCCTCCGTACAGCAACTCCATTCTAGCTAGTTCAGTACTGAATTGACTAGAACGGAGGTTCATCATTTCTGGGCAGGTAGTAGTTGCTACCGGGAGGTCCTCCATACAGCAGCTCCATTCTAGCTGCTTTATTACTGAAATGACTAGAACGGAGTTGCTAAAGGGAGGTTCATCAATTCTGGGCAGGCGGTAGTTGCTTCAGGGAGGTCCTTCATAAAGCAAATCTATTCTAGCTGGTTCACTACTGAAATGACTAGAACTGAGTTGCTGAAGAGAGGTTCATCATTTCTGGGCAGGAGGTAGTTGCTACAGGGAGGTCCTCCATACAACAACTCCATTCTAGCTGCTTCACTACTGTAACTGCTAGAACGGAGTTGCTGAAGGGAGGTTCATCATTTCTGGGCAGGTGGTAGTTTCTACAGAGAGGTCCTCCATTCAGCAACTCCAATCTAGCTGGTTACTGAAATGATTAGAACAGGGGGGCGTGGCCTGACGCCGTGCGTAATGGCAGCTTGAATCTACAGCGCTTACCAGTCCTCGATCCAGCGTAGCTCTATAGCGGCTCACAGCGACTGATCCACACCAAAACCTCTTCTGGACACCTGTAAGAGACCCATACTTACCTGGATGAAGAGCAGGAGAAACAGAGAACCGCCCTAGCAACTGGAAGACTTCTTCCTTGCAGAGACCAGGGCTGGGCAAGATGGCGACAGAGCGTGGCAGGAACAGCGAGCAGGCAGCACCACAAGCAGCAGGGCCTCCTCTTCTCCCTCCTTGGACCCTGAAAATACAGAAAAAAAGCGAATTAACAATACTTCAAAATTAACAAACAATACAAAAACCCCAAAAAACGCAAAGGGACCACTTTAAACACAACAAAGAAAAACTTACCTGTCTTCACACAGGAAGAGGAACATGAAGCCAACATGTCTGACTCCTCCAGCATCCACAGCCCTGCAAAGCAAAAACCAAGAAAAGAAAAAGACATATTAACCCTTGATGAAGCAGAACAGCAGAAAACCTTATCACCACAAACTGTAAGTGTTTTTGAGCACATTCCTACAACTAATGACGTTATTACAGTGAACTTAATGAAAGCTATGTTAATGGCACTAAACTCGTTCATAAAAAAAGACATTTCTAAAATATGTCACTCCTTATCCTCTAATATAGACGACTTAGGGAAACGAATAAACCATATAGAAAATAAAATGGCGGAATACGCTGGGGCTCACAATACCTTAGTGGACGCCCACAATACCCTTGAAGATGACATAGAAGCCATCAAATCAAAAATGGCAGACCTGGAAGATCGTTCAAGGCGAAACAACATAAAATTCAGGGGAATTGCTGAAACTGTGACACCGGATGAACTATCCAAATATATACAGAACCTGAGGAAAAAATTGATGCCAGAAGCTACCCCCATGATCTCACTATTGATAGAGCTCACAGAATCCCCAAACTGAAAGCAATACCAGAAAATAAACCAAGGGACGTCTTAGCTTGCATACATTTCTACCATAAAAAAGAAGCTGTCATGATAGCAGCAAAGAAAGCTAACATATTACCTGAAACGTTTGACAAAATATCACTATTTACAGACCTCTCACAAGCCACCATTGCAGAGAGGAAAAAACTTCAACCATTAACAAACTGCCTTAGAGAAAATAAAATACTGTACAGATGGGGCTTCCCCACCAAACTACTTATCTACAAAGAAGGCACCTTGCATCTCTTTCACTCAGTAGACCAAGGGTTAAAACTGCTGGAAAAGTGGCAAATAGATATCTCCATGATCGTCATGCAGTAAAATCAGAAAGAAGTATCAACACTACCAGAAGAGTGGATTCCTGCAACTAATAATACCTGATATGCGTGATTCAAATACCGTTTCACTAAATTTTTCTACCATATGAGGCTGGAGCCCTGGACGAACTTTACCCCCAATACAACAAGATCAAAATGATCTTTCTATGTTCTACCTTTTCCACCTTGTCGGAAATCTACTGTTACTGTTATTCCCTTATCAGTTTTTTAGTTTTTCGCAGGCTATACCAAGCACGAACAAAGACCAACCATCCAGAAAACAATATGACATATACGAATCAACCATCAAGATCAAGACAGTCACCTACATACCAACTGAATAAAGAGCCAATGTTTACTCAAAGAAAGAAGAAAAGTCATAGTAAGCTATGTCACACACACACCAAAATGGTCATTAAGATACTCTCTATGAATGCTAAGGGGTTAAATCACCCATTCAAGAGACTATCATTATGGAAAGAGGATAAAAATAACAACTTAGATATACTTTGTATTCAAGAAACTCACCTCACTTAAGAAGACACATCCTGATTTAAACATAAGGACTTCCCACATGTATTTTATTCCTCTGTAAAAAATAAAAAAGCTGATGTAGTCATTGCCATACGTAATACTGTTGCCCTTGAAGAAATCACCATACATAAAGATGTAAATGGAAGGCTTCTGGTACTAATTAGCAAAATTAACAATATTATATATACTATTTGCAATATTTACTGCCCGAATAAGGGTCAAATACATTTCCTAAATAAAACAATGAAGAAAATAACTAAAATTAAACAAGGCCACGTATTCATATGTGGCGATATAAATTTAAGGAACTCTCGTAAAAAATTTTATTCCATGTCCAGCTAGAAATGAACATGATGTAATCTGTAGTGAATGTCATTTTCTTACCATTAGCTGAATTTTTGAGTTATATCATCCTGAAGTTTCTTACCTGTGTCATGTGGCTAGGAATTAGACTCACCAACTCACACAGCACCTTATGTGTGGACAGGAAGTCTAATTTTCTATGCATTTCTATGAGAGCCTCACTTTCAGTCTCATAGGAATGAATAGAGAAGTGACTGGCTTGCTGTCCTGGGTCAGTTTGAGGTCAGGGAGTTGGTCACATGACCCAACTACAATAAGAAGAGAGTGGAAACTCTCATTTTCAACCTCTGATAAGAAAATGACATTTACTACAGATTATATCATGCACCTTTCTAACAGGTCAGAGAATAAATATTTTGCGGGAGTTCTTCTTTAATCGCAGATAAGCACCATGACACCACCAGTAGTAGCAAGAGGCCTTCCATAACATTAAACCATTGGCTCAAAGACAATGATTTAATTGATAGCTGGAGACGATTTCATGCAAATGAACGTGACTACACCTATTATTCAAGTGTACATAATGTTTATATACGTATAGATTATTGTTGGACAGACATTAATTCTTTACAACTAATTCAAGTTATAGAAATTGATCACATAATATGGTCGGATCACGCGCCAATAAGGATAACTATAAATGAACGAAATAATACCAACCCGGAATATATTTGGAAAATTAATAACTACCTACTTACAGATCCGATCATTAGAGAAAAGATCTCTAACCATTTAAATGAATACTTCCAATTCAAAAACTTACCTACTACTGACAGATATACTTTATGGAACGCACACAAAGCGTTTATTAGGGGTTTTCTAATTAAATATGGCATCCAATATAAAAAAACAAAAGCAGAAAATACTAAAAGAAAAGATGTCAGACTTATTAAAAATAGAAAAAATTGCATAAACAGAATGCTGATAACTACATAAAAGTAAAAACCACCAAACTCAGGGACGAAATCCGCACATTATTACTAGACGATTATGAAAAAAATCTCACTAAACTTAAGGCGAAATACTACTCCCAGAACAACAAGACGTCTGCATTTATGACCAACAGAATAAAACAACAAAGAAACTAAACTAAAATAGCCTCCATTCAAGACAAACAATCAGGTACTAACCTGTCATCCCCTCAACAAATAGCTAATCAATTCGAAATGTATTATGAATCCTTGTCTAATCTAAAAGCTGACCATAAAACTCATCAACCAGACGAAACACAGATTTAGAATTTTTTAAAGACAGTCAATCTACCTAAAATCCCAGACGAATATATTCCTAGCTTAAACTCCCCTTTCAACATATCTGAAATTAATTAAAAAAAATCCAAACCTTGAAACACAAAAAAGCCCTGGGACCTGATGGATTTTCCAATGAATATTTTCAAAATTTTGCACATATTCTCAACCCTTAACGGAAATATTTAATAAAGCTTCCCAAGAAGGATCATTCCCGAAAGAAATGATGATTGCCACAATAATAACCATCCCCAAACCAGGTAAAGATCTGACCCTCGTAACACACTATAGACCCATCTCCCTAGTAAACACAGATGTAAAAATTTAAGCAAAAGTTATTGCAAATAGTCTATCTCTATATCATACCCCTATTGATCAAACCTGACCAAGTAGGCTTTGTTTCAGGCAGACAAGCCTCAGATGGAACAAGAAGAATGATTGATATACTATATCACATCAAAAAAGCAGACGTACCCTCATTACTCTTATCTTTAGACGCAGAAAACCCCTTGGATAGGCTACACTGGATATATATCTCTTAATAATATAAAAATGAGTTTCTGTCTGTCTGTCTGTCTGTTCTCTATGCGCGACCAAACTACTGGACCGATTTTCACCAAATTCGGCACACAGGTACATCAGGTGTCCGGGAAGGTTTTAGACCAGGTCTCATCTCTCTAGGACGTACCATTCCCGAGATTTTCCCAAAATATGATCTCCATTAGCCAACATTACAACTGGGAGCTTTGGTTTTAAACTCCAACTGCCATTCTCTGCAAAGCCACACAGGGAGGGCAGGTTTCCATAACAACCAGGTAATTATCAGCAGCTGAGGATCTCATCCATTTCTATTTACTGACACTGTTAAAGGTATTCCGGTTACCATAAATATAACTTATGTTTTTTTCTATTACTACAGTTCAGTAGTAATAAAAGATGTTTTCCTCCACTGCTGCCTATTGCGTGGGCTCATAAATAAGCATGGTATTGACCTTTAATTCAGGCCACCCTAAAAGAAGTACTTAAAACCCCCGCCCCAGGTCTCACTAAGCCACACCCCCAACTCTGTCAGGCCACACCCCCTTTCACTCCGCAGCCAACAGAGATTGAAAAAATAAAGGTAAAAATCAACTTCTGTCAGCTGCAGGGATGGGTGGGAGGTTGACTTTCTTTCTGCAACGACACACACAAACATTAAATAAAATAGATTAAATACACCCATGCAAAGCGTCTTGCTAATCCACGCCCCCGACTCTGTCAGGTCACGCCCCTCCCACTCCGCAGCCAATGGGAATTGAAAAAAATGAAGGTAAAAATAAACTTCTGTTTGCTACAGGGGTGGGAGGGTGAATTTCTCTCTGCAACGACACACAAAAATTTTAGATGAAATAGACTGATTATAGACTACAACCGTTCGAAGCCTCTTGCTAAGCCAGGCCCCGTCTCTGTCAGGCCACGCCCCCTCTCACTCCGCAGCCATTCTGCAACGACACACAGAAACATTAAATGAAATAGATTAAATGCACCTATGCGAAGCGCTTTGCTAAGCCACGCCCCGACTCTGTAAGGCCACGCCCCCTGCCACTCCGCAGCCAACAGGGATTGAAAAAATAAAGGTAAAAATCAACTTCTGTCAGCTGCAGGGATGGCTGGGAGGTTGACTTTCTTTCTGCAACGACACACAGAAACATTAAATTAAATAGATTAAATACACCCATGTGAAGCGTCTTGCTAATCCACGCCCCCGACTCTGTCAGGTCACGCCCCCTCCCACTCCGCAGCCAACGGGGATTGAAAAAATAAAGGTAAAAATAAACTTCTGTTTGCTGCAGGGGTGGGAGGGTGAATTTCTCTCTGCAACGACACACAAAATTTTAGATAAAATAGACTAATTATAGACTACAACTGTTCGAATCGTCTTGCTAAGTCACGCCCCCAACTCTGTCAGACCACGCCCCCTCCCACTCTGCAGCCATTCTGCAACGACACACAGAAACATTAAATGAAATAGATTAAATCACCTATACGAAGCGCTTTGCTAAGCCACACCCCCAACTCTGTCAGGTCATGCCCCCTCCCACTCCGCAGCCAACAGGGATTGAAAGAATGAAGGGAAAAATAAACTTCTGTCAGCTGCAGGGGTGGGAGGGTGAATTTCTCTCTGCAATGACACACAAAATTTTAGATGAAATAGACTAATTTCAGACTACAACCGTTCGAAGCATCTTGATAATCCACACCCCCAACTCTGCCAGGCCACGCCCCCTCCCACTCCGCAGGCAACAGGGATTGAAAAAAATCAGCTGCAGGGGTGGGAGGGTGAATTTCTCTCTGCAACGACACACAAAAATCGTAGATGAAATTGACTAATTTTAGACTACGACCATTCAGTACTAATAAAAGATGTTTTTTTCCACTGCTACCCATTGCGGGTCCCCATAAATTACCATGTCATCGACCTGTAATTCATGCCACTCTGACCCCCGCCCCAGATCTCGAGAAACCACGCTCCGACTCTGTCAGGCCACGCCCCTCCCACTCCGCAGCCAACGGGGATTGAAAAAATGAAGGTAAAAATCAACTTCTGTCAGCTGCAGGGGTGGGAGGGAGGTTGGATTTCTTTCTGCAACAACATACAGAAACATTAAATGAAATAGATTAAATATACCCGTGCAAAGCAATGTTTTCTTCCACTGTTACCCATGGCGTGTCCTCATAAATTACCATGGCATCGACCTGTAATTCTGGCCACCATCAAAAGAAGGACTTAAAACCCCGCCCCAGGTCTTGCAACGTCACGCCCCCGACTCAGTCAGGCCATGACCCCTCCTACTCCGCAGCCAATGGAGATTGAACAATTGAAGGTAAAAATCAACATCTGTCAGCTGCAGGGATGGGAGGGAGAATGACTTTCTTTCTGCAACGACACACAGCAACATTAAATGAAATAGATTAAATATACCCAGGCGAAGCCGGGTCCTTCTGCTAGTGTTTTATACGTTAGAAAAATATGGCTTTTCTGATAATATATTAACTTCTATACACAAGCTATATCATAACCCAACAGCTAAAATACTTACAAATGGTATCCTCTCGCCATCATTCTCGCTAAAAAATGGCACAAGGCAAGGATGTCCATTATCGCCCATCCTGTTTATACTAGCCTTGGAACCTTTCGCCGAAGCTATAAGACAGGAAAAAGATATAAAAGGAATACAAATTAACAACACAGCACATAAAATAAGTCTATTTGGAGATGACATCTTAATATGCACATCCAACCGTAGAAAAGCTCTACACAAAATACAAACGATAATCAAGAGATTCGGAGAAGTGTCATACTATAAGGTCAATGATACCAAATCAAATATAATGGACATTAATATTCCCATATTAGAGAAACTAATAATGCAATCCACTTTCCCATATATCTGGAACAATGAACATATTCAATATCTAGGTATCCGTATCACACACCCAATAGAAGATATAGTGAGATACAACTTTCTTCTTCTGTATGATCAAATACAAAAAGATATAGTTAACCTAAACCTCCATGACATTTCATGGTGGGGAAGGATCACCTTGTACAAGATGTTCTTACTCCCAAAAATACTCTACCTATTCCGTACCATCCCCCTAAATATACCACTATACATTATGCACAAACTACAATCACAACTTAATAAATTCATATGGAATAACAAAAAACCTAGGATCGCAATGTCAGTGCTAAACAGAAATAAGAACACGGGAGGCTTGGGAATACCCGACTTACTAGCGTACCATATGTCCAATTTAATCCAACAGTCACTTGAATGGTGGAATAACAAATCCACAAAAATATGGGTCAACATCGAAAACCAAACATATCACAATACTCCTGCAAAAAATATTCTTTTAGCAAACCTAATGGGATATTTATATTTCTATGGGGTTCAATAGGAGATTCCATATTTGTGTTATCCCCTATTATTGCTTTTTTATGTTGATTAGTTGTTTTAGGGGTTAACCATACTCTTTCGAAGTCACCAGATGATTTCTGTGACATAAAATTAATAAATTCTGAGAAAAATTGTTCTTTTTCTTCTGGGGTAATCTCTATTTGTGAAATTATATTTTTCTTCTTTTTTATAGGAGTGCACTGTTGGAAACAGTCACTATCAGACATATTGTTTATGTTATGCTCACCCTCTGAAGATCTGACCGTTGGTCTCTGCTGTTGATGGCTGTCGGGAGCTGTGGCAGGTAAGTCCGTTATTGTTTGTGTCTGTCGTCTTCTTCTGGCTTGTGTTGTCCTCGAGGTTGATGGCGCAGCTTGATTTCGTCCCTTTTTGTGTCCTTCCGGGTCTTTGGTTGGTGAGTATGTCCTTCTTTCCTTCTTTCTTCTTTTTAGTGGCAGCGGAGACGCTTCTTCTCTGCGCATGTGCGCGCTTCCTATGACGCTGCCTGAGCTGAGATCTGCATCCATTAATTTACCTGGATCGCAGACCAGCTCAGCAGATTGCCAACTCCCTTGGACTGGATCTGCATCGGTAAGTAGACATCTTCTTAGCCAGTCTTCTCCTCCTGAAGACTCTGCTTTGAAGATCAATTGTTTTAATAGTTCTTCCATTCTGTGGGTGGTGGGGTCTTGTTCTTGATCCTGCTGCTCACTGAATGTGACACTAACTGTTTTTTCCTTTCTTTCACAGGTGGCGCATGCTGAAGCTGTTGACCTTTTCTCCAATCAAGATCCTCATGCGCCTGGTCTCCTGCCTGTTCCAGAAACTTCTTGGGAGATGCCATTCATCTGATCAGGTAAGTTTAATTTAACACATACACATACACATTTTAATTGCAATGACACCATGGCTCCCTAATTCTATTCTGAATTGGTTCGCCCCATTCTAGCTGCCTCACTACTGAAATGACTAGAACGGAGTTGCTGACAGGAGATTCATCATTTCTGGGCTGGTGGTAGTTGCAACAGGGAGGTCCTCCGTACAGCAACTCCATTCTAGATGGTTCAGTACTGAAATGACTAAAACAGAGCTTCTATAGGGAGGTACATCTATTCTGAGTAAGTGGAAGTTGCTAATGGGAGGTCCTCTTTCCAGCAACTCCATTCTAGCTGGTTTTCTACTGAAACTGCTAGAACAGAGTTGCTGAAGGGAGGTTCATCATTTCTGGGCAGGAGGCAGTTGCTACAGGGAGGTCCTCCATAGAGCAACTCCATTCTAGCTGCTTCACTACTGAAACTGCTAGAACGGAGTTGCTGAAGGGAGGTTTATCATTTCTGGGCAGGTGGTATTTGCTATAGAGAGGTCATCCATTCAGCAACTCCAATCTAGGTGCTTCACTACTGAAATGACTAGAACAGAGTTGCTGAAGGGAGGTTCATCATTTCTGGTCAGGTGGTATTTGCTACATGGAGGACCTCCTTCCAGCAAATCCATTCTAGCTGCCTCACTACTGAAATGACTAGAACGGAGTTGCTGAAGGGAGGTTCATCAATTCTGGGTAGGCGTTAGTTGCTACAGGGAGGTCCTTCATAAAGCAACTCCATTCAAGATGGTTCAGTACTGAAATGACTAGAACAGAGTTACTATAGGGAGGTACATCAATTCTGACTAGGTGGTAGTTGCTAAAGGGAGTCCTTCTTTCCAGCAACTCCATTCTAGCTGGTTCACTACTGAAATGACTAGAACAGAGTTGCTATGGGGAGGTACATCAAATCTGAGTAGGTGGTAGTTGCTAAAGGGAGGTCCTCATTCCAGCAACTCCATTCTAGTTGGTTCACTACTATATAAACGTACCTCTTTTAAACCAAAATAACACAAATATCCCCATAACCCATATGCAACAGCATATGAACAACCCTTTTTCTATATGTATAACATATAACGTAATAACATAATTCACAGGAGGAGGTCCTTGAAACCCAAACATTGATAATTACCCCTTCAGGGTAGGTCACCTTGCTCCCAGCCGATGAGCGCCCAGCTCAGAGGCACCCCTGATGGCCCCTTCACCAAACCAGAAACCACCACAATCCATGGGAGTCCAGCCCCAACCGTGGAGCCCTCCCTTTATTCCTCTCCACCTTTTCTCCAACTGCAAGGACCTCCCCCTGCCATCAGCTGCCACGACAAAGCAAGGTAAATAAAATTTCCCCCATTGAACTGCTGTGACCCTGACCAAGGAACTAATTTCCCAGGAATCTATTACACTACACCCCCCCTTAATAGGGAGAGAGGGTGGGAGATGTTCCTGATCTCCTAAAATGGCCCCCACTGTCTTCCCGCTCACCCTTAAATACGCTATACCCATCAAGACCACCCCCCTTTTTTGCCCTTTGAATTACCCAATTACGGTTCTGCTCTTTAACCCCCCACGCCCAGGGCTCACCAACCAAACCCCCCGTCATGCCCGCCTCCCCTAAGGCCCTGCCCCTGATCCTGTTCATTCTAGAACTGAGTTGCTGAAGGGAGGTTCATCATTTCTGGGCAGGTGGTAGTTGCTACAGGGAGGTCCTCCTTCCAGCAAATCTATTCTAGCTGCATCACTTCTGAAATGACTAGAACTAAGTTGCTAAAGGGAGGTTCATCAATTCTGGGCAGGCGGTAGTTGCTACAGGGAGGTCTTTTATACAGCAACTCCATTCTAGATGGTTCAGTACTGAAATGACTAGAACGGAGTTGCTGAAGGGAGGTTCATCATTTCTGGACAGGTGTTAGTTGCTACAGGGAGGTCCTCCGTACAGCAACTCCATTCTAGCTGCTTTACTACTGAAATGACAAGAACGGAGTTGCTAAAGGGAGGTTCATCATTTCTGGGCAGGTGGTAGTTGCTACAGGGAGGTCCTCCGTACAGCAACTCCATTCTAGCTGCTTTACTACTGAAATGACAAGAACGGAGTTGCTAAAGGGAGGTTCATCATTTCTGGGCAGGAGGTAGTTGCTACAGGGAGGTCCTCCTTCCAGCAAATCCATTCTAGCTAGTTCACTACTGAAATGACTAGAACTTAGTTGCTGAAAGGAGGTTCATCATTTCTAGGCAGGTGGTAGTTGCTACAGGGAGGTCCTCCATACAGCAACTTCATTCTAGTTGGTTCACTACTGAAATGACTAGAATTGAGCTGCTGAAGGGAGGTTCAGCAACTCCATTCTGGCTGATGACTATTGAACTGACTAGAATGGAGTTGCTGCAGGGGGGTCTATATGTCTCCTTCGTTAACTATCCATTCAGCAGTTGGTCCACAAATTATGGGCAGTTATAATCCATTACTTTGTCTTATTTTTGGAAGAGAAGTTTGGGGGTCTGTTGCTCGCTTTGCCCGCAAGCCAGATACTTGCAGTATAATGTTTTTCAATTTCTATGAATGGATTCTTCGATCCTGCAGTCTGGTAGAAGTTAGACTCCGATCACATAGGCATTCTGGTAGGAGTTAGACTCTGGTCACATAAGAGATATCAAAGGGGTAACACCCCGGCTATCATATGCTACCAGCAGAAATCTATAGTAGATATTATTGGTTCTTCACTTATTAAATGTTTTCCATGTTCATGGGGGTTCCCCGCCACATTATAATGTGCCACAATAGTGATCTTGAAAGAGTTTGTGTAAGATGTCCACAGTATAGAGGATAACTGACTAATTGGTGGAGGCTGGGACTCCACTGATCCTGAGAAAATGGATCCCGTTCCCCCAATCCAATGGTGATAACTAGCTCCCTTTCTTCTGATTCGATGGAGCAGCAGGTCGGCCATGTGCCCTGCGCTCCATTCATTCTCTATGGAGCCGCTTGACATTGCCCAGTGTTGTATCCGACTATCTCTGGCTGTCTCATAGAAAATGAATGGATTCCTGCCTGACCTGCTGCTCCATCCTTTCCTTATGTCCTTCAGGCAGCACAATACAAAGGGTTAATGTCTTGCTCCTCCCGTCTAGGACAGAAGATAATCATTAGTAAATCAGACTAATTAACCCCCCTCTAAAGAAGTGCATACCCACTAGGTAGATGTGTTTTTTTCTTCTGTCTAGGACAATGAAGCTCATACATACAAAGGCTCCTGCTGCTATGAAGGCCAGTATGGTTGTTATGACTAATATTATATAACTGGAAGTGGTTTCCAGAATATCACGTATCATATGCAGTACTAGAAGAGTGTCCATAGTTGTTTGTTATAGAGCTGGAGGTGTGCTCCAGAATTATCTGCATGACATGACTGAGCTGGAAGAGTGTCCAGAGTTATATTTGTTATAGAGCTGGAGGTGTGCTCCAGAATTAACTGCATGTCATGACTAATCTGGAAGTGGTTACCAGAGTTTAATTTCCCCCTCGGCTGTTCCATGGGATGATTGAGCTGAGATTTATCTTGGAGTGGTCCTGGTGAGTTTCTCATATGCAGGGGGGTTTCCTGCAAACTATTAATGTATATTTCAGGGTGTGTCCCTGTGAGAATAGTTGGTTTGGCCATTACAAGTATTGTTATTACCTCCAGGCCTACAGCAGTGTCTCAATCTCTGGATCCATTTTGGAGTAGACTTATACGGGTGCAGCTGAGCTAAAGTTGATGGGTAACATGTTAAGTAAAATATGGCACAAGAGGTTAACTAACTCTCTCAATGTATTTCAATAGTTTTTCACAAAGATGTATGAGAACTCCGTGCCATGTGTTATCAGTGTCATTTTAAGCTCTGCTATGTCTGTGGCTCTGCACAGTGTGAGATCTTATTGCAGCAGCGGAATCACAGCAGCTTTAAGGATTCTGTATCCTGGAGTGGCTCATATGTAGCTTTTATGTATGTCTGAGCGAAATAACGTTACAAGTACAGAACTCTGCAATGAAGCCATAAATCTAATGTTAGTATATGCACCAACTGTGGACAATGTAGGAGATGTCTGCACCAACTGTAGACTATGTAGGAGAGGTCTGCACTATTGCCTCCCAGCTGAAAGCCTCCAGTGCAGACATGGTGCAGAGGTTATGGAATGGTTTACTTCTCAGCGATCAGAAGCTTTCACTCTGGTCCTTTCTGCTCATATATTTATAAGATCTCGATTATCTACAACTCCTGTCACCTTA
The DNA here is from genome assembly GCA_900303285.1 of Rhinella marina. Taxonomy (NCBI): domain Eukaryota; kingdom Metazoa; phylum Chordata; class Amphibia; order Anura; family Bufonidae; genus Rhinella; species Rhinella marina. The sequence continues at coordinate 31,661 of ONZH01017861.1, forward strand.
TCTCCTGCCTCATTTCATTTGGATGTGGACTCTGTCTCTGTGACCAGGAGGATTCTGGAGATCTGTGTTTCATAATGGCGCACATTCATTTTCCTTCATTATTTAAAGCTGTGCTAGCTCACCTTGAAATGTTTGCACCTAGAGGAGATAAGCCCAAAATGGCGGGGAAAGAAAAAAAAAATCAAACTCTAGGATATTTCCTGATGATCCTATATTAAAGGGACACTATCGCGAAGAAAAAATTTTTGATATGTTTTACAACATAACAAAAGCAGGTTTTAGCATAATGTATTTTTCAAATTGTGTAAATGTTTTTTTTTTTAATTCAGTTTTCTTGCCTTACATGGGGGCTGCCATGTTGGAAGTAAAGTGTGACAGTCTGGATTTACAACACAATGGCACCTCAGGCATGTACATAGGCTTCCTCAGTCGCTGCTGACCCTATAGAGAATGAATGGAAGATGTGAGCCCGCCCCTGTGATGACACCAGTAACACACAGCCAGGTCCTCCCTCCTTGCTGCTGGGGACTCAGAAACAGAGTAGATGGAGGTTCTTGGGGCTGTAGGACCTTAGTGATGTAATCGGCCATGTGACCAGTGGGGGAGGAGACTGAGGAGCAGAGATCTGTGTTTTTGTAATGAAGCCATTGTCTCATCTTATCTTGCTGAAGCAGTGATGTCACCGCTGAAGGTGTGAATTGGTGATGTCATTGGTACCACCCACTTTTTTGCAGCATGCCTACTTACAGGTTGCTCAAAGCCTCATTTGGCCAGCAGAGCTCCCCCTGGTGACCAAAGATGGTAAATATGGTAAAATCTAATATTTATTTATAATATTTCACACATTGGAATTTTTATTTATTTATTTATTATTTCTTACAAATATATAATAGATTTTTTTAGCATAAATAAAATATAGAACAGGTTTTTGTGATAGATTCCCTTTAAAGGGATGTATGGCAGGAGTGTCCCAGCTAGACAGGTAACATAATGTGGGATCCAGATTACAGCGGTGTGTTATAGATCCTGCGGTCTCAGCTCAGCAGGGTAACCCTTCTAAGGTAATATCCCAGGGGTCTGCCTGGCTGGGAAGACTTTTTTTCTGGCAGTCAGTTATTCCCTGTCAGGGAACTTCTGGTTCGGAAGATTGTTTCCTGCTCAAACAAACATAGTAATGCCTTATCTATGGTGGAGTGCAAAGCATTTTTGGCTTCAGTTTCCTAGTGACATAGGGATTGGTTTCCCAATAAGTCTCACTTAGTCAGTTAGATTGGGGGTCCATTCACAGAACCATATCTGATTTTTGTGGACCACAAGTTGCGGATCCATAGGGCACAGATGCTGCCATGTGCATTCTGCGTTTGCAGTTGTGAACTTACTGCCCTATTATGGTTATGCCTAGTATTGTCTGCAATATGGAAAAGAGTGGGACAATTTCTTTCTTCCGTGGAATGAGGTGCAGATGCTGATGACACTTGTGTCCTTCTGTGTCTCTCAGTCCCATTTAATAATGGGTCTGCATTAGATCTGGAAATTGTGTGACGTGTCGGAATAAAAAAATACTTTTGTATGAATGGGCCCTGAATGTGCCTCCTACTTCATGTGGTCCCCATAGCCCCTCTGTGCAGACGGACATTCTGTTAGCACCATTTGTTCCTCACCAAATTGATTCTATGTTCAATCGTTGTTACAGAGGGGTCTCCTTTCCGCAATAGTCCTTTAGGTCGAATTTCATTCTTGTCATTTTCATTCCAAAGATCACCTAAGAGGGGCTCAGAAGGGACTATAAAAAGAGTATTTCTAAGTTTCAGGCTCTCCAAGCACTAGAAAGTTGAATTTGGAACAGGGAAACATCAAATTTAGGACTCAAGATTACAAAACATTTTCTCAAATTGTGCAAGGATTAAGTCAGACTCCTGGATAAAATCTTGTACCCAGGTTACTCCCTCAAGTTAAGAAATTGCCCCCCAAGGCAAATAAGTCAACCCTTCACAAAGCCTCATATGGTGGTTGTTTCAGGACTTAACAGAAAAATCTTGACCTCTTTCCTGGGAAATTTCTGGGTCTTTTCAAGAGTGTATGCACTGCCAAAGCCACAGGTGAGATGGAGGTTAGATCTGACATGTCTAATTGAATACCTTCTCGGAAGAATTTAATGATGTTAATTTCTGTTTTGTTATCAATATGCACTAACAGGACAATTTTGAGCCCAAGATCCCATATATACTTATATGCACATTACTGCCAACCCATCGCAGGTTCTCAGGGCCATCACTCACCGGGGTTTCTCATCTTCAATTCACTGGCATTTGGTTTATCATCATCGCCTGGTGTTCTTACTAACTTGTGGTGCTACCTCAGCCCTTAGCTTCCAGGTAGACGCTAGAAACTGGTTGCTTAAGCTCTCACAGGAACGGATCCAGAAATCAAGGTGAATTTGATATTTAAGGTCCCATCACCAAGTGCCAGTGGAGTATAGGAATAACTTGGCCCCACAGCAAATATTTGAATAGGGCTCCGCCCCTACTCCTGTGCAACCGCCACTCCTGTTGCTAGTCAAGATTGCTATCAGATCAGGCCAGGCAGCCTCTCTGTCTAAAAATATATACTTTCCTGACCTCTTCAATAGAAGCTCTAACGTGGGCATTAGTCTACATTGCAAACCAGCTTTGTTTCAGGAAGAAACCAATGTTTATGAAGTCTGGTTCGTCTTGCGGTAAACAAGCCAGAAATTTGGGAAATCCTGTCTTGATGGCTTCATCCGAAAAATACTGAACAAAGTAGATTTTCTGGCCGTTCCAATAACTCTGGTCAGGAAGTACACTTCCACATTCTTTGATTTCAGGGGAGCTGGTCTCACCAAGAGTTGTATCTGTATCCAATATCAGAGACCTGGGAGCAATTTATCTAGCTCTTCATTAGGGTTGGCTCAAGAATCAGTCAGTGGTGGAGAAACAGGTAATATCTCCACCATGTGCTGTATCAACAATTGGCACAGGACTCGCTCTGATCCATGGTACAGTCAATGCAGTCAAATTATGACTTGGGCAGTGGAATGTCAAACCGTTCTGTTAATAGGTCACAGTTGAAGTCTCAGCGACTGTATCTTTAACAGATTGTGTACAGATAGGGTACCCCATTTAGATGCAATAGGGAGAGGCTCCAATACAAAGCTCAAGAAGTTCTGCTCCCTGAATCTTGTGGATCCACCAGAAAGAATAGATGGACTGTCTTACAGTTCGGAAGGAATTTTCCATCCAAATTTTCCTCCATTTCCCCTCCTGAGTGCTAAGCAGAATGAGACGAGAGTTTCAGCCATAGCCATAGTGCTCATCTGGCCAGGAGGGCATGATCCCTTGTGAAGGTGCGCAATAAGAAAAAACATGGAAATCTGTTACATCTCATCTGCTACATCTTATGTTATGCATTTGACAATCACCTTACCCAGATAACGTAACAAGATTGTTTTAGCTTGGAAAAGCTTATGCAAGATAGGCCTTCAGACAGAAGCACCTAGTTCCTCTTTTGAATGACGAAGAGAATATTAGTCAGCCAACGCCTGAATAAGACTGCGCAGATGCAAAAGAAACCTATTGTATACATATATCCTGTTTTGTGATTTCATAAATTTATGCTCCATGTCTAAAAAAGGTTATATACTCTGGACATCCAATTATAGTAGGGTATGGAGATACATGTGATTTGATAACCACTCCTAAATCCCTCCTAAATCAGAGAATTAAAATGAGACAGTGCTTCCTGAAAAATAAAGAGAAGTGTTTGGGATTTCAAACCAGCAACATTCTGTGTGGTCTGGAGTTCTTAGCGTCGACGCACTCACTCAAAATCTAATTTGGACAGAGACAATCAATTGAAGTAAGGGATAAAAAAATAATTCCCTGACACCCTCACTGGTTACAACTTTCCAGAGGAAATTATTGAACATACAGTTCAGGCAGATCTTCTTGTTCAAGCAGGCCTACAGCATCCACACCAGAGATGTTTCAGTTCACAGCCTGGAATCTGACGGTTCAGGACTGAAGAAGGGTTTGTAAGATGTGGTGGTAAAAACTTTGCAGAATCCTGACGAGCTTTTTTTTTACAGGAAGGTTTTCAGTTTAGGTTGCATTTCACGGCTGCCACTGCTTACATAGATGCCTTTGTGCATTCATGCAGTTTTTAACTTTCTTTATTCAATTTAAATTGATCGTTAAGCCTCCTATTCCAGCCTGGGATCAGGTTGTTCTCTTCAAGACCATGGTCGAACTTCTTACAGAAGAACCACTAAGGTTTGTATCTTGGAAGATTTATTTCTGTTGGCAATTGCATCAGCCAAGAAGGTGTCAGACTTTGCAAGGGCCATATCTGAAAGTATATCAAGAAGACTTGATTTTATGGTTGATTCCCTATATCCTACTAAAGCTCTCATCTGACATGAATGTAAGTTAAGAAATCCATCTATTAGAATCCTTAATCAGCTGAACAAGACAAGCTTCATCTACAGGTCACTGGAGAACCAGGGTCCTTCAGGTCGGCTGACCTGCTGTTTATAGAGAAGTATAAAATCCAGCAAGCCTACACTGCTTGGATTAAGAATACTGCTTCAAGATTTCAAGTACTCCAGTTACCAGGTGGAGTTACAACACACTCAACTCTGTCCACTTAGTCGCTTGGGCAAAGAAAACAAAAAAGCATTGGATCAAATATGAAGAGTCTCTACATGGTCTTCTCCATGCATCTTTACAAAACAATATGTTTGATGTATCTGGTGCTTGCAATTCAGCCTTTGACAGACAAGTGACTATTAAGGCTGCAATTTGGACCCCCCTCTTGTATAATACTGCTTTACAAATCCCTCTGTGTTGCGCTGCCTGAAGGACAATAAGGAAAGTCTAAATTTGCTTACCGAAATTTATCTTTCCTTGAGTCCAAAGGCAGCACAAATATCCCTCCCTGAAAAAGACATTTCTTGGTAAAAACACATCTACCTAGTGGGTGTGCACTCCTTTATAGGGTGTCAATTAGTCTGATTTACTAATGATTATCTTCTGTCCTAGACGGGAGGAGCAAGATGTTAACCCTTTTTGTTGTGCTGCCTTTGGACTCAAGGAAAGATGCATTTCGGTAAGCAAATTTAGACTTACAAGTGCATGAGAATCCATGCAGAAAAAAATGTGCATATTCTGCAACGTGTGCAGATGCCCTAAACATTTCAAACAACATGGGGTTCTTGTTTTAAGAGGAAACCAGTTAACCTCTAATAAAGAATAGAGGGGTTTATCAAACTGGTGTAAAGTAGAACTGGCTTAGTTGCCCATAGAAACCAATCAGATCCCACCTTTCATTTTGCAAAGGAGCTATCAAAAATGAAAGGTGGAATCTGATTTGTTGCTATGGGCAACTAGGCCAGTTTTACACCAGTTTGATAAATGACCCCATAAATGATTACTTACCTGCCAGATACCTCTCCAGTTTATTATAGTTCTGGATCCGGAGAACTCCGGCAGGCTGTTCTCTGCTCGAATTTCCCTCTGGCCACCACACTGCCTCCTCCAACCTGTTCTGGTGCTGCACTTGCCTCCCCCTCAGAAGCACTGTCTTGACTAGGCTTACCAACCCAGCTCGGGTCAGTCACCTCATCATCCACCAGCTCTTCCTCCGATTCCTCACTCTGCTCCCCCCTCGGACTTACTGCCCTGACAACAACGTCACTGTCTGACAACCGTGTCTCATCATCATCATCATCTGACACACTACTTGCACTAAGTCCACACTCTCATCACCCACAGACTGCGAAAGCTTGAAATTTTGGGCATCGGGACAGAGCAACTGCTCCGGTTGCTGCTGAGCAGTGGTTTGTGACTCTGGGAAGGGTCCTGAAAAGAGTTCCTGGGAGTATGCCGGATCTAAATCCATATTTTCCATGGGGGGGGCCAGGCTGGGGGGAAGGAGGTTGAGCTGGCTCCCTTGGCTAGCGTGGGTGGACTGCGTGGAAGACTGGGTGGTGGATAAATTACTGGACACATTATCCGCTATCCACGTCATCACCTGTTCGCACTGTTGTGGTTTCAATAGTGCTGTACCACGTGACCCTGTAAGTTGCGAGATGAAGCTAGGGAGCAAACCTCTGCGGCGTTCCACTGCTCCCTCATCAGCAGATACTGTGTCACCCTGCCCAGGACCATGGCCTCTGCCCCCCTACATCACTTGGACGCCCACGTCCTCGACCCTTAGCCCTTGGGTTCAACATTTTGTGTATTCACTAAACTGTAGAAATAATATCTGAGGCCAAAACCATTTTTAGTAGACTGTAGAATTACTATGTGAGGCCAAAAACGTATTCTCCGGACTGCGGCTAGTGTACCGCACACCACACAATTTTTCACTGGACTGTAGTATATATAATAAAAAAATAAAATAAAAGTATTCTCTAGACTGCGGCTAGTGTACCGCACACCACACAATTTTTCACTGGACTGTATTAAATGTATCTGAGAGAAAAAAACGTATTCTCTAGACTGCTGCTAGTGTACCGCACAACACACAATTTTTCACTGGACTGTAGTATATATAACGGAGAAAAGAACCTTTTCTCTAGACTGCGGCTAGTGTACCGCACACCACACAATTTTTCACTGGACTGTATTAAATTGATTTGAGAGAAAACACATATTCTCTAGACTGCGGCTAATGTACCGCATACCACACAATTGTTCAATGGACTGTAATATATGTATCTGAGAGAAAAAACGTATTCTCTAGACTGCGGCTAGTGTACCGCACAACACAGAATTTTTCACTGGACTGTATTAAATGGATCTGAGAGAAAAAACGTATTCTCTAGACTGCGGCTAGTGTACCGCACAACACAGAATTTTTCACTGGACAGTAGCATATATAAGTGAGAGAATAAAAGTATTTTCTAGACTGCGGCTACTGTACCGCACACCACAATTGTTCACTGGACTGTAGTCACCAACATGCTGTGTCAGGCTAAATTTTTGGGTGGTTCAGCTGCTATCTTAGTCTAACCAACCCACTCTGGGGTTCACCGCCATGCTGTAAACTGCAATCTCAGTCTTAACAAGTCATCCTGGGGTTCACCCCCATGCTGTAAACTGCAATCTCAGTCAAACTTTGTAATTTAGGGATTCACCACCAAGGTGTGCTAGACTACAATTTTAGCGGGTTCACCTGCAATCTCAGTCACAGACTGTCATTAAGGGGTGCACCACCATGCTTTTTTAAACCATTTGTTTCTGAGGGTCACCTCCAGGCTCTCACCTACGATTTTTTGGAGGCTCGCCACTACACTGTCGGCCAAAATTGTCTTGAGGGTCACCGGCGGCCTCTCCCCCACAACTTCAAGGAGGGTTACTACCAGGCCCTGGCACACAAACATTGTCTTGAGGGGCACTAAAAGGCACCCACCCATGTGTGGAGACTAATAGGTGGGTGCAGTGTGCGTCTTAGCCCGTCTGGAATTAGGAAAGCTGGGCACTGTGCTTGGAGGTCTTTGTGTCTGCCGTGGACAGGGTGGGTGGGTGGTGGGTGCGTGTTTGCCCGTCTGGGATGGGGAGAGCTGGGCACTGTGCTGGGAGAACTTTGTGTACGCTGTGGACTACTGGGTGGGTGCGGGGAGGGAGACGCTTATGCCTGCGTCCTGGGGCGGGGGATAGGACAGCAGTGCCAGCATGGGCAGTGGTGTCACCCGCAGGAGGTGATGGACTTTCGTTGCAACTAGTTGGGTGCTTTACTAACATGTGCCAGCGCATGTGCCTTGCCCATCTTGGTCTGGGTCAGCACAATTGTCTTGATGGCCACCACCAGGCTGCTGCCCAGAATTTGGCGTAATAGTACGATAAGCCAGCCTCAGAGGCATCCTTGCATGCTGCCCCTGCTGTTTCCTGTCCATTTCCGTGGTGTTTCCATCATTTTCTGAGGTTTCCAGGTTTTCACGCAACCTTCCCTGTGCATAGCTTTGGTCCCCTGCAAAAAATGCTAGAGTCTCCCATTGACTTCAATGGGGTTCGTTATTCGAAATGAGCACCCGAGCATCGGGAAAAATTCGACTTGAATAACGAGCACCCGAGCATTTTAGTGCTCGCTCATCTCTAGAGCCAATACAAAAAATACCTCACCCTCACCAAAGTGACAAATGACTTCCTAACAGCAAAAAGCAACAGTGACTATTCTCCGCTCATTCTCCTTGACCTCACTGCAGCTTTTGACACTGTAGACCACCATCTCCTACTTACCATGCTCCAATCCATCGGCCTAAAGGACACTGCCCTCTCTTGGTTTTCCTACTATCTTTCTGGTCGCCCCTTCAAGGTATCATTCTCTGGCTCCACTTCTTCTCCCCCCCCCCTCGCTGTTGAAATTCCTCAGGGTTCAGTCCTAGGCCCTCTCCTCTTCTCTCTGTACACAGCCCCAATTGGACAGACCATCAGCAGATTTGGTTTACAGTACCATCTCTATGCTGATGACACCCAACTATACACTTCATCCCCTGACATCACCCCTTCGGTATTACAGAACACCAGTGACTGTCTCTCTGCCGTCTCTAACATTATGTCTCTATCTGAAACTAAATCTTTCCAAAACTGAACTTCTTGTGTTCTCTCCATCTACTAACCTACCCAAACCTCATATCTCCCTCTCAGTGTGCAACACCATCATCACCCCTAGGCAGCACGCCCGCTGTCTCGGGGTGACATTTGACACTGATCTTTCTTTCACCTATATTCAGTCTCTCGCCCGCTCATGTCGCCTACACCTCAAAAACATCTCTAGAATCTGCCCCTTTCTCAATATGGAAACAACAAAAACTCTCATTGTCGCCCTGATCCATTCCTGTCTTGATTACTGTAACTCACTTTTTATTGGCCTCCCCCTCACTAGACTCTCCCCTCTCCAATCTATTCTTAATGCAGCAGCTAGGATCACCTATTCGTCCAACTGCTACTCTGATGCCTCCGCCCTGTGCCAGTCACTGCACTGGTTGCCCATAAAGAACAGAATCCAATTTAAACTGCTCGTCCTCACCCCCAATTTAAACTGCTCTCCACAGTGCTGCACCCCCCTACATCTCCTCCCTTATCGCTGTCTATCACCCCACCCATGCTCTCCGTTCATCCAATGACTTACGACTGACTTCCACAAAAATCCGAACCTCTCACTCCCGGCTCCAAGACTTCTCCCGAGCTGCACCGGTTCTCTGGAATGCCCTACCCCAAGAAATCAGGCTAAATCACAACATACACAGCTTTAGGCGCTCCCTAAAAAATGTTTTCAGGGTGGCCTATCACCTCCCCTGATCTAACTCCTCTCCATACATAACCCATTTATCATTCCCTGAACCTGATCCTCCACCACACCCAGAAGCACTTCATATATGGCTGCTGACCGGCTCATGTGGCTTTATATCCGCTCCTTTATTCTCCCAAGATGGCTGGACTATCGTACAAAACAAGAACTTCTACCTTTTGTGTCACCCCATCTCCTCATATAGTATACACAGCCGGTGTACTGATATGTGAGGTATGAGGTATAATAGATGCAGTGTATACAGATTTATAGTATATACAGCAGTGTAGTGGTATGTGAGGTATGAAGTATAACAGATGCAGTGCGTACAGCTATATAGTATATACGGCAGTGTACTGATATGTGAGGTATGGGGTATAATAGATGCAGTGTGTTCAGATATATAGTATATACAGCAGTGTACTGATATGTGAGGTATGAAGTATAATAGATGCAGTGTGTACAGCTATATAGTATATACAGCAGTGTACTGATATGTGAGGTATGAAGTATAATAGATGCAGTGTGTACAGATATATAGTATATACAGCAGTGTACTGATATGTGAGGTATGAGGTATAATAGATGCAGTGTGTATAGATATATAATATATACAACAGTGTACTGATATGTGAGGTACAAGGTATAATAGATGCAGTGTGTATAGATTTATAGTATATACAGCAGTGTACTGATATGTGAGGTATGAGGTATAATAGATGCAGTGTGTACATATATATAGTATATACAGCAGTGTACTGATATGTGAGGTATGAGGTATAATAGATGCAGTGTGTTCAGATATATAGTATATACGAGGGGCGGAGCCTCACCGCGCAGCAAGACGGACGCGTGTGTGTGAGCTCCTCGCTGCATACTTCGCACACTTAGTCTATTTTGCGTCTACCATACCCCAGAATGGTCAAAATTGGCAGAGACAGAGCCAGGGACAGAGGTGAGCCGCTAAAAACTGATAAGCACCCTCTGGATATGGAGAAATACCTCCAAAAGAAAGGGCTCGCTCCGGCTCAAGGGGCCAACAAGATGGCACCGGAAGATCATGAGGCGGGGGAGGAAGCCGAAAGCCTGGAAGATGCGCTGGAACCTGGCCTAAATGCTGATACTGCTCGGCACGCTCCGGTGTCGAGACAGTTTTTACAACAAGCTCTCTCCCATGCCCTCTCCCATGCGCTGACTCCAGTTATGCAAGAGCTTGCTGAAATCAAGGGGGACATTAAGCACGTTGGCAGCAGGGTGGAGGCGCTGGAGAACAACCAGGATGCCATTCTCGCTTACAATCGGGCCCTGGGGGAGAACTGTTCAGCACAGATGGAGAATATAAACGTTGCACTGGCCTTGATAGAGGGCCAGGAAAATCGTAGTCGGCGCAAGAATATACGCTTCAGAGGAATCCCGGAATTGGTGACCCATGAAAATCTTCCTGCCGCTGCTCGCGCCATTTTCTCGGGCCTAGTGGGTGAAGAACGCGCCTCTGTGGTGGTTGTGGAACGCATCCACAGAGCCCTTAAGCCTAAGCCCAAAGACGACCAACCCCCTAGGGATGTAGTATGCGGGCTCCTGAGCTATGTAGATACGGCAGAGATCTTGAAAGCTGCTAGAGAAAGAGAGGAGAGGAGTGCATAATGGATCGAAAATCCTGCTATTCCAGGACTTGGCGCCCTACACCCTTTCCAAAAGAAGGGCCCTGCGCCCGCTTACTGAGCTCCTTAAATCTCGCCAAATTGCCTTCAAGTGGCTTTTCCCTTTTGGCCTTACCTTCTTTTTAAATGGTAAGAGGTGCACTGTGAGAGCTCCGGCGGATCTTCCATCGGCATGGGACTTGCTGGATGTCCCACCGCTGAAAATCTCATCATGGCTGCCGCTAGCAGAGTTAACGTCACCGTTGCTGGAGCTGCCAGTACCTGAAAGATGGATGATGGTAGGCCAGAGGAAGAAGATGGCCTCCAAGTCACAAGCTGCAGGAATGCACAGAGAACGCCGCTGAGCTTGCTGAATGTTTCTGACTTTTCTGGTCACCTGTTATTGCATCTGTCCCCGTGCCGACGGAAGATGACCCTTCTCAGGGGTTATGTCGCAGTTGTTGATGAGTATGCTGGGTCCCTGGGGAACGGTGGACTGGGACTTCTCTAGACCTCCATCCCTACGATCGTGAAGTATAGTTAATTCCGGCCTCTTCGCCATTTTCCTTCCCTGCTTTACTATGGTTTGCGTTTCCTAGTAAAACTAAGCTTCTGATATTTTTATTTATTCTTTGCTTTGATTACCTTTTTCCACCTCTTCTTCTTTCTACCTAGCCCTCCTCCCCCCTCTTTTTCTCTTTTCTCCACCTTTTTTATTTTTCCTCTATATCTTTCCCTCTTTACCCTTCTCTCTTATCTTCTAACTTTCAATTCCTTCTCCTTCCTCCTTCTTCTTCCCTCCTATTTCTTCCTATCTTCTTCCTCCTCTCCTTCTCTTTTTCTTTTTCTCTTTTTCTTCTTCTCCTTTTTCCGTTTTCCCCCCTTACTTCCTCCCCCCTTCCCCAGGCTCCCTCCACCCCCGGCCCCTCTTCCCTTTTCCCACTTCCTCCTCTCCCTCTCCTTTCTCCTTGCCTCCCCTCCCCCCAACTTCCCCGTTCCCACACTACTCCTCCTGGCTTACCCTCCTCTCCCTCTCCTATCACTTCCATTCTCTATGTTCTCTCACTTTTCCCTTAGTATATTTCCTTCGTATCTTCTCTCTCTCTCTCCCTTTACTGCTACACCCTCTATGTCTCTCTTGACTTCCTCATCTTTCTCACTCTTGTTTCTGGGTTTAACAAGGCGGAAGCTGACATCGACCACTGGATGGACTCTCATAAGATGCGTGTCACTATCTGGACGGCCATGGGGGACATGTTCCTGTTTGGTCCTCTGTTCTATTACTTTCGGTTCTAAAGTTCCTGTATGGTACATTGTTCTTTTTGGTTCTTATTATGTGTGCGGGAGATGCTGCTATGTGTTAGGTGGCTTACCATCTTTCATTGTCTCCCCCCACATGATGAGGAGTTATACTGCTCATTTTACCCTCATATGGGGAGAGCCGGCACCCGTGTTGGCTGTCCCCCTCTTATGTCTACTGTGTCTGCTGATGACATCTAGATGCAGTGGACTAATTGTTTGTGCTCTATGTTTGAGCCTGTATATGTCTGAGTTTGCTTGTATTTTTTACTCCCCATGTCCCTCCTTCTCCCCCCTCTCAGGTGGCAGCCTCTGTCATACTCTACAGATCTTCCTCTCTGACGACTTTAGGTATGGCTGATATTAAATGTACTACCTATAATGTCAATGGCTTAAATACGCCTCAGAAGAGGTCTCAGGTTATTAGATTGCTGAAAAAAAATGAAGGTTGATATATGTTTCTTTCAGGAAACGCACTTTAAGACGGGGCGTATGCCTACATTACCTCATACATATTTTAAATTCTGGTACACAAGTTCCTATGGAAAAGCATCGCGTGGCGTTGCGGTCGCGGTCGCCAGGCACGTTCCTTTTAGTCATATACTTACTTATAGTGACCCGGAAGGTCGCTTCATTTTTGTGAAAGGAAAAATAGGCAGTGAATTAGTCACTTTGGCTAGCTTATACGCCCCCAACAGGGGTCAACAAAGGTGGCTCAAAACCACCTTGAAAAAACTAGAGCAGTTTGCTGAGGGGATACGTCTTGTGGGAGGAGACATTAATGTGGCACTCTCTTCACATTTGGACACTTCTGGGGGAGCTTCAGTACACTCGCAAACCTCACTGGGGCAAATTAATAAATTATTGTATGATAATGGCCTGGTCGATGCCTGGCGGCTGTTGAACCCTTCAGTCCGTGATTATACTTTCTTCTCCGCTCCCCACAACTCATTTCAGCGGTTGGATTACATCTTTATCGCTGGTCGCCATGTAGACATATTGAGAAAGGTCTCTATTGACACTACCACGGTGTCTGACCATGCTCCTGTCTCGGCCTCAGTGACTCTCTCTAATCTTGCTCAGAAACACTGGACCTGGCGCCTTAATGAAACGCTCCTAGACAAAGAATCTGATCTCAACTCTATCTGTTCTAAGGTCCAATTGTATTTTCGGGAGAACGTCTCTGCCGAGGTGTCCCCTACAGTGTGGTGGGAGGCCCATAAGGCTGTCATACGTGGGGAATTCATCGCTCTAGGCAGCAAGCGGAAAAAAGAAAGACAAAAACGTATAGACTCCCTGCTTTCTCAAATAGCTACCATTGAGTCGCTTCACAAGAGGTCTGGGGCGTTCCAGGCGAGAACTGAGCTTCTGGGGCTGAGGCGGGAGCTGAAGGACTATCTAAATGTCTGTAATGCCAGGGCATATCAATATTCTAAATACCGTCATTATGCACATGGGGATAAGGGCACTAAACTCATGTCGAGGCTAATTAAACAGAGGCAAGATGCTGCTTATATATCCTCCATTAAGAGACAGCAAGGTTCATTAGCGGTATCCACAGGGGACATTGCTGATGCTTTTTGTGACTCGGCTATTTCCGGCGGCCCCATAGAAGTGAATGAAGAGCGGGCCGCGCTTGCGCGGTGCGCACTTCTTCACTTCGGGGGCCCCGTTCTCGATATATGTGCGGGTCCCAGCGGCGGGACCCGCACCTATAGGACAATGGGGGCATATCCTAGCGATATGCCCCCATTGTCCAAGATGAGAATAACCCTTTAAGCAATTGTTATCCACATTCTTGTGGAATGGTAAAAAGGCCAGAATTTCCTATGAAAAATTAGTATTGAGAAGAGAGCAGGGGGGTTTTGGATTCCCTGACTTCGCCACTTACTACAAGGCTATACATTTAAAGAGATGGCTTCAGGTTCAGGTTCCCAAATACAAGATACATGGAACACAGGGGGAACTGCAGCTTCTCACACCAGACCTGAAGGCTGGTCTCTGGGGTGCTAACCCACATGTATACCCTTCTATGGTAGAGAACCCTCTTCTTAAAGGTACATTGTCAGTTATCAAACAACTGAATAAACAGCACACCCTCATTAATAAGTGGCCCATGCTGATGCCAGCTGATTTGATTCCCTTCTTGGTCAGGGACAGAGTTGTGGAGATGTCTCGAGTGTGGAATGGACTGAAGGATAAGACTCTTGAGGACTTCTTGAGAGAAGTGCCGCATCCTGAGCACTTCCACAGTAGTTCCCTTGCCTCTTTGGCTAGGGGTCATTTTTTAGAACTTTCTGACCTCAGCTCTGCTTGTAAAAAGCTGAGTGAGAGTATACAAGTTAATCAACCTAGGTCATGGTTCGAGAAGCTAGTGTATGGTGATAAGATGCCCTCTAGAGCCATATCACTCCTTTACAACTCGTTGATCACCACAAATAATTCACAATTGCCTTCATATCTACACATTTGGGCGGAGGAATTAAATCTCATTTTATCTGAAATAGATGTGCATAAAATCCATGTCAATTCTCATGGGTTTTCTAGGTGTGTGAGAGTGCAAGAGCATTCCTACAAAGTGATTTTTGCGGAACGGAAAAAACCCATTGAAATGAATGGTTCCACATACGGTTCGCAAAAAAAAACGGAATGGAAAGAAAGAAAATACGGTCGTGTGAATGAGCCCTAAAAATTAGTATGAAAGCCAAGTAGCAACCAAATTCCAGACTGTCCTGCTAAATCTGGGTTGGTACAAGTACAGATAATGTTGTTGATATCACCTGCAGTCCTATGTAACACCATAGATAACACAGTGATAACTCTCTGAGTACAGATAATGTAGTAGATGTCACCTGCAGTCCTATGTAACACCATAGATAACACAGTGATCACTCTCTGAGTACATATAATGTAGTAGATGTCCCCTGCAGTCCTATGTAACACCATAGATAACACGGTGATAACTCTCTGAGTACAGATAATGTAGTAGATGTCACCTGCAGTCCTATGTAAAACCACAGATAACACTAGTGCTGATAATGTAGTAGGGTTGTCACGATACCAAAATTTGGATTCGGTTCCGATACAATAAAAAAGTATTGTGATACTCGATAGCATTCGATACCACGCGAAAAAATAACACCCCCCCCCCAAAAAAAAAAAAATGTTATGAAACGATGAAACGTCTGGCCCATAATAGAACAGTGTATCCTATTTTTGGGGGCACAAGGTGCCATGGTAACCGATTACACCAGGGCTGTGGAGTCGGTAAGCCAAAGCCCCGACTCCAACTCCGACTCCTCAATTTCCCCTGACTCCCGACTCCGACTCCCAGTCCGACTCCAACTCCCTCATACATGGCGCATGTTTAAGTGATAACTTTAAACAAACTTTGCATAAATCAATAGTACAGATAGGTCATGACAAAAAGAGTCTGTAATATATGTTTTACTAGATATCTTTACTCTGAACTTCCAGTATCAGGCTTTTCTCTGGGTACAGCTCACTAAGGACTTGATGTATGGAAACTGTCTAAGTCTAACACTTTCTTTGTTGCCCATAGCAACCAATCAGAGCTCCCCTTTAATTTTTCCAGAGCACTATATGAAATGAAAGAGGAGCTCTGATTGGTTTGTTTGGTCAGCAAAGAAACTTCTACACCTAGACAGTTTTCATACATAAGGCCCTAGGTGTTTTACATCAGAGGAAAAGCTAACTAAAATATAAAGCAGAGAGAACATGCCCTGGACAAGTGATTTATGCACAGTTTATTGAAAGTTTAGATATACTAAGAAGTACTTGCCTTAAAGTGGTTTTCTCAGCACATTGATTCACTGGCTGACAGGTAGTTTGCACTTACTCTGTCTACTCAGGCCGGGGGGAATCTCCAGCAGTTATTTGCATATATTAACTTACTCTGACAGAGCAGGAGATTGTGATCTCTAACACAATTACAGGTAAAGCCATGCTTCTCAGTCCTCAACACATTTTGCTTACGGAGGTCACTCCTGCTCTCAGCCAATCAGATAACAGTCTTTCTGGACTGCAGGTTACCATAGAAACGTGTGTACAGTGAGAGACCTGCTGAACTGTCTATAGTTCATGACTAAAGTAAAATCTACTGACCACTGTATTTAGAAAATGTCATCTTTTAACTGTCCCTTTATGTTGAAAGCTGATCTTTGTAACTAGTGAGAAAACCCTTTTAATCCTGTTTTCTCTAGTAGCTCTGAGATGAGTGCAGCCATTCCTTCCCAGTGCCTTTTTCCTCTGATCTGTAGCAGAGGAGTTTCACTTCTGAGCACCTACATGAAGGGCAGCACACAGTCATCTCAACTAATAGCCTAGATCATTAGTTTAGGATTAGAACAGATAGGACATTTCATCATGTTCCCAAATTAACATTGAAAATATATTCAGCACATACTGTACTGAACTAAATGTACCAATTTATTATATATTGTCGGAGTCAGTCCATTTTATACTATGTAAGCCGGACATCTGGCCACCCTAACATCAGCCTGCCCCTAGGGTGGCCAGAGGTCCGGTTTTAGGCTGGACAGTTTGGCTTTCAGACTCCCTGTCCACTGTCCGGCGCAGGGCCTGGACAGACAAAGGGATGTCCACCCTTTCAGTAGCTCACCCTCAGACAGCTTCTCCTCCGTGTCTTCATGGAACCAGGGGGCGTGGCCTCATGTTTAGGGGTGTGGCTTCATGGGGACCAGTGGTATGGCTTCACGTTAGGGGAAGGCTGGACATTCTGGCTTTCAGACTCCCTGTCCTCTGTCATGCGCAGGGCCTGGATGGACACGGGCGTGGCCTCTTGTTTAGGGGTGTGGCTTTATGGGGACCGGTGGCACGGCTTCATGTTGGGGTAAGGCTGGACATTCTGGCTTTCAGACTACCTGTCCTCTGTCATGCGCAGGGCTTGGATGGGCACAGGGGCATGGCCTCTTGTTTAGGGGTGTGGCTTCATGGGGACCGGTGGCACGGCTTCACATTGGGGGAAGGCTGGACATTCTGGCTTTCAGACTCCCTGTCCTCTGTCATGCGCAGGGCCTGGATGGACACAGGGGGCGTGGCCTCTTGTTTAGGGGTGTGGCTTTATGCGGACCGGTGGCACAGCTTCATGTTGGTGTAAGGCTGGACAGTCTGGCTTTCAGACTCCCTGTCCAATGTCATGCGCAGGGCCTGGATGGACACACGGATGTCCTTTTGAACAGCTCACTCTCAGACAGCAGCACTGTGCTGTCTGAGCATGAGCTGCAGGGAGAAAGTCATACTCCCTCCCACCCCTGCAGCTGACAGAAGTTGATTTTTACCTTCATTTTTTCAATCCCGGTCAGATGCGGAGTGGAAGGGGCGTGGCCATAGAAACCTGGGGTGTGTGTGGAGACTAACTGACTGGGAGCTTCTATTGGCTGATAAGGGTCATGTGACCAGGCTGCTATTGGCTAATGCATTTTTTGGGAATATCTCAGGAACGGTACGTCCTGGAGAGTTGAAAACTGTTCTAAAACCTTCCCGGACACCTGATGTACATGTGTGCCAAATTTTGTAGCTGCAGCGGTGCGGATTCCTTTAGCGGACATACACACACACACATACATACACTCAGCTTTATATATTAGATTTTTTGTTTTTGCATTTTCGTTTACTCCTTCTTTAATTTTTTTTCCACTGTTTTCATTATTTTGTTTTGTTTTGACTCTTTTTAAAATTTTCATTTTTTTCCTTCCTGCCTGGACCTTTGAATATCCAAAACTTTTTACTTTTCTTTTCATGCAGTCTTAGGGCTCATGCACACGAACATATTTTTTTTGTAGATCTGTGTTTTGCGGACCACAAAATATATATGGTTATGTGCATAAGCCCTTATTATGTCTTATTCTTGAGCGACAAGTTGTATTTTTCAAGACCACATTGTAAATTTTTTTTATTTCTCATTTTGATAGTTTGGACATTTTTGGCCCTGAATAGAGATGAGCAAATCTATTCGCCGCTTAGTAGATTCGTTACAAATCCTCCTTTTTTCCTACTCCAAAGCGAATCCGGATTTTTTCAGATTCGCTTCGTATTATTCGTAAATGTTGTTAAAATTTTGAACACTAACGCTACGTATGCTACGTGCGCATTCTTCTTGATTCCCCCCCGGCCCCCAGAAGCGGGAAAATGACAATACAACCCCTCAAGAGCGGGAAAGTGAAGATCCCCCCTTCTCACCGGGAACTAACTATTTGCATGTATAGGGAGTGAAGACTCCTCCCACATTACTCCTCCCTCCCTAACCCAAACGACTGGCCGCTCCAGACATCAGAGTTTCACAATTGGCCAAGAGAATCCCACCGGGTCCTGACTCGATGTTCGCCGTGCCGGCTGGTACCGCGGAGGCAGCTTTAGCATCCACTCCGCCACCCAGGAGGAGAACAACAACACCTTCCATGCGGCAGAATCCCATTGTGCCTGGATCAGTGACGGCCCACGCCCAGACCCTATGGGACTACAAGTATACGGTGGAGGATTGGGTCATCCAAGTACTGGACCATCTGTGGCCGGGAGACCCTACACTGGAACGGCATAAGGGAACCGTCCTATGGTTTTCAGTGGAGAGAGGCTGTGGCTTCCTTGTGGACGACGAGAACTGCAAGGAGTACTTTGTGGGCCGTAGGTCTGTGAAACGGCCATACCTGCCCCAACACCGTCACAGTCTATATGTGGGGGATCAGGAGGAATACACCCCCATGGCATCCCTGAAAGGCCACTTTGCTACCGGGGTTACCTTATTGTCTAAGCCCCTTGTACCTGCATCACCACCAGAAGTTTGGCAGCGGCGCAGGACGCGTGCGCTGCCTACAGGAGTCACCAAATGGCACCCTCCGTTTCAGGGAGAAGCCACAGCCAGAGCTTCTGATCCATGGATTGCCACCACCACCACCACAGTCCTTTCACCTGGGTCAGCTGACCACATCATCCTTTACTTCCCAGTCCACGGTGATCCAGTACCAACTACCATGGAAAATGAAGTCAGCAGCAGCCAGGGGAGCTGGCGGTTCTTCCTTGAGTGCAGACTTGCCTGAACCGCTGCAGCCAGAAGTCCTTACCCCTGCTGTCCCGGCAGGACAAAGAATCCTTTAACAGATGAGATAAATGATGTATTAATCTAAAATCATTAGGACTCTTTTTTGGCACTAAGCCTAAAGGAGAGATCCTAAAATCCTCAAACGGTGGAGCGTCAAAAAGGCCGGCAAACCTACCCTCTTTAATTTCTCAATTTTTTTTCTTAACAACCTCCTTATGCTTTCTAACTCATGGTAAATTATTAGACATCAAACAACCCTTACCTGATAAACTAGGAACATAAAAACCAGTACGAATTATTTCCGCCTTCAGACGGTCTGGAATCAATTCTAGCCATGGTAACATTCTTTCCAATTTCACTGGCATCTGAGCTTTTAGAAAATTCCCTAACGTTTTGAATAACCGCATGCTGTGGAAGCATCAGGCTAAGCCAAAGGCCCACATCCTTGGATCCCCATTTCAAATTACTATGGAGCGCCAATTTATGGTGGAAAGTTTCGCCAAATGACGGTAAGCCTCCAAAATGGAATCCATATGCTGAAACAAACCCACACAAAGATGCGGATGTTTAGCACATAAAACTGAGGAATATATGCAAAAAGCCTTCAGCCAATTATTGAAAGACCTTGGCGCAGACCTTTTCCTATCCTCCTCCTTCTCATCCTTCTTTTCATTTTTAAACGATTCTTTGGATGAAGGGAGCAATGTCAGGATATCAACGTACTCCCTTCTCCAAATTTTTTCTTTCATACTTTGAGATAAATGAAACCCCAAAGGAGAACCTTCACAGGTCATTGCCTCCTTTAAACAGGTTTCAGATATCCCAGTACTAGTAACCCAGTATTAGTAAAAATGTTATTATCAGCTACTGCAGCAGAAGGGGGATCACATCGGACTGCTGCAGGCTGATTAACTGTACTGGGTGCTGCAGTAGCAGCCCAGTCTGAAAAAAGCTTAGCTAAGACAAGCAATAATTGATTACTACCAGACCCTTAGTTGGTGGGCAAAGCAGAGCCTTGACCACATAGTCTCTCACCTAAATCTTGAGGTGGCTCCTGGGCAGGACTGCTGGAAGCCAGCTGCGGCACTCTACTCAGAACCCTAGACTGCGATGCAGCCCGTCCAGGGGTGGAGCGCCTGCTGCCGCTTCTTCTGCCGACATCTTCAGACGGGGAATATGACCTTCTCGGCCTCTTAGTCTTTTTTGATGCCCAGATATTTTCTTCAGCGCTACAGGAAGCGCCTCTTGATGCCTCCGCCATCGCTTCTACGATAACGTCATCACGTTGGGTGTCGTCACATGGCCCCGCCTCCCGCACATGCACAGATGATTCTTCAGCCAGACAGTGATGCAGCCACTCCTCTCCTCCCATGGACTTGGCGCGCTGGATCAGCTTCTTCAGCAAGTCTTCCATCCACGGTGAGTATCTCTTCTCCGCCGCTCCCCCGCTGTCTCTTCACCGCTGCCTCTTCACCGCCCAGCCACTTGCCAATCTTCTGCCTTCTCACACCGCTCCTCTGGCTATTCAGATACCGTCACCGCTCCGCTTCTTCCGCCCGCTTCTTCCCCGCAATGCTGTTCTCTCATCTGCCCAGCAATGCCGGCGAGCGGAATAGCTCTTTTGCAGCTACGTCGGCAGTAACTGGGTCTTCCACGACGTCTTCTCCTTCCAGGTATCAGCGATGGACAAACTCCAGGCACTCCGGACCCATCTATAAATACCCTGGATTCCTGCCACACGCCATCCTTGACCCAATCAGGAGCTGGCAGAATACAGGTACCCAGCAACAGGTAGGCAACCGCTGACCAATCACAGCTATCCCTTTACATTTACCTCAGGTAATCTGTCAAATAGAAGCACAACAACCAAAAGGGGGGTGGGGAGACAGCCTAACACATACACTATGCTCAATGTCACCATGGTGGTGACTACGGCATAATGCCTAAGTGCCTACTTTCAGTATCTGGGATTGGATTGAACGTGTGCCTGCGATCCCAACATGAAAACACAACTGGCTGCCACCCAGGGGCGGACATACGCCTGTGCAGCCGGTTTGGCTGCACAGGGGCCCAGTACAGCAGGGGGGCCCATGGGTGGTCCGGCGGCAGTAGGAGATGAGCGCTTCCATTGTGGAAGCGCTCATCTTCATATTCATCTGTATCGCCGTCCTCAGGACAGCGATACAGATGATTGCAGGGCAGGGGAGAGGTGTTTCCCTTACCTGCTCCTCTGATAGGCTGCAGGCCTAGGAATTCTCCAGCTCCGGCATTGCTGGATGCAGAATGCCTGCTGGTCCCATTAACTATAATGGGGTCCAGCAGAGATCCGGCCACAATCTGACAAAGATGCTGAGAATAATCAGGACACAAACCTCTGCATGCTGTGGTTTGTGTCCAGCCGGATCGTAGTGCTTCAGGTGTGAAAGTAGCCTCACCCTATTTTTTGTATTGCTGTATGTAATGTTAGGAGGGAATAGGTTAAGTTGAAAATTTGGCGTGGGGGGGCCCAGGCACAATCTTTGCACAGGGGCCCTCTGCTGTCTTTGTCCACCCCTGCTGCCACCTTTTAATGATTTAAAGCCCATTAACCTATACTGCCTTTATATGGTAGGCAGAGTTAAACAGGTTAAGATGGGCAGCTACACATGGGCCAGTGCTGTGTGCTTGCCCCCCAGGCTAAAATTTGCCAGCCAGCCCCTGCTTGGTGCCATATTGCCAAAACTGTTACACCAGTAGTAATTATAGTAACATTTTTTTGAAAAATTATGAATAAATGCATCAGAAAAAAATGTACAAAACGATGTGTGAGCATCCTCTGAGGAGAACTAGATGAAATATGAAGACAAACCGGTCCTCCAGCAGTACCCATCAATGAACACTAGATGTCGCTGTTCTGGTCGTTCAAGGAGGAAGAAGCCGGGGCATTGTGTCTGGGAGGAGGCGTGGCTTGTGAGCAGACATGGTCATGTGGCGCGTCACGCTCCTCCTCTCCCGGAGCCGGGTCCGACACCTGTGTTGGGTTCTGTGAGTGTTCTCATTGCTGTTTGTGGATCTAGCGTCTGTGTCACTGAGCAACGGCTGCCGGTATCGTCTGCAGGATGTGCGGAGGGCACTGGGTCACTTCTCTATAGGGAGACTAGGAAGAGCTGGGGAACGATCCGATCCTCCCATATATGTGTGCTGAGCCCATAATACTGTGCTGAAGGGGATCACTAAGCTCACTACTGCCCCCTGCTGTCAGATACTATTCATGTGGTCTCCAGCTGTTGTGAAACTACAACTCCCAGCAAGTCCTGACAGCCACAGGATGATAGGTCATGCTGGGAGTTGTAGTTTCAAAGCTGGGTGAGATCGCTCATAATTGCGTCATTGCATCTTAAGGGCTCATTCATACCAGCGTACGATTTTCTCCCGACTGTGTTTTGATTATCCATTCTTTCCGCTGTATGGTGTCAGTATATCGACCAAAATCAGAACAATGCCCTGCATCTTCTAGGAACCATCAATCAGTAAAAAAACAGACCCAGTGGGGGTCATTGACCAGCATTAAACACAGCGGTTTGAGTAAAATCCCCGCTGGTGGAAGATCCGACCAGTTAAAAGACACACGCTCAGCCCTTGATAAATTTTTCACAGCTTCTGCTGTGTCTGCGCCAGATGTAGATTTCTGGCACATGTGTCGGTAAAGGAGTCACGCCATGGAGATCCTGCCTTCCCCTGCTTACTTTTTTTTGAAAAGTAGGGTGTCAGAAATGGCCAAAAAGATGCAAAACTGCACTTGTGAGAAAATTTGTGATGATTTTTCTATGCTAAAAAACTGGTGTAGATCATTATCACGTGACCCCCTTTGACTTTTACGGTTCAATGATGAGTTGGTGTGGTGTCCATTCTACACTCAGAAATCACACAGACGTAAAATTCTCTCAAGCCCCGTCACCAGCTGTTTATACTGCCGCAGCCGCCAATATCAGCAGAGTATATGCCTTTAAATCAGCAGGTTATGTAACCACCAGGAAGTCCGGAGAACTTTCCAGTGTGTTAGCTTGTGGTTGAGGGTGCGGGTAATGGCCTCCCTTCTCACATTCATAGCCATAATTTTCTATTTTGCGTCAGTCCATTTTGCCGTTCACATTAGTAAGAGTGGGTTCACATCACGTTTATGTCCGTTTAATGTATACAAAAAACATGTACGTTAAACGGATGCCTCAGACTGATGCCAAACAGTGACATCCATTCCCCATAGAGTTCCATTGTAAAAAAAAAAAAAGATACGTTTTTTTTTTTTACCAGACTGCAGGATACAAGAACGTGATGTGCTGCCTTTTTTTTTTTTGTAACATATATGAAATATGGAGGCATAAAACATGATGTGAAGCCACTCTAAGATTTTAATTTCTATCAACTTAAGGGCTCATGGCCACAACCATGTGCCAGCGGGGCCCATGCTGCGGGCCACAAATTGCAGTCCGGAATGCAGTCCGGAGGGCACCGATCGTGGGACCACCGCTTGCGGTTTGCGGCTCCATTCACTTGAATGGGGTCCGCAATCCGCTTCCAACGGTCCACATTGCAAAAAAGTAGTGCATGCGCTACTTTTTTCGCGGTGCAGAGGCACGGACAGAATCCCCATGGAAGCACTCCATAGTGCTTCTGTGGGCTTCCGATCCATGCCTCTGTTCCGCACCGACCTTCCGAATTGCAGACCCATTCATGTGAATGGGTCCGCATCCGTTATGTGGTGCCAGAACAGCCAGGGTCTGTATTTTGCGGGTCGCAATATAGGCCTGGCTGGCACACGGTTATGGGCATGAGCCCTTAGGGTAAGGCTACTTTCACATCTGCGATTTTATTTCCGGTTTTGAGATCCGGCACAGGGTCTCAAAACGGGAGGAAAACCCTTCAGTACAGGGTCTCAAAACGGGAGGAAAACCCTTCAGTTTTGTCCCTGTTCATTGCCAATGGGGACAAAACTGAACAAACCAGAACAGAGTGCTCCAGAATGCATTCCATTCCAGTTTGTTGCGTTCCCATGGCAGACACAAAACTTCTTCACACGGAAGCATTTTCAACCAGTTTTGAGATCCTCTGCCGCATCCCAAAACCGGGAAAAAAATGGCATATGTAAAAGTAGCCTTAAATGATTGAAAAAAACAATTGCACCATTTTTATTTTTGCTCTATAAGTGATGTGTTCTCTATATTGTGCGCCTGTGCGGGTTATTATGATTACGGCAATACCAAATACTGTTTTGTGATATTTAATAGTAGGTATGCGACAAAAAAGTACGGTATTTATTGTATTTTGTATTTTTTGCAAAAAATTTGTACATTTTACCATAAAAGCTGGAAAGTAAAAGTCATATTTTTCTGTCATAACTTTAACTAAACAAATAGTTTTACAGGTCTCTACTGGGAATTGTACCCCAGACCCTCTGTATAGCAGGCGTCAGGCTTACCCAATACACTATAGAACTGCTCTGTTATAAAGGTAGGATTTTCTGTGCTTAAAGAGCTACTAAATAGTAATATTGTAACTCTTGTATGATATTAAAGGGCTCATGCACACAAATATATTTTCTTTCCGTGTTTGTTCTCTTTTTTTTTTGTGGACCGTATGCAAAACCATTCCTTTCAATGGGTCCGCAAAAAAAAACAAAACGAAAGTTACACCGTGTGCATTCCATTTCCGTATTTCCGTTCTGCAAAAAAATAGAACATGTCCTGTTATTGTTCGCTTTACGGACAAGGATAGGACTGTTCTATTAGGGGCCAGCTGTTCCATCCGTAATTTTTGCGGAATTGTTTTTGCGAACCGCTAAATATATATGGTTGTGTACATGAGGCCTAAATAGTATCACTGTTTAATAGCTTTTTAGGCACAGAAAATCCTATCTTTATAACAGGGCCAGTCTATAGTGTAGTGGTAAACCTGCTCCCTGTCATATAGACGGTCAGGGGTTTAATTTCCAGCAAAAACCTGTAAAATAAAAAGAAGAAAGTAACTTTTACTTTCCAACTGTAATTCCAAAAAAAATGAGCAAAAACCATTACAATAACCGTATTTGGTGTGCCTTTCATCATAAAAACCCATACAATTTAGTGAACACATTATGTATGGTGATTGGTACAGAGAGGAAATAAAAATGGTGTATTTTTTTTCTTCATTTCACCTATTTAATATTATGTGAAGAAAACAGTAAAACATTTTAGTAGCTTTTTAGTAGCACAGAAAATCCTGTCCTTACAACAAGGCAGCTCTATAGTATAGTGGTAAATTGCCATGCAGAAGGTTTGGGGCTCAATCCCTCCCTGTAAAATTATTTTTTTAGTCAATGTCTCTGTGTTGGGAGAGGGCCTCTTCCCCAACCCATATGAACTGGATGGCCACACAGCTATATTAGTATGCACTACACTGAAATACTAATCATGCTAACTACCCAAAGTACCTGGGCCCCAAGCCCCCAGCTGCTCGGTCCCCTGAATACTTCACTATACAGTGCATCGGATTTCATCCCCAGTGACATGCCAGTCCCCGTTTTACTCTTTATTGCCCAATATGACGGATGACGGTTCTGTAATACGCAATTAGAATTAGTTTATAGTCCTCACATAGGACTTATATCTTGGGGCTCGGCCGCCAAGGTACTTCACATAGGAATATGTGGTACACAGTCATAAAACTGTGACTCCTGCACCGTTATTAATTCCCATCTTCTGTGTCTTGTAGATTTCCACCATGAATATCAAGATGATTTCTTATCCTTGCGTCCTTCTCTTTGGAGACTCGATCACTGAGGTAAGGAGATTTTCCGCTCGCCTGCATCCGCAGTCTTCACGCTGAGGTGATGAAAAGTGCTGAGATGTCGCTTCAGTATATAACTGGCATCCTGTCCGGAGAGGGTCATTTATAATCATTACCGCTCTGCCATGTCTCTATGGAGACATCACCGTGGATTATCTGATCTCTAGTATCCCACAATGCGCTGCTCTCTGGCAGTGGATACCTATTCGCTTCCTGCCTCAACAGAGAAGACATCCTCTTTCAGTATGGACACGGCCGCCATTATTTTAATTCTGCAGCTTCAGAATAAATGTATGGGCAGTGACGCCATCCCCAGGCTGTTCACTGGGTGCTTTAGACTCTGGACATGCGATGATTGTTTTTTGTATGAAAGTATTTATCGGTAGAGAGAGATTTCATCTGTGTCACGTTTTGAATATTTTGCACAGAAATTGAGTTTTCAGGCAATTTTGACACATTTGATTTGTAAGATAGCTGCGCACGTGCTTCCAGTTACAAAACTCTTATGGCCAGTTTTGTGGCGCAGATTTGTACGCAGTCGGAATTTTGCGACTTTTTATGTTTCTCGCTGCTTTCTGGAGCAGGACCACCACAGCCGGACATATTTATAATAGAGAACTGAGGTAATTGTTACTGAAATCTTTGCTCACAGCAGAATTAGAGTTCAGTTTTCTCACTCGTGTTATTTGGGGACACAGAAGACCACATGTATAGCTACTGCTAGAAGGAGACACTTAATTGAAAAAAAGGAGTTAGCTTCTCCTGTCAGCTGTACCCCTCCAGTGCTACTCTAGGAGGCAGACATGTCTGCTTGCAGATCTGCTGAAATGTCTTACTTGTTATTTCTTTTTTCATCTTCTAACATCATGTTACCCCACACTCGAGGAGGGAGACCAGTGGCTTGTGCTCGTTCCCTACTTTTAGGTTTCATTCACACGACCTTATTTTGTTTCCGTGTCCGTTCCGTTTTTTTTGCGGACCGTATGCAGAACCATTTATTTCAATGGGTCCGCAAAAAAAACGGAAGGTACTCCGTGTGCATTCCGTTTCCGTATGTCCGTATTTCCGTTCTGCAAAAAAGATAGAACATGTCCTATTCTTGTCCGTTTTGCTGACAAGGATATGCATTGTTACAATGGATCCACAAAAAAAACGGAAACATGGATGCCAAACGGAACGTAATCCGTTTTTTTTGCGGATCCGCAATTTGCGGACCGCAAAACACATACGGTCGTGTGAATGAAGCTTTAGAGTGTAAATCCACCATCACCCGCCAACCATCAAATCACCTTATCCATCAAGCCAAACCGTTTTCAGGTATAGCTTCCCTCAACAAGGGACAGCATGCCGACGAAGGTGAACAAGCTGGACATGAGGAAGAGGCAGAAAATGGTAGAAAAGTATTGCTCCCACCTACACACAACCCAACCCACTCCAAGGGTCACACTGACACCTAGCCAGCCGTGCCCCCGGCCACAACTGGGGACTTCTCCTCCTGTCCCAACACTCTGGTCACTGGCAAGTTAATCCCTATATCACCACAGCTGGTCTGTGCTCCCTGATTTTCCCCAGATCTAGGACACTTCTAGTCCCATGACAGTCCTCAAGGGTATTAGGTAGTGACCCCTCTCCACCTGGCCTCCCTGCCCAGCTGTGGAGGACCTAGCACATCCTACCCCAGCACCTACTTCCAGGACCTGGCTTCCCTCCAGATTGGCTGACTGGATTCCCACAGTGTTCATGCGGGATCCTTTGCATCCGCCTGTGGGGAGGATGGCCATTTATCCTCCAATGTCCTTCTCAACATCCAGCCGACACTCTTCATGAGCACCAGGGGGACCTTATCCATGGAAGACCTGGTAAAATGTACCCTAGTTGGCACCTCCACCCCTTCCTCTGGATCTAGGCCCTCTACTTTCGCCGGAGCTGCCTCCTTAGCATAGGAGAGATTTCTCCCCGGGCCCTCAGTCTCCTACTGTGCCCAATGCCGCTGTGAGGGACATGGGTCTCACCGTCCCCTCTAGCTCCTGCCTCTCTGATAATCAAGGCTGCAGCTTTAGTGGTTTACTAGGTGGCTTATTCAGCGAACTCCCCTACAGCACCCTTAGTGGTGCAGGAGCACTGGACCGACAGCACATCTCCCTTGCCATCCTCCGGGTCCCCTTTTCTCTTCTGATCCTATTTTGGGCCTACTCGGCCACTACTTCGCTGTTAGGAAGGGGGCTATATATCCATGCAGTCCCACATTGTTCTTTGTCTTTTATCCTAGGGGCTCCTGAAGACTCAGTTCATATCATTGTGACAGTTTTTTTCTGCACTTACTCCTTAGACACTTTGTGCTCCCCCTTCATCGAGGAAGTCTATGTGTGGTGCCCCTGGCATCCGCATTACCCCACATAGTAAACGCAGTATCGTTTCATGCTGTTTCGGTAAACCAATGCAGTTCCGACAAGTACCGAGCAATCACATTACCAATAATTCTGCTCTTATGCCACAGTATTCGCGCCGTTGCTCAATGCTGTCTCTGATAAGCGAACGCAGTTCTAATTTGCAACGGGCAACCTCCTTCAACATCTGGAGCGATTTCTCTATTGCCAGATAAGGTTTATGACAAACTTGAGTAAGTCTGAGGGGCATCAGGCAAACCAGAGAAGTTTACTTAGTTCTGATGTGCACAGAGCAACCACATTACCTCCTCCAACAGACAAAATAATTGCTCTATTACTAGACATGGTCTCTGACGTGCATTGGGCAATCGTATTACCCCCTTCACCAGGCAGAGTATTTGCAGCCTACTCAGCTCTGGTGGCTCAGAGGAACCTCTTTGCCAATTCCTTCAATAGACAGAGTACTTGCACGGTAGCTAGGGATGGCATATTCCTAGTCTAATTTGGGAAGCTGACTTGAACCGGGTTTCTGACCTGGAAGCGACTCACCTGCCTGCACTCCACTGCAGCTGTCAAGTGTTTTCCATATTATTGCTTTCTTATATATGGTAGTCCTGTTGTTGGCATAGTATATTCCCTTACTAGGCACTATGCTTCATCCTTCCTGCCGTTTTCTCTCCTCAGCACTGGCCTGAGGACTATCTTTGTATCTAGATGAGCCTTCCTCTGTAGGTCTCCCCTGGGTACTGGGCTTGACAGAGTCCCAGCGGTAAGGTTTCTTTCTGTTGCCTCCAGAATATCTCACAGGTCCAGGTCTGGAAGCACGTGGCTAGCTCCCTTCTTACGGAATACCGGCCTATCAGATCTATCCAGACTTCTGGGCACCAGTTGGGTCTTTATCTTTCTCGGTCGTCACATTGGGGGACACAGGACCATGGGTTATATCTTGCTGCCACTAGGAGGCTGACACTAAAAAACAAGTTAAAAGGTCGGCTCCTCCCAGCAGGATATAACCCGCCTACTGGCAGGAAACTAACCAGTTTAGTTTAGTGTCAGTAGGAGGCAGACACAGGTCTGGGTTCTCCCAGTCCTTTGTCTGGTATTTTGGTTTGTTTTTTTCTGCTTTTGTTTCTTTCTAGTACTTTTAGTTTTACTAGGTTTCTTTCTACAGGTTCTGGGAAAGCGGGGTACTCTAGACCCAGCTTCCCATCCTTTGTGGCCAGGGCACAGTCCTTATTTATGGAAGGTCTGTTAACCCTGGGTCACCTACGGCCGGACACAGCGCCCAAGGGACCTGTGCTGCTCCCAGATCAGGATCCCTCCTGCGGACCACCCATCCGCCATGGCCTTCTGCTGCTCAGCATTCTAGGCTGGAGCAGTTCAGAGGCCTTTGTACCGGCAAAAGACGTCGGATGGTGAGTATGGCTTCCCCACTTGCCTGTCCCCGTGTCTTCTCTTGCAGCAGTCCCCAGTCTTCGGCGGCGGTTTGGTTTAGCGCGCTCCGGGCGCCATTTTTTCTTTGGAAGTCTCCTTTCTCCTGGCCGGTGACGTTCTCATGCACCGCCCACTTAGTCCCGCGCGGTGACGTCATTAGGCCAGGCCGGCCTGCTACGGTTCTCGCGCGCTTCCTCCGGGCGCGAATTCCTCCTGGTGCCACCTCGTGCACTCCGTGGTCTCCTGGCCACCGCCGCTTGCCCTCTTCTCATCGGTGTCCGGTCCTGCTGCTTCCCCCTCTGCTAGTGCAACACCTGTCACTGGTCCTCCCCTTTACGCTGGTGGGTGAGTCTGCCCGTGTTTCTTTGGTGCTACCGCAGCTTATAAATATGTTTTTTTCTCCCTTGATTCTTCAGCCGGAGTGAGCAGAGAGCCTGGCCGTAGTGTTGATTGTTCCAGGTGTTTCCTATTTTTTTCTTGCGAGTCTGGGTCCTGCGGCAGCGGTGGTTTCCTCGGTCTGAATTTTTGGTTATTCCCTCCCAAAGGGACTGCTTTTGGACGTCCCATGGTCCTGTGTCCCCCAATGTGACGACCGAGAAAGTAAGATTTTTTGCTTACCTGTAAAATCTTTTTCTCGGAGTCTTCATTGGGGGACACAGCTCCCACCCCTTTTTCTGGTCTCTGAGTGGGTCTGTCGTCTCTACCGGATTGTAATTCTTTCGCTTGAGTCGACTGTTATGTGTTTGGCTCCTCCTATTGCTTTTCACACACTGGTTAGTTTCCTGCCAGTAGGCGGGTTATATCCTGCTGGGAGGAGCCGACCTTTTAACTTGTTTTTTAGTGTCAGCCTCCTAGTGGCAGCAAGATATAACCCATGGTCCTGTGTCCCCCAATGAAGACTCCGAGAAAAAGATTTTACAGGTAAGCAAAAAATCTTACTTTCCTCATCTCTCTCTCAGGCTTAGCGGGATTATTCCTGACATGGCTATAAAGCTTTACCTATTCCGCATATTCCGTTTGTTCTCCAGTTTCCCTGGACCATCTCTTTCTCTTGTTTCCTGTTTTCAATGCTCCCAACTCTGTTTGATCTGAAGAGTTATTCCACATCCCACCTGCATAGTCTTTGGTCTGTGCTTCCATCGAGCCACAGAGGGACCTTGGGTCCGTCATTGGATCTCTTCCCTCCATGGTCTCCAGTGGATGCTCTGTGGTTTCAGTTCATCTTACTGGTGCACACAGAGTTTATTCCAGGGTTATAATTTTATCCCCTGCATGGGTTGGTCCTGGCATTTTTTCCAAGACTTTCCCACTGGTGGGTGGACGCCTCCTTTTGTGGTCACTCCTCTCCTCTTTGGAATCTCTACTGCAGTCTTTTCTCTTTGTTTCTCTACATTCGATAAGTCCTGTTTGGGCAGTCCATTTGGCTGTCACTCATCCCATCATGTGCCCAGCGATCTCTTCGTTCTCCATCCAAACTAGTTCTTCTCACTTGTCATGCAGGATCTACGTCCTCCATTGTTCCCTGTATTAGGATGGCCATCTGATCAGCATAGCTTAGTTAGGCAAGGTTCTTCCTTGTCTTATCCTTTCCCCTTTTGTATATGGATCGATTCCCTTGGCATCTCAAGATACTTCCTGGTTGCTGGGCTCTGTCTTTGATTTTCCCCCTCTGCAAATTCTTTGGAACATCCCACCGTCTTCTGCATTCCCCAAAAACAGGAGCGAGAAATTGGAATTTTTGTACTCGCCTGTAAAATCCTTTTCTCACTTCACTACATTCATTAGGGGACCCAGTTATTTTGCAGTTTTTTTTTTTTGATGGGTCCCACTGTTCGTGGTCCTGACCCATTAGGAGTTTTCTCTAGTTCTGTGATTTACCTTTGGTTGGGTTCTCCTAGCTGCTTTTACTGCTTGGGTACAAACTCATTAGCTCAGTGTCTGCAAGAGGGGTATAGCTGACGGCAGGAGCTAACGCCCTTTTTTTTTTTTTAACCTAGTGTCACCTCCTAGTGGCAGCAGCTATACCCACGGTCTTCTGTGTCCCCCATTGAACTTAGTGAGGAAACTATTTTACAGGGGAGTGAATGGGACTGAGCTGCAAATAGGCCATGTGACCAATGAACATTATATAAGGTGAGCGCCTCTGATCTGTTGGGGTGCCAGTAGTCTGATCAGATACTGATACCATATCCTGAGGATAGGCCATCAATATTGAACTGGAAACATCTTTAAAAAATTTACCACATCTCACTCCTGTGGTCTTTTTACTGAAACTGGTGTCAGAAACGCTGGCTTTTAACAAATGACCCCCGTTTTCTTTTTTCTTTCTTTTTTGCATATGATCTGTATTTTTTGGAATTTTAATACAATTGTGATATATTTAATTTTTGTCTTTTAGCTTGCCTTTGAAACAAATGGTTGGGGGGCTACGTTGGCAAATAAGCTTGTACGGTGAGTATAGCTCAGTTTACACAGGACTGAAAGGGGAAGGTTGGTATTATTACCGGTGTACTGTACAACCAGATCACCAGTCTCCCCAAGTGGCCCTTACAACCGGATCACCGCTCTCCCCCAGTGATATTACAGTTCCGAAGCCCCATCCACTTTTGATGACAAATGCAGTTTCGGTTGTAGAAAGTGGTGCAGGATCTTCATAAATAGGGTACAATGTGTGATTTTTTTTTTTTGCTTTTTCAGAAAATGTGATGTCCTGAACCGTGGCCTGTCAGGTTACAACACCAGATTGGCTAAACCCATCCTACCAAAACTCATCCCTGACAGTGCCAGTGCCGCAGACATTGCTGCCGTTACCATTTTCTTTGGCGCTAATGACAGTTCAATAAGAGGTAAATGCACTTTGTGCTAAATCACATTTATAAGGGCTCTGCTATCACAGCACACTGAGCTCTATTAGGATGTATGAATGTCACGGGAGGGGGGAGAAACCGCATCACACAACCTCTGTTATTTAGTGGAGTGGTGGATGTACTAGAGGATTTGGCATGGGTGCTGCAGGGAAGATGCCTAATTTACTTCTGTCTGCCCATAGAGTGCACGCTCCTTTGACTCTTAAAGCGCCATCAAGAGGCTGGCCACCTCACGGTATTTAAGGTTCTAGATGTCTAGTTTCCTGCAAAGGTTTGCTACTTGTCTTGTGTGCTCTCCAATATACCAGTTTCTGCATGTCTCTGAATTTGACCCCTCGGTTCCTTACCTGCCCGCTCTGACCTCTGCCTAATTACCAGATTGACCCTGAGCTGCCTGCCCTGACTTTTGTCTGATCTCGATACTGACTGAGGTACCTGTCCTGACCTCTACTTGATCTCCATACTGACTCTGATCTGCCTGCCCTGACCTCTGCTTGATCTCCATACTGACTCTGATCTGCCTGCCCTGACCTCTGCTTGATCTACATACTGACTCTGAGGTGGCTGCGCTAACCTCTGCCTGATGTTATACGTCTCCGCTTGAGGGTACAGAGGATAAAATCCTGAAATGCCCACCAGAAGTTCAAAAGTGTTTTGGGGTGACAGTGGGTAATCCAGTTGGTTAGCCATCCATTTAATGCCTGAACCCTCTCCTGCTTTACCTAGAATGGATTGCCCTCCATTCCCCTGACCTTTTTGTGGCAGACTTTATTGTACAGCACTATGGGGGTCATTAATGATGCTAAAAAAAGCCTATATTAGGCATATTTTAGTCGCAGATTGCGGCACAACTGTTAGTTGCGCCACAATCTGCGACTTCTCCCATCTCACGCCAGGTCTTCATAACTTCGTTGGAACCACCTCCAGTTATGTCTAAAACACCGGTCTTAATAAATGTGCCTCTATGTTTTTACGCTGCTGTAGAATAAGCCCTGCACAAGCGTCCTGTGGTGTCCTGAAGCTGATGCAGGGATGTCTACTGACAGCCCAGCTCCTGCTCTGATGGCCGAGATTGGACGAACCTCTGATCTCTGACAAATAACTGTATGATTGTGGCAGTCAAGCAGCATAATCACAGGGGTCTGGGGGACTGCAGGGCTGTCTACACACTAAGTTCCTTGTGACTTGCCTCGACACACAGAAATCTAGCAAATTTGGATATCTGGTGGCTTGCGTGTTGTGGTTTTGGCAACTTGTGAATTGCATGTGTTCACATTTCACATGTTGCGATCCCAATACTTTGTTCATCGTGGAGCTCCATTGTTAATGGGATTTTTAAAAAGTCTGCAAAAAAAAAAATCACAATTATTCAGTATAAAATAATTTTTTTTTAAAGAAATTACTACATAAAAGCAAAAACAAACAATTCCTTCCTAAGTAATGAGGCCGCCCCCTGCTGGCCACAAAAGCTGTGCTGTTCTACACCACGCTGAGAATTGCACACAATTACTTTTCATTTTCTTTTTATTTCGCCTCGTTCATATAGAGCAAAGTCCTCAAAAGCACGTCCCACTGGAAGAATACACAGAGAATCTGAGAAGCATGGTCCAGTATTTGAAGAGCGTCAATATCAAGGAGGAGAAAATCGTTCTGATCACGCCGCCGCCGATTCATGAGCCAACTTTGGAAAAACATTGCCTCACAAATGGTAATGAGATCTCAGTGGGGCAGGGCAGAAATCTTCCATTGTGGTATTGTCTTCTCCAGCCTGATATATACGAAGGCGCACTATGACAATATGACGGTTCGTTGGAATTTGAAACTGTTAAAGGCAATGTGTCATCAGGAAATGACCTGCTGTTTAAATCACATTTTTATGTTTAACATATTTTTAAAGAATTTTTGATAATGTTATTTTTTTATTATTGCATCGTACTTATTTTGAGCTAAAGATCATTTTTTCCATTAGTCTTTATTAAATCCATATTAATATGGAAATCTTTTTTGTGTACAGAGCTGAGATGCTCTACTAGTTGCTTGTCGATTTGCTCTCTTTTCTGTCATCTGAGGAGCAGACGGGCTCCTTATCTCTGCTCACTGACCTTATACACACTCATTATAGCTCAGTTTCTATCTTACTGATAAGAATGTGGCTTAAATAAGTGTTTACGACCTCTCAGTAGTTTAGAGATAAGAGTTATGGCACAAAGTGAAAGTACCAGTCACACAGCTAGAAAAACAGTTAACCCTTTGTGACTGAACAGCTCAATATTTTTAATAAAGGCCAATTGAAAATATGATTTTTAGCCAAAACTAAGTTAAATGCAATCATAAAAAATGACTCCAAATGTGTACATAGCCTTTACACAAAAACTATAAAATCTGCCGTTTTCGCACTGCCACTAAACCTAATAATAGGCGCCACCTCTTGGTCTGTACAGATCACTTTACTGCAGTTATCTGTCATTCTAATCCTGCCTGTTATGGTATTACCCCTGTGTATAGATAAGACAGGATCCACCATTTACAATAGGTGATTGTCACATCTTATCTATTCTTTCCTTGTACAATGACCTCTGCACAGGTCACAGATCATGCCTAGAAAACTCCCCCATAGAAGTCAATGAGGTCCCCTCCAGACCATTGTGTCTATGGATCATAAGGCTGCCATAAAGCAATTTTCTTAGTGTTTTCTAAATTCTGCTAAGAACAGCTCAGGCAAGATGGCCGCCCCCATAATCATGTTCAGGAAATAGAACAAATAAATCTGTAATCAGAAAATAAAAATACATTAGAAAAAAAAAGGAGATGTGTCATTATTTGGTTTTAACTGGCAGATACAATTTTGGTGACACATCTCCTTGAAGTTAACAGGTGGAAATGCCCTGAAATAAAAAAAAATAGAAAAAAACCTGAGAAATGCCCTGCTGCTCTGGTGGGTACCGCCTGTCTTTCTTTACTTGTGATGACATCACGTACATCTACTTCATCACAGCAGCCAATCACTGGGGTGGGGTGGTGTTAGCATGTGTGGCGCAAGCACACTGTGGCCAGTGATTGGTGCAGCGGTGTTGTGGATGTATGTGACATCATTGCTGCAGGACAAGCAAGCAGATAGTGGCTGGGCCCTGCCGGGGCTTTGTCATGTAACTTTTTTTTTTTTTTTTACTTTAGAATTCCATTCCATCCTGTTCTCTTAATTTTTTCCGAACCCCTTAGGGTACCTGCACACATGAATTTTTTTTTTACACAGATTTTTTTGCAATTTTTTGTGTTCCCAAGCCGAATCTATGTGCGTTACGTGTGGATTGTGTTGCAGATTTGCAAAGAATGAAATCTGCACAAATAATTGCTATGCTGAAGGTTTCAAAAATCCACACTGCAGGAAAAGTTCTGCACTGTGTGAATGCAATTCTCTGATTCAATAGCTTTTATTGAAGTTTACTACTGCCCCTTTACAGCAGCGATGTGGCGTCCTGCTGCTCTTGATTACAGATGTGACGAGAATTACAGGTCCTTTATATATAGCTCACACTAATATCTCTGTCCATACAGGATTCAAGCTAAACCGTCTGAACGCTGTGACCGGGACGTATGCCAGGGCCTGTGCCCAGGTTGGCGATGAGTATGGAGTGGATGTTGTGGATCTGTGGACGCTGATGCAGGAAGGTGGCTCGGTAAGAGGAATCAGAACTTTATATCATCCGTGGAGCTTTATCATCTGTGTACATATAGCAGTTACCCCCCCTGCTGGCTAAAGCTCATACTTCACCTCCAATATTTGGAATCCTATTAGATGGGCAAATATTTTTTTTTAACGAGTTGTTTGCAACATTCAATAACATGATACAATAATTGCTGCTTCCTCGTTGTTGTGATCATTGCTCATCTCCCCCTAGAGAATTTATACTGCTACTGGCAGATTTCTCATTAGATGAGGGGATGCGGCGACTAATGAAATTCGTCCAATCCACGGAAAAGGAATGGTTTATCACTCATCATTTGACCGCTGCACAATATTACATGCAGCAATCATTTCTCAAATTCAAACGACTATGCAAAAATTCAAGCCATTATCTTTCTGTATAATGGGTGCTTAAAGGGGTTTCCAGGCTCCTAATATTGATGACTTATCCTCAGCATAGATCATCAGTATCAGTCAAAATCAGTGAGGGTCTGATGCCGAGCACCCCCACCAATCAGCTGTTCCTTGCAGCCTCCGCTGCTGGAACTAGCACTGTGAATGGAACAAGAAACACAGCGCCATTCAAAGTGCAGTGGCCGTGCTGGGTTACTGCAGCTCAGCTCCCACTGGAGTGATTGAAAACTGCCAGAGAACAACTTAAAGAGGTATTCCAGTTTTAAAGCTTACATTTATTTGTTTAGAGAATAGGCAGTTATACAATTTTCTAATATGCAGTTATTTAAAATTTTGCTCGCAGACCTTTATTATACATAATAGTCCGTCTCTAAAGAAAAGAAATGTTATGGCCCATTTTTGTCCTGTAAAATGCATCCGTAGGGCTAGGGGTGACCTTTCTGCTTTCTGGTGGCCTTTCTAGCTTTTCTGCTGCCTGAGGCGAAAACTGAAACTCATATATTCTTATTATCCATATTGCTTCCTTTGCTGGCTGGATTCATTTTTCTAGCACATTATACATTGCTTGTTTCCATGGTTACAGACCACCCTGCAATCCATCAGTGGTGGTTGTGCTTGCACAATATAGGAAAACGCACTGGCCTATGTGCACTCCCATGGTCCCAGCCACCAGAGAAGCTGATGCTTTTCCTATAGTGTGCAAGCACGACCACCACTGATAGATTGCAGGGTGGTCTGTAACCATGGAACCGAACAGTGTATATTGTGATGGAAAAATGAATCCAGCCAGCAAAGGAAGCAATATGGACAATCACAATACATTAGTAAGTGGCTGGTATTGACTTTCTCTACATGATAAATACCACTTAATGAAGTGAGACATCCCATGTCCCATCATAGACAGTGGGGGCCTATCACTAGGATATGGCCACATTGTCTGATAGGTGTGGGTCCCATCTCTGGGACCCGCACCTACGTGGAGAACTGAGTGGGGAAAGTTGATGAGGGCGCACTGCGCACGCGCAGCCGCCTTCCATACATTTCTATGGGGCCGCCGAAAATAGCTGAGCACTGGCTTGGCTATTTCCGTCGGCCCCATAGAAATGAATGGGAGCAGAGGCCGCGCATGCGCGGTGCACTACCAATCATTTTCATGGGAGCAGCGGGGTGCTGCGCCTGGTGGTGTCCAGACCCTGGGTTTCTCCAGCCACAACTCTCCCCGCTCCGTTCTTGTTGTAGGTTCGGATCCCAGAGCTGGGACCCGCACCTATCAAACAATGGGGGAATATCCTAGCAATATGCCCTCATTGTCTGTGATGGGAATACCCCTTGAAGCATAATTTTTAAATACATGTGTATTTGAATACTATATAATTTCCTATAATAGGAAGAAATAAAAAATACAAAATACCACTTTAACAGAGAGACTACCCCTGAGGGAAAGAGAACAGATATCCATGGAAGGCCTCAGACCACATTCCAAGGCTGTGCACTGGATTCAGACAGTGAGATACCGCTCATTGATGGCATTAAGACTTTACTGCATGGGAAGATTGCAAAGTAAACATAGAGTGAGACTCGGAGAGGTCTACTACTACCATCATTGCTGCTGCCAACTATTGGGAGAAGTCTACACTGTAACATTCAAATGACTATACAAAAATTCAAGTGATTATCTTTCTGTATAATGGGCGCTTAAAGGGGTTTTCCAGAGAT
The DNA here is from genome assembly GCA_900303285.1 of Rhinella marina. Lineage (NCBI taxonomy): Eukaryota > Metazoa > Chordata > Amphibia > Anura > Bufonidae > Rhinella > Rhinella marina. The sequence continues at coordinate 70,291 of ONZH01017861.1, forward strand.
CATCAATATCTGATCAGTGAGGGTCCGACACTGAGCACCCCCACCAATCAGATGTTCTTTGCAGACTCTAGCGCTGGAACAAGCACTAGCTGGAAGTAGACTTATACTGCTGTATGAACTACTACTCCCATTATCTTTTCAGAAAAGAAGGATTTTATTTATTGCAACCAAACGGTCTGGTCATTGTCACCACCATTCGTTGGCCCTCCCTCTACCTGATCTCCTGCCTTGCACCTTGTTAAACATCCACCATCAAGGGCACCCCAACTACCACAGGCAGGAGCCTCAATACCAGGGTGTGCCCCGAGGGGAGAAAGCCTCCATTCACTGTGCACGACCCTGGGAGAGGCAGAGGGAAGGTTGCCACCGTTACCTATGAGAACTACTACCACTTCTCCCATCCTCGCCTCCTCTCTGAATCACTGCAGCAGTACATATGTGTTGTGTATATATATGTGGTTTATTGTCAGGTGGAGGTTTATATGGAGGATGTGGTGACTTATATTTCAGGAATACTCCACAGTCTGATCCTCATGTGATCTGATATAGAACCCATCACACTTCTAACTGGTTCTTGTGTTCATTCCAGGACTACGCAGTGTACCTGAAGGATGGGCTCCATTTATCAGAGGAAGGCAACCAGTTCCTGGAGTCCAAGCTGTGGCCACTCTTGGAAAAGAAGTTGGGGGCCCTGCCGTTTATCTTACCTTATTGGAACGATGTGGACAATAATAACCCAGAATCCTCTCTTTTCCAAAACATCACCGAAAAGAAAGACTAGTGATCTGCTTCACCAAACCAGGTTCTACCTTAGAACTAGGGTTATAGGGGTGTCCAATGCTGCATTTGTGGACAGGATCACCTACCGTGGTTACAGAACATACAGTCTACGTGGACCACATTATAGCATCAGAATTATCCATGTGCACTAGACTTCTCCTATGCACAATGCATTCAGAAAGTCTTCAGACCCTTTCACTTTTTCCACATGGTGTTATGTTTTGGCCTTGTGCAAAAATTAAAAAAAAACAAACAAGTTTTCCCCATCATTCTGCACTCAATCTCCCATAATAAGAAAGTGAAAACAGAATCGTAAAATGTTTTGCAAATTTATTTAAAAGGAATAACTAAAATGTCACCAGGACATAAGTGTTCACACCCTTTGCTATGATATTGTAAATTTAGCTCTGGAGACCTTCCATTTCTCTTGATCATCTTTGAGATGTTTCTACACCTTGATTGGAGTCCACCTGTGGATTGAACATGATTTGGAAAGTCACAACTATGGAAAGTCACAGTTGACAATGCATATCAGAGCAAAAAACAAGCCATGAGGAGGAAAGAACTGCCTGTAGAGCCCAGAGATGGGATTTTGAGGAAGCTCAGATCTGGAGAAGTTTACCAAAAATTTCTGCTGCAGTGAAAGTTCTTAAGAGCACAGTGGCCTCCATAATTCTTAAATGGAAGAAGCTGGAAACAAAAGGACTGTTCATAGAGCTGGTCACCCCACAAAACTAATAAATAGGAAGAGAAGGACCTTAGTAAGAAAGATGACCAAGGACCCAATCGTCACTCTGGCTGAGCTCCAAAGATCCTGTGTACAGATGGGAGAAACTTCCAGAATCCAGAAGGTCAAGCAAAGTACAGATATATTCTTAATGAAGACCTGACCCAGAGTGCTCTGGACCTCAGACTGGGACAAAGTTTATCTTCCAACAAGACCATGACCTTAAGCACACAGCCAAGACAACACAACACAGGAGTGGCTTAGGGACAGCTCTGGGAATGTACTTGAGTGGCCCAGCCAGAGCCCTTACTTGAAGCCAATTGTCTCTGGGGAGACCTGAAAATGGCTGTCCACTGATGGTCCCCATAAAACCTGACAGAGGTTAAGAGGATCTGTAGAGAAGAATGGTAAAAAATCCCCAAATCCAGGTGCAGACCTTGTGGCATTTTACCCAAGAAGACTGGAGGCTGTAATCACTGGTGCTTCAACGAAGTCCTGAGTAAAGGGTCTGAATACTTATATCAATGCAAGATTTATAGTCTTTCCTTTTCAATAAATTAGCAAAGATTTCAAACGTTCTCTTCTCACTTTGTCATTATGGGGTATTGAGTGCAAATTGATGCGGGAATCTGTATTTTAGCACAAGGCCCCAACATAACAAAAGGTGAAGAGTCTGAAGATGCATTGTAAATGACCTCATCTGGTCAGAGGGAGAAGTAACAGACTCCTCTTTGATGGGGGTTCTCTGAACAGCAGATTCACACTTTGGCTGGGCCCCTCCGTAGTTTACACTTTTAACTTTCTCAGGTTACGTTGCTCCCCCCTTTATATAATGACATTATAATGTAAGGGGCACTGGGGCAATTCTTACTGCACTATAGTAAATGAAAAAGTTGTGGAGAAGGGTGAAGGATACAACTCTATAATCGTAATGTCTGTAAGACCTGTGTCATTTCTATCTGCGTATTAAAGGGTGTTAAAGGGAATGTGTCACCTATCATTTTTTTCTGCTAACGAAACAATCTTAATTTTCGAATCTGTTTTTATTTTCTGATTGTAGATTTTCTGTTCTATTTCCTGAACATGATTATGGGGCAGTGGCCATCTTGCCTGAGCTGTTTTTAACAGCATTTAGAGATATAGAAAGGATAAGTGGACACACTCTAAATGGGATATGGTAGTTTATTAATTAAAATAATGTAAAATAAAATAGTAAAATGTAGAGCAATATAAACCAGATACAGTTGGTGATAAAATGTGGAACAATACAGACCAAATAGAATTGGTAATAATGGTTATTGTCCAGCGCTGGATGAAAAATGATAAAAAATAAAATGAAGATAAGTATCTATATCACAACAAAATATATTGTTAATCTTTGAGTCCCAAATGGGACTTACTAGTCTAGCAGTGTGAAGGATCTGGTCTAAGGAAGTAAGAAAGAGACTGTAATCTATTCTACTATTCCGAATAATTGTCCACAAATCCACTGGACCATTACAGACATTTGGAATATCAAAGATACCTACAGGGATGTAGGACCATTGGGAGATGAGCAATGGAAGAATATCCTTGCTTTAACGCCCACATTATCAGTCTGTGAAAGTCAGAGAATGTCACAGCTTTTATTACTACATAGAGTGTATAAAACTCCTGATTTTCTTTTTAAGATTGGAGTCCGAAATGACTCATCTTGTCCTCGGTGCGGGTACTCGCCTGCTACACTAATGCACATGTTCTGGGAATGTGGAGAACTTTCTGGTTACTGGACCGAAATTCTGCAGTGCATTCGAGCCGCATATAGTATTGAGGTTCCGTTTACTCCCAGGGCCTGTGTTTTAGGGGTGCTAGATATTAAAAGTCACAATACTAGACTCGGGGTTCAGAGGATTTTGTTCCAAGCTAGAAAATTGATTGCTAGACACTGGTTGAGGCCACAGCCTCCAACTGCGACAGAATTCCATAATAGAATGAAGCTCATCTTACGCCTAGAGAAAGGGGTGTATGTTAAAAGAAACTGTGAATCGAAATATACTGCTATATGGGAAAAATGGTTGACGTCAGTTACTGTAGCCCCAGGAACGTTGATGTGCTATTAATGGACTAACAGTATATTGAGTGGTGCCCAATGTGAATGGTTCGCATCCGGGTGGTCGCCCTCTCATTAGTGGGTGGGGGGTGAGGGTATTGTGGGGTGTCTTTTGTATTCTGTTTATTTTTGGTCTGTTTGTTTATTCCTTTAAACCTCAATTGAAGATGTATGGTATGTGATAACTATACTGTACAATATAGAATTCTTAAGATAGCCTTCCACACAATGATATATGTAACAGATGACGATTCACTTCAATTGTAACGTTGTTTGAAAAACTTTAATAAAAAAATATCTGATTCAAAAAAAAAAAGACAGGGAAGAAGTACAAAGGATACCTGTTTGAGCATACAGACACACATCAGTACGAGCGCACCACGTGGGACCTGGTCAGAAAAGGCGCGCTCTGCAGCCGCGCGCTGCCAGGAGGATATCGCCCTGCAGCCGCTCACAACCAGGAGCACATCACGTGGTTGGAAAGGGGTACATCGCGCTTCTGAATAGGAGCTACATCGCGCTGTGGAAGAAGAATAACACACACAGGAGCGGTAACGTACCACAAAGAACATTTACCTGATTCTTATATGAGTTTGCACATCAGCTGGTATGCATAACCACTGAACTACCAATGTGTATTTTATGACCATCGAACACCGCTAACCTGGACTATATACATGAAGTTTGTGGCTACAGATATCATACCACATATATGTACTAAAGAAGTGAAATATATATGTATCAGCACCATACTATATATTTGAACCGATTGTATTACATATACCTTGGTGGACTAATATTACACCTCAGGATATAATTCATACAAATGACCTCATGACTCAAAGATTAACAATATATTTTGTCTTGATATATATACTTATCTTCATTTTATTTTTTTATCATTTTTCATCCAGCGCTGGACAATAACCATTATTACCAATTCTATTTGGTCTGTATTGTTCCACATTTTATCACCAACTGTATCTGGTTTATATTGCTCTACATTTTACTATTTTATATTACATTATTTTAATTAATAAACTATCACATCCCATTTAGAGTGTGCCCACTTATCCTTTCTATATCCACATTTGAATACTGTACGGCATACGGGTGGGCCGTTAAGTGGAGCGCCTCACATTCATCTCTTAGGGTGGTGAGCCACTACCTCTTTCATTTAACATAAGCATTTAGAGATATGCTTTACAGCAGCCATAGACACAATGGACAGAAGGAGACTCATTGACTTCTATGGAAGAGTTTTCTAGGCATGCTGTGTGACCTCTGCAGAGGTCAGGAGGGAGTAGATAAGCTGTGATATCACCTATTGTGAAGGGTGGATCCAGTGTTATCTATATGTAGGTGATACCTGTCATCGTAGTCCTGCCTGTGGTAGTAATAATGAAAAGTGATCTGTAGAGACCAAGAAGTAACATCTATTATCAGTCTTAGTGACCTTTGTGAAAACTGCAGGTTTTTTTTTATATAGATAGAGACATGGAAAATTAATTATAGCATCACCAAAAATTATTTACAATAGGTTAAAGGAAATCTGTCACCAGGATAATCACTATTGAAGTAAAGCCTTGGCCTAATAGCACTTAGTACCTTACTTCCAGATGTGCCTTTGTTTCAACAATAGGTGTTTTCTATCTTTTGAAAATCCAGTTTATTTGGTATGCAAATGAGCCAGTAAGGTGCCCAGAGGGGTGTCACGCAGGAAGGAGCCCAGACACGCCTCCTACATTACGTTCAAGCCATAACTCTGCCCCCTTTTCCCTGCTCCCAGCATGAGGGCGAGCTTGGGCACTAGCAGGAGGTGTGCCTGGGCTTCTTCCTGCAAGAGTGACATCCCTTACTGGCTCATTTACATACCATATAAACTGGATTTTCAGAAGATAGAAAACATCTATTGCTGAATCAAAGGCACATCTGGAAGTAAGGTAGTAAGTGATATTAGGCCAAGGCTTTACTTCAATAGTGATTATCCTGATGACAGATTCCATTTAAGCATTAAAACTTGATTTAAACACTAGGTGATTCCTTTTAATGTGAGGCAGGCTGGAATAATAAACCTCCTTATGATCTGCCACAGGTAACATCCACCTGCTGCAGTCTGGTGGACGCGCATGCACAGTGATGAATAACTGCTCACAGCACCTGAGGCTGTCTGACTGCACAGGCACAACCACATACATCGCGTGCTGTAACCAGGCTTACATGCAAAGTAATTACACAGGGGAGCGCCTGTGTATCCCTTTAAGGGTTTAATATTTTCCATGGCTTTCAGTGCACCATCTGAACTTTCTTCCCACTAAGTTCTTTGAAGTAGAGGTAGTTGCCTGTATGATGTACCAGATAGCGGTCAGCAACCTGTTTCATTATTTCTCCCTGTGCCAGTGCTTCACACTGCTAGTCTGTGCGGGGGCAGGGCTGGCAGTCTGCCTCTGCTCCTTCACAGACCAGAGCAACCGATGTATCCTGCTGCTAGGAACAAGGTGAGTATGTGGAGTTTTCTTTTTTTACTTTCCTGTGAAGGGGTCACAATGCTGGGCATAATTCTGCGAGGGGGCACAGCTTGGCATAATTCTGTGAGTGGGCACAGCTGGGCATAATTGTGTGAGGGGGCACAGCTAGGCATAATTCTGTGAAGGAGGCACAGCTGAGTATAATTCTGTGAGAGGGCACAGCTGGGTATAATTCTTTGAGGGGGCACAGCTGGGCATAGTCTGTGAACAGGGGCGGTCTTGGGCACCACGCATCCTATGCATTTGCGTAGGGCCCCCGACGTCCAAGGGGGCCCCCACGCTCCGCTCTTGTACTGGTACCCAAGACCGCCCACCCAGCTAACCGCGGCCCGCGGACTGGCCTCACTGCGGCTGCGCACACCGCACCCACTCACTCTTAAGTCCGGAAGTGTAGCAGGAAGCCGGTGAGAGGCCGGTCCGCACAGCAGAACACAAACTCTGCGGCTGCGTGTCCCAGCTAGAGATGAGCGAGCATGCTCGGGTGGAATTTGTGTGCGCTTTTTCAAATCTGCACACTAATTCATACGCATATTTTAGTATGTACACTAATGCGTACGCATTTTATAAATTAGTACGCATTAGCGTACATTGAAAAAGCGCACGCAAATTCCACCCAAGCATGCTTGCTCATCTCTAGTCCCAGCACGTGTCCCAGCCAAGCCAATAGAGAGCTGGGAGTCTGGGACACGCTGTGGGCAACCTTCACCCCCCCCCCTCCAGTGAGTGATGGTCAGCAGCACGTGCCCCAGCTCAGCCGATGAAGAGCTGGAACGTGCTGCTGACGTAATTTTAGTAAAAAAGCGTGAGGAGGGCATCCTTCATTGTTTAACAGTGAGTTAATTGTTAATTGTTTGACAGTATTTTATTGTTAAAAAAGTCTTTGATGTGTGTGTGTGTGGGGGGCGTGTCATCAGAGGGCGTGACGCGTCATGGGGGGGGGGGGCGGACATAACTTCGCTTAGAGCCCCAGAAATGCCAAGACCGCCCCTGTCTGTGAATGGGGCACAGCTGGCCATAATCCTGTGATGCGGCACAGCCATAATTCTGTGATGGGGCACATATCTGTCTACTGTGTGGTGGCATAAAGGGGGAATAATTCCTATGTGGGAACATTTAGGGGACTGGCTAGGATTTGGTGTTTACTTATGTTTTGGGCTGTGTTAGCGGTGTCGCCTAGTGTGGAAAAAAAATTGCAGCACAGTCCCTCTTCCTTCTTTTCAAAAGTTGGGAGGTATGGTTATGTCTATTTCATGACCAGGACACAGTTTTATCCACTGCAAGTGAACAATAAAGGTTTCCATTCAATGTCGGCAAGCAGAGGTTGTGAAAACTGTGCACAACTTCTACCCAGAGTATATATGAGAAAACAGCACAGCTTTCCATGACATACATGAGCATTATTTGCTGATACTGATTCACCAGCCTTGGTGCTTCCATGTGTGGTGACTATATATGCCTGCGTTTAAATACTGCTGTCAGTTACCCCTTGCAGAGAGGGAAGCTGGACTAATTTCTGTGTCTTCCCTGTAGAATTTGAGAACCATATATCGGATCATACAATGAATGGTCCTGACTCTATTATAAAGAGCAAAGAAAGTTGGTGCAATTTTACCAAACCTGTTACATCAGGAACATTTATAGTAACATTTTTAATAAATGATGAATACATGTAACTGAAAGAATAAGTAAAAAACGAATGTGTGAGAAAAACTAGATGAAATAAGATGACTAGCCGGTAGTACCCGGCAATGGACACTAGATGTCGCTGCGCTGTTCGTTCAAGGAGGAAGAAGCTGGGGCATTGTGTCTGGGAGGAGGCGTGGCTTGTGAGCAGACATGGTCATGTGACACGTCACGCTCCTCCTCTCCCGGAGCCGGGTCCGACACCTGTGTAGGGTTCTGTGAGTGTTCTCATTGCTGTTTATGGAGTCCGTGTCACTGAGCAGCGGCTGCCGGGATCGTCTGCAGGAAGTGCGGAGGGCACGGGGGTCACTTCTCTATAGGGAGACTGGGAAGTGCTGGGGAAGATCCGATCCTCCTATATATGTGTGCTGAGCCCATAATCCTGTCCTGAAGGGGATCACTAAGCTCACTACTGCCCCCTACTGTGCCACAGAGTGGCACAACCTAATCACGTGCACTTATATATGAGTTATATATATATCTCCTGCTGTTGTGACACTACAACTCCTACCAGGCCTGGAGAGCCATAGAATGATAGGAGTTATAGTTTCGCAACAGCTTGTGAGTTCACCCATGATGGTGTCATTGCGCTCATTCAGACTAGAGATGTAAAACTCGGCGGATTTGGAATCAGGATTATCTCCGACTGCGTTCCATTTGGTCGTTTTCTTTCTTTTCTTTCCTATTCCTGATATACAGTACAGACCAAAAGTTTGGACAGTTGGACACACCTTCTCATTCAAAGAGTTTTCTGTATTTTCATCACTATGAAAATTGTAGATTCGCACTGAAGGCATCAAAACTATGACTTAACACATGTGGAATTATATACTTAACAAAAAAGTGTGAAACAACTGAAAATATGTCTTATATTCTAGGTTCTTCAAAGTAGTCTCTTGATGAGCTTCAAGAGGTAGTCACCTGAAATGGTTTTCACTTCACAGGTGTGCCCTGTCAGGTTTAATAAGTGGGATTTCTTGCCTTATAAATGGGGTTGGGACCATGAGTTGTGTTGGGCAGAAGTCAAGTGGATACACAGCTGATAGTCCTACTGAATAGACTGTTAGAATTTGTATTATGGCAAGAAAAAAGCAGCTAAGTAAAGAAAAACAAGCGGCCATCATTACTTTAAGAAATGAAGGTCAGTCAGTCCGAAAAATTGGGAAAACTTTAAAAGTGTCCCCAAGTTCAGTCGCAAAAACCTTCAAGCGCTACAAAGAAACTGGCTCACATGAGGAATGCCCCAGGAAAGGAAGACCAAGAGTAACCTCTGCTGCGGAGGATAAGTTTATCCGAGTCACCAGCCTCAGAAATTGCAGGTTAACAGCAGCTCAGATTAGAGACCAGGTCAATGCCACACAGAGTTCTAGCAGCAGACACATCTCTACAACAACTGTTAAGAGGAGACTGTGTGCAGCAGGCCTTCATGGTAAAATAGCTGCTAGGAAACCACTGCTAAGGACAGGCAACAAGCAGAAGAGACTTGTTTGGGCTAAAGAACACAAGGAATGGACATTAGACCAGTGGAAATCTTTGCTTTGGTCTGATGAGTCCAAATTTGAGATCTTTGGTTCCAACCACCGTGTCTTTGTGCGACGCAGAAAAGGTGAACGGATGGAGGAGTCTGCCTGGTTCTCACTGTGAAGCATGGAGGAGGAGGTGTAGGGGTGCTTTGCTGGTGACACTGTTGGGGATTTATTCAAAATTGAAGGCATACTGAACGAGCATGGCTACCACAGCATCTTGCAGCGGCATGCTAATCCATCCGGTTTGCGTCTAGTTGGACCATCATTTTATTTATTAACAGGACAATGACCCCAAACACACCTCCAGGCTGTGTAAGGGCTATTTGACCAAGAAGGAGAGTGATGGGGTGGTACGCCAGATGACCTGGCCTCCACAGTCACCAGACCTGAACCCAGTCGAGATGGTTTGGGGTGAGCTGGACCTCAGAGTGAAGGCAAAAGGGCCAACAAGTGCTAAGCATCTCTGGGAACTCCTTCAAGACTGTTGGAATACCATTTCAGGTGACTACCTCTTTAAGCTCATCAAGAGAATGCCAAGAGTGTGCAAAGCAGTAATCAAAGTAAAAGGTGGCTACTTTGAAGAACCTAGAATATAAGACATATTTTCAGTTGTTTCACACTTTTTTGTTAAGTATATAATTCCACATGTGTTAATTCATAGTTTTGATGCCTTCAGTGTGAATCTACAATTTTCATAGTCATGAAAATACAGAAAACTGAATGAGAAGGTGTGTCCAAACTTTTGGTCTGTACTGTACATGCGGGTCTTAGAGATGGGAGCCGCACCTATTAGACAGTGGGGGGCATATCCTAGCGATATGCACCCATTGTCTGAGATGATTAAGTGAATAGGTCTGAGCTGCAATACTAAGCACAGCCACCATACAGTGAACGGTGATGTGCTCTGTGAGCTGCGAGAAGGCTGCACTTCTCCTGGAGGGAAGCAAACAGCTGGTCAGAGGGTGGTGTCGGACCCCTGCCAGTCTCCGAGGACAGGCCATCAATATGAAAATCCCGGAGAACCCCTTTAGGGGTCAGTGTTGTGTCCCTTCTACACTCACACAGATGTGAAATTCTCTCGAGCCCTGTCACTGTGGCTGTATATCTGCCATATATAGCGCTTCAATACTGGTGCAGTATAGCGCCCTCAGGCAGGGGCGTAGCTAGAGGCTCATGGGCCCTGGTGCAAGAGTTCAGCTTGGGCCCCACACTAAAAACTGCAATCAGTAGTGTGGATTTCTGTGCGGTTTTCTTCATACAGGTACACCACATGTGCAGTAGTCTTATGCTTTATCCTGTGACATGGCCGCCGTGGTACTTCACATAGGAATACGTGGTACACAGTCATAAAACCAAGGCTGCTGTGCCGTTATTAATCCCGATCTTTTGTGTCTTGTAGATTTCCACCATGAATATCAAGATGATTTCTTATCCTCGTGTCCTCCTTTTTGGAGATTCGATCACTCAGGTAAGGAGATTTTCCATTTTTGCTTGCATCCGCAGTCTTCGCGCTGAGGTGATGAAAAGTGCTGAGATGTCGCTTCAGCGTATAAATGGTGTCCTATCTGGAGAGGGTCATTTATAATCATTACCGCCCTGCCATGTCTCTATGGAGACATCACCGCTGATTATCTGAGCTCTGGTATCCCACAATGCACTGCTTTCTGGCAGTGGATACCTATTCGCTTCCTGCCTCAACAGAGAAGACATCTCCTTTCAGTATGGACATAGCCACCATTCATTTAAGTGGGCGCCAACAAGATCCCCCAAAGGTTCCTTGGGGGTTTTAGACTCTCGACCTGCAGGGATTGGTTTTATATAAAAGTATTTATCCTTAGAGATTTCATCTGTGTCATGTTTTCAATAGTTTGCACAGAAATTGAGTTTCCCTTTAAGCTGGGACGCTCAGGCAATTTTAATACATTTAAAGTGGTTGTGCCACAAAAATATATTCAGCTTTTTTCAAACCAGCGCCTGGATCTGAATACTTTTGTAATTGAGTGTAATTAAAAATTAATTATAGCCACTGAAATCTATCTGTATAGTGCCACCTGCTGTTTGTTCTTTTCCTTATTTCCTGTCCACTTGAGGTGGTCGTGCATGCTCAGTTTAAATCTTTAACTGCCACCAGATATATTCTGTTAGAAGCTTTGGCAGTTAGAGGAAAATAGCTGCAGCAGAAAGGACATGCCCCTTATCTGTGATAGGGAGAGAGCTGCAGCAGAAAAGACAGCCCCCCTTTAGCTGCCAGCTTGATATAACTCTAGTAGACCAGTGAATTAGGAGATCTCTGGACCCATGTGAGGTACAGGGCTGGTTCTAGCTTTGTTAGAAAGAGATTGTCGTGTACTATATGATATCTGATTTTCATTTTTTGCATTATTTATGGGATACCCCTTAAAGTCGTCTGTAAGATAGCAGTACACACGCCTCCATGAAATCACTGTCTAGTCCCAGCTTTATAGAATATATTGGGGGTCAGTTAAAAACTTGAAGGCCATTTATGTAGTGTACTATAGTCTCAGAATTGTGTGCATTTGGCATTTTGTGGCTTTTTATGTTTCTTACTGCTCTCGGGAGCCAGACCACCACAGCCGGACACATTTTCAATCATTTAAATCTACGCTCCCAGCTGGAATCAACTTCTGTTTTTATCAGCAGAACATTTGTCAAATCTATCAAGAGGCCGCCACCTCTTAAAGGGGTTTTCTAGGAATTCGGTATTGACTGTCTGTTCTCAGGACAGGTCATCAATATCAGATTGTGGGGGTCTGACACCCGATCAGCTGATGGTCTGACCCCCGACGATCAGCTGTTTGAAGAGATCGTGGTGCTTCAGGGAAGCACAGCGCCGTACATTGTATAGTGGTCGTGCTTGGTATTGCAGCTCAGCCACATTCACTTCTATGGTACTGAGCTGCTCCTAGGCTACGTGACCGATCAATGTGGTTTCAGGAGGAGGCTGCAGCACTAACTAGAGCACCGTGGTCTCTTTAAATAGTTGATTGTGGGGGTGTCAGGAGCTAGATCCCCAAAGATCAGATAAAGATGGCCTTTAAACCCCTTTAATAAATTTACTGCATCTTACTCCAGTGGAGTTTTTACGAAGAATGGTATTGGAAACATCAGCCTTTAGTAAATGTCCCCTCCCTTTTTTTTCCCCCCAGAACTGGAATCTGGAATTTTAACATGCCAGGGTTGATAAATATTCTTTTTTTTGTCTTTTAGTTTGCCTTTGAAACAAATGGTTGGGGGGCTATGCTGGCTAATAAACTTGTACGGTGAGTATAGCCCGGTTTCCATAGGGGAAGGTTATTATTACCGGTGCAGCGTGCACCATATTCACAATGTATAATGTGTGATGTTTTTTTTTTGTTTTTTGCAGAAAATGTGACGTCCTGAACCGTGGCCTGTCAGGTTACAACACCAGATGGGCTAAATACATCCTACCAAAACTCATCCCTGACAGTGCCAGTGCCGCAGACATTGCTGCTGTTACCATTTTCTTTGGCGCTAATGACAGTTCCATAAGAGGTAAATACACTTTGTGCTAAATCATATTTACAAGCACACTCTATTTGGATGTATGTTACTGTACTCCTACACATACTACGTCCTGTCCTGAAGCTGTGCACTACAAGGGCTTAGAGCAGCGCAGGCGTCCAGAGAAGAAGATCAGGGAGCGGTGAGTAATGCCAAGAGCACTATACTAACCACTCCCTGTGCCCTGAAAATAAATCCATTTGTCCTCCTCCTGGGCCCCTTCCAGAGTTCTGCCCTTGTAGCAGCCGCTTCCCCTGCTTCCATGGTGGCTACGCCCCTGCTCATGACCTTCATGGGTCAGCAGTGTCAAGTACAGAGAGTCCAAATCCCTGTGTAGGGGCTAAAGTGTGAAGACCGGGGGGTGGGGGGGGTCAGTATGGTTACTTAGATAACGCCCTTAGTCAGTCCAAAGACAAATCTGATCAGTAGGCACAGTGGACCCCCATCCGCTTTATTACAATGTGCTGTCACCTGAAGCCCCGCTAGTTGCTTGTGATCCAAACTGAGGAACCATCCAGATATCTCGCTTGTGACCCTTTAACATTTACATTGTAAACTGCTGGGTCAGGGTATGGCGGCAGTGGCGGACTGGGAACTTAAAGTGGCCCTAGAAAAAAAACCTAAAAGTTGCCCCATGTTGTAAGTGGGTCCCGATCGACGAAGGGTCCGGGCAGCACAAGTAAAGAGGGCCAACAATACCACATTGCAGCACAAAATACTGCCACCCCAGCCCCAGCATTCAACTGACTCACTGTCCTGAGGGCGGCGATTCAGTTGAATTCAGAAGAACACCTAGTCACCGGCCAGGTGCCTAAGTACCTGATGTTCCTTGTATTAATTAATGTAAGAGCATCAGATCATTATGTACCTGGTCAACGGCCATGAGGAGGATTCAGGTGGCCCCCTAGGCATCGGCCTACCAGAAAATTTTCCTATAGGGTCTATAGCCAATCTGCCCTTGTATGGCGGTATGTAAAATGCAATTAATGTGTTTTTATACATTTTCTATTACACTTGTCCTTAAAGGAACGGTACATCCAGTGAATGTAAAGACTCTTCTGGTCATGATACATCCATACGTGGTCTGCTCTGCTTTATACGCCTTTGCATTGACGTTATAAGTCATCACCTGAGGGTCCAGAAGGTCAAATAAAGTCCTCCAAAAGATATAAAGGGTTATTGGGTGACAGTGGGTGATCCAGTAGGTTAGCGAGACATTTGATGCCAGAACCCTCTCCTGCTTTGCCTAGGAGAATGGATCGCCCACCATTCCCCAACCTTTATGTGGCGGACCTTATTGTACAGCGCTGTGTTTTTACTTTGCTGTAGAATAACCTGTGCATGAACATCCTGTGGTGTCCTGCAGCTGGTGCCTGGATGTCTACTGACAGCCCGGCTCCTGCTCTGATGGCCGAGATTGGAGGAACCTCTGATCTCAGCCATTTAACCCTTTGATTGCGGAGGTCAAGCAGCATAATCGTAGGGGTCTGGTGGTCCGCAGGGTGGTTTATACACCACATCTGCTGTGACTTGCCTTGACACACTGAAATCTAGCAGATATCTGGCGTCAGCCTTCAAATTGCACATGTCCACATTCACTTTCATTATGTTACGATGTAACATCCCAATACTGTGATTGCCATGAAGCTCCAGTGTTAATGGAATGGAAATAATAAATTTAATTTTAAAAAGCCTGAAAAAAATCACTATTATTCAGTATAAAATCCAGTGTCCACATGGCACACGTTACATCCTGATAAAATGGTAGGAAAGACAATAGAATAAAAACCAACTACGGCGGCCGTACGTTTGCCTGGTTTTTTATGTCTAGGAGAAGTAAGGTTTGTGGCGAGGGAGGGGCAGTTGCCCACTGTTTTCACGTTATTCCATGTCTCTTCTGTTATGTATCCTTCTCCTCTAAACTCTGTATTATTCATCCTTTCAGACTCTGTCTGCAAAGTGTCTTTCCTAAGTAATGAAGGCGCTGGCCATAAACCTCTGCCGCTTGGCACCACGCTGGGAGTGCACACAATTACTTTTCATTTTCTTTTTATTTCGCCTCCGTTCACATAGAGGAAAACCCTCAGCAGCACGTCCCACTGGAAGAATACACTGAGAATCTAAGAAGCATGGTCCAGTATTTGAAGAGCGTCAATATCAAGGAGGAGAAAATCGTTCTGATCACGCCGCCGCCGCTTCACGAACCGTCTTGGGAAAAGCATTGCATCATGAAAGGTAACAGCATCAGGATCACACTGCTGAGTGCGGCAGAAATCTTGAGATGTGGAGGAACACAAGCTGTGACCGAGATGAATAGTCATATCTGACTGGGGAAGATGGTGCAGACGGCTTTACATATATTGCAGAGGTTCCAGATTTTTCGTATAGTCATGAGGTTCCCTGCAGGTTCTTTTCCCAAAGGAAATAATTACACGTGCATTGCAGACGTGGAGCCCTGGCAGCATTGGGCTCAGGATACTTAGATCTTCGATTCAGTCAGTGGAACCTGATGGAGAACCTTGTTTCTGCTCTTGGTTTAGATACCTGCTTTCATAAACTGGAATCTACTGTATTTTCCGGACTATAAGGTCTGCTAAATACACACAACAAACACAGCCCTGCTACATACACACAACAAACACAATTTTGCTAAATGCACACTACAAACTCAAATCTGCTAAATGCACACTACAAACTCAGCACTTGGGTTCGCTCATCCCTAGCCATCAGAGATCTGTAGAGGACTTTTTATTTTATTTTCCCAGTTACAATTTTTAGTATACGGCGTAAAATGCTCAGTAGATCCGTGGTAAATGATTACAGGTCCTTTATATTTTGCTTGCACTAATATCTCTGTCCGTTCTCTCATTATACAGGATACAAGCTGAACCGTCTGAACGCTGTGACCGGGACGTATGCCAGGGCCTGTGCCCAGGTTGGCAATGAGTGTGGAGCGGATGTTGTGGATTTGTGGACGCTGATGCAGGAAGGTGACTCGGTAAGAGGAATCAGGACTTTATATCATCCGTGTGGCTTTATCATCTGTGTACATATAGCAGTTACCCCCCCCTGCTGGCTAAAGCTTATACTGCACCTTCAACATTTCTTAGACCATGAAAACAATTCTATCAGCGTTAGATTGGCCATACTCATTAGATTAGGTCTGCTGAACCCTGACCCACCTATTTCAGCAGAATCGGCCGTCTGATGTCGGAGGAGAGAAGGGTTGGTCATGTAGGATTTTAAAGGGTCATCCAAGAGCTTTACACTGATGACCTATCCTCTGAATAGGTCATTAGTATCTGATTGGTGGAGGTCTGACACCCTGGACCCCCGCCGATCAGATGTTTATGAAGGCACCTGTTCTCTCAGTACCGCCACGGCTTAGCCTAAGCCATTTGACGTCACATTCATTTGTCACGTGGCCTAGGAGCAGCTCAGCCCCTTAGAAGTAAATGGGGCTGAGCTACGATACCAAGCATAGCCACTGTATAATGGACGGAACTGTGCTTGGTGAGCTGAGAGAAGGCCATGGAGCTAGTCCGAGCGCCAGTGCCTTCTCAAACAGCTGATCGGTGGGGGTCCCGGGTGTCAGACCCCCACGATCTGATACTGATGAACTATCCAGAGGATAGAATATCAGTTAAAAAATCTAAGAAAACCCCTTTAATATACCAGATCCTTCAGTCCTTGAGGAGAAAAGCCATCCACCAGAGGTGTCCGACAGTGGCTTTCTCCCATCTACTATTCACAGCACATGCATGCTCATGCAAGCATGCATGTGTATGGGGAAATAGGTAGAGAGAGCTGTCTACCGAAGTAGTATATGGCCAACAGTTATCTTGTTTATTATAATCCCAGTTAAACAGGTTGCCACCTGCTGGCTTTCGAAGGTACTGCACCTAAACAGGGCAAAATCGGTTCTATACATCTGGATGGGGCGGCTTCAGCAGCATGTGCACTGAACTCTGCAAACCTCACTCTGAGCAAGTATAAAATACAGCTGATCTATGACAGTAAAGTTGAATCTAATTCTGAGAACTGCAGGGATTTTCTGCAACAAGTTTGCCACGTGTGAATTCATCCCTGGAAAGCAGGATTTATGTCCATATTAAACCTCCATGTGATCAGTATATGCTGAACTCAACATGGATGTTCACAAAGGGCTGATTCACACAACGTGCTCGGCCCAGAAATCATGGTCTTTGTTTCAGCCGCATCTCCTGGACCAACCGCCGAGACCTTATTCTAGTCCTATCTGATCGCGGGTCTATTGTGCTGCACTCACATGATGATGTGTACAATAGACCTGCAATCAGATAGGAACTGACTGTATTGGGTCAGAGGAGCTGCGGTTGGTCCGGGGGATGCAGCCGGCACCCAGCCATGTATCCTGGATCGAGCAAGGTCGTGTAAGTCAGCCCTGAATGGAAATCCAAAAAACAGCTCCTCCCACGTCCATGGGTTATTGCAGCTCAGCTCCACTGAACTTAAGGAGGCAAAGCTGCAGTACCGTACTGAAGGAAGGAATTTTTTTCCCCTAAAGTGAGGAGGGTTTTTTTTGCCTTCCTCTGGATCAACTTGTAGGATAACAGGCCGAACTGGATGGACAGATGTTCGGCCTTGTAAACTATGTTATGTTACATAACCTGTGGACAGGGGTGGTGCTGTTTTTGGATGTAGTCAACCAGATTTTTTTTTAAAATCCTGGACAACCACTTTAAACATAGAAAACACTTTCCTATCCTGGCAGCAGAATATGTGGTTTATTCTCACTTGGTATAGGAAGAGGTTTATATAGGGGAAGTGGAGACTTATATTTCAGGAATACTCCACAGTGTGATCCTCGTATGATCTGATATAGAACCCATCAAGACTTGTAACCGATTCTTGTCTTCATTCCAGGACTGCACAGTGTATTTGTCGGATGGGCTCCATTTATCAGAGGAAGGCAACCAGTTCCTGGAGTCCAAGCTGTGGCCCCTCTTGGAGAAGAAGTTGGGGGCCCTGCCGTTTATATTACCTTATTGGAACGATGTGGACAATAATAACCCAGAATCCTCTCTTTTCCAAAGCATTACCGAAAAGAAAGACTAGTGATCTGCTTCACCAAACCAGGTTGTACCATAGAACTGAGGATATAGGGTAGTCTGTTAGATACATTAGACTTCTCTTATGTACAGTGGCATGCAAAAGGTTGGGCACCCCTGGTCAAAATTGCTGTTACTGTGAACAGTTAGGCAAGTCGAAGATGAAATGATTTCCAAAAGACATAAAGTTAAAGATGACACATACCCTTTGTATTTTAAACAAAAACTATTTTTTTTTATCAAATAACAAAAACGAAAGCAAAAGTTTGCTGCATGGTTAGTACCTAGTAGCACCCACTTTAGCAAGTATCACAGCTTGTAAACACTTTTTGTAGCCAGCCAAAAATCTTTCAATTATTATTTAAGGGATTTTCATCCATTCTTCCTTGCAAAAGTCTTCCAGTTCTGTGCGATTCCTGGGCCATCTTGCATGCACTGCTCTTTTGAGGTCTATCCATAGATTTTAGGTGATATTCAGATCAGGGGACTGTGAAGGCCATGGTAAAAACCTTCAGCTTCCGCTTTGTGAGGTAGTCTATTGTGGATTTTGAGGTGTGTTTAGGATCATTATCCATTTGTAGAAGCCATCCTCTTTTCATCTACAGCTTTTTAGAATTGGAGTTATGTTTGCTTCCAGAATTTGCAGGAATGTCATTGTATCCATTCTTCCCTCCACCCGTGAAATGTTCCTTGTGCCTTTGCTCATTGTGGCCAAAGAGTTCTATTTTAACCTCCTCGGTCCACAGGACTTATTTCCAAAATGCATTAGACTTGTTTAGATGTTCTTCTGCAAACTTCTGACACTGAATTTTGTGGTGAGGACGCAGGAAAGGTTTTCTTCTGATGACTCTTCCATGAAGACCATATTTGTGCAGTTGTCGCTGAACAGTAGAACAATGTACCACAACTCCAGATTGTGCTAACTCTTCCTGAAGGTCTTTTGCAGTCAAGTGGGGGTTCTGATTTGCCTTTCTAGCAATCCTACAAGCTGCTGTCTATGAAATTTTTCCAGATCTTCTCTTGACCTCCACTGTTCCTGATAACCGCCATTTCTTAATTACATTTCAGACTGAGGAAATGGCAGCCTGACAACACTTTCTACTGCTTTGTTGGCCTCAACTGTTTTCAAAATGCTAGGCAGCTGCCTAGAAGAACCAGGCTGCAGTTTTTGGGACAAGGTTAGAGGAGTCTGGGTGTTTTTAAAGCTTTGAAATGTACATCACCTGACCTTGCCTAACGATGATTGTGACCTGAGACCTCGGTCAAAGTTACTGTATCTGAGCGCTCAAATCTCCTTGGGTTCCCATACTTTTGCAAGGTACACCTTTCCTTTTGTTCACTCTTAAATTGTACAAAACCAAAATAATACACTGATATTGCTTAAAATGTCGAAAAATGTGTGTCATCTTTACTCCTTTTGGAGATCATTTCATCTTCAACTTTAACTGTTCACAGTAAGGCCCCATTCACACGTCCGCAAATGGTGTCCGCATCCGTTCCGCAATTTTGCGGAACGGGTGCGGACCCATTCACTTTCAATGGGGCCGCAAAAGATGCGGATGGCACACAGTGTGCCGTCCGCATCCGCACTTCCGTTTCGCAGCTCCCAAAAAACAGACTCCTCTTTGATGGGTGTGCTCTGAACAGCACATTCTCACTTTGGTGGACCCCTCCGTAGTTTACACTTCTAACTTTCTCAGGTTATGTTGCCCCTGAATGTAATCACATTATGATGTAAGGGGCACGGGGCAATTCTTACTGTACTATAGTAAATGAAAGGCTGAGAAAATAATAACTCACACAGATCTTTCAGGCATTAAGATGTTAAATTTCTATCTATAAATGAAAGGACGTTAAAGGGAAAGTGTCATCTATAATTTTTTTCTGGTAGTTAAAACCAGATATCAACTCATACCCTTATTTTCTAACCTGCTTTTATTTTCTGATTGTAGATTTATTAATTCTGTTTCGTGAACATGATTATGACGGCGGCTATCTTGACTGAGCCATTGTTAACAGCATTTAGAGATATGCTCAACCTGCGGCCCTCCAGCTGTTGCAAAACTACAATTCCCAGCAAGCCTGGACAGCCTACAACTACTAGGGCATGCTGGGAGTTGTAGTTTTGCAACAGCTGGAGGCCACAGGTTGAGCATCCCTGCTTTACAGCAACCATGGGCCATCAATAGAATGGACAGGAGGGGAGAGTTTTCTAGGCATGCATTAATATAGATAGTGACATGGAAAAATTAGAAATAACCACCAAAAATTCTTTAAAAATATGTTTAACATAAAAATATGATTTTAACAATATGTCATTTTCTAATGGCACATTCACTTTAAAATGAAGCAGCATGGAATAATAAATCTCCTTATAATATACTTCCATTTGATAGTGAGCGGCGTGTCCTCCATGTGTGTGATCTGCTTGCAAATCCACCTGCTGCAATACAGTTTGGTGGACAGCCTATTAGGATAATTTCCAGTACAGTAAAAAGTCAACTTCACCCTCTCCTGACATGTCTGTTTTAGTAACTACATGAATTCCCTGTGTAATAACAATTTTGGATCATCTTTTTATATAACGCTGTGTTGTGCTGTTCCTTTCTTATCCCTACTAGAAGTGTATAAATGAATTACTAGCAATAGAGGTATTTCTGGGTGTTACCAGCTGGGGGTGTGTCCCTGCTTAATCAAACACCCAGCTGGACCTTCATTACAGAGTGCTAGCAATACATTCATAAGCAGCTAGTAGGAATAATAGAGAAATGTAACAACATCATTATATGAATAGACATTTCAGATTAGTTATTACATGAAGAATGCAAGTAGTTACTAAAACAGACAGACATGTCAGGAGGGGGGACAGGTCCTCTTTAATGACTTAACCCCTTTACAGTATGTACGTTTTTCCTGGAGTGTTCCTCCTGTAAAAAAAATGGATCTTTAACAATCATAAAAATTTAAATTTACTTTTATAACATGAACAAATATTGGAAATCTAGATTTTGTAGAAAAAAAACTGTTCACAAGTTACTGTCCGCAAAATATGGATAATGAGTGAGATGCTACCATTTTTTTTTTTTTTGCACTCCTTCACATATGTCTTATCTTTGTCCACAAAACGGAAGAGACTTACGGATGCGTACAGCCACATGTCCATATGCTGTCCACATCTTTTGCGGCCCCATTGAAGTGAATGGGTCCGCATCTGATAAACAAAAAATGCAGATCGGATGCGAACAAAAAAACACGGTCATGGGTTGTATCTGTCCTTAAAGGGGTTATCCAATACCTAAAATATCCCACCCAATGCCCAGGCCCCTTGTATGGATTATACTTACCTGGTCCCCAGCACCCGCATCGCTCCAGATCCCTGCACATCCACCGCTCGCATCAAAACATTGGGGGGGAGGGGATATTGGTGCAGCATATAGCAGGCCATGATGGAGATGCAGCAGCGGAGTGACGTGGGTGTCTGGAAGCAGGTAAGTATAATTTAGTTCTCCTAATTAACTTGTATTTTTAAAAATGCTGTATTGAATTCATTGGAAGAATACAATATTCTTTCTATTATTATTATAATCTGTGTGCTGTGTTCATACATTGGCTTCACTTCTGTGCTCTGGATCTACCTGCCACTTTGATGGAGCAAATACTTTTTTCTGCTCTTGGCCCTCGTCTCCACTGCTCATGGTTCAGCAGGACATCACCTCCTGTTCACCATCAACTTACAGCTGGCCTCCTCTAGATTTCTGTCACGGAACAAACTGCCATGAAAAACCACTCTAAACAATGGAGTTGTCTGACCATAAAATAAAACTAGGCAGAAGCTGGAGAGTTTCCACTAGAGGTTTTTTTTGTAGTGGTGTTTTTTCACCCTTACAGTGTGGTTTTTTTTTTTTTTGTTGTGTCAATGTTTGTTTGTTCCTCTTCCAATCAGAGCATGTTCTAGGCCTGGTGTTTTTTTTTCCATAGATGTCAGGTTTTTTTTTTCCCTGCTTCGAAAACCAAAGTAAAATGTGTGTTAGAACTTTTTTTTTCTTTTTTTTTACTAATGCTTCTGTCAAAAGAAGGACTTAAAAGCACCACCCCCAGATCCCACTAAGTCACGCCCCTGACTCAGGCCACGCCCCTTCCACGCTGCATTTGACCGGGATTAAAAATATAGGTAAAAATCACCTTCTGTCAGCTGCAGGGGTGGGGGGAGGGTGACTTTCTCCCTGCAGCTCATTGCTCAGACTGCACAGTCTGAAAGCCAGACCGTCCAGCCTAAAACAAGACCTCTGGCCACCTTAGGGGCAGGCTGATGTTAGGGTGGCCAGATGTCCAGCTTTAGGCTGGACAGTCCAGTTTTCTGGCTACCTGTTCTCCATCCGACGCAGTGCCTGGACAGACACAAGGATGTCCACCCTTTCAGTAGCTCACACTCAGACAGCTTCTCCTCCATGTCTTCACGGAGCCAGGGGGGGGCGTGGCCTCATGTTTAGTGGTGTGTCTTCATGGGAACTGGGGGCGCTGTTTCACGTTTGGGGGAATGGCCGATGAGGTCTGGCTTTCTGGGGTGAAGACAGTGGCCACTCTAGCTGCTGTGGAGGTCACAGTTAAAGGGGCGGGCTGCTGTAGAGGTCACTGTTAAAGGGGCGGGCTGCTGTAGAGGTCACTGTTAAAGGGGCGGGTCGCTGTAGAGGTCACTGTTAAAGGGGCGGGCCGCTGTAGAGGTCACTGTTAAAGGGGCGGGCCGCTGTAGCGGTCACTGTTAAAGGGGCGGGCCGCTGTAGAGGTCACTGTTAAAGGGGCGGGCCGCTGTAGAGGTCACTGTTAAAGGGGCGGGCCGCTGTAGAGGTCACTGTTAAAGGGGCAGGCCGCTGTAGAGGTCACTGTTAAAGGGGCAGGCACTGTAGAGGGCACTCTCGATATCTTTTAACGACACACACACAAACAGTAAAAGAAATAAATTAAATATACCCAGGCGAAGCCGGGTCCTTCAGCTAGTATGTATCTAATATATAAAGCTGAGTGTGTGTGTATGTCCGCTAAAGGAATCCGCACCGTCGCAGCTACAATCACGAAATTTGGCACACATGTACATCACGTGTCCGGGAAGGTTTTAGAACGGGTCTCAGCTCTCCAGGACGTACCGTTCCTGAGATATTCAAAAAAAAATGCATTAGCCAATAGTAGCCTGGTCACATGACCCTTAGCCAATAGAAGCTCACAGGCAGTCTCCACCCACTAGGTTTCTATGACAACCTAGCTAGTTCACTGCTGTAGGTCTGCATTAAAGAGGCAGAGCACTGGATGACAATGGTAAAGGGGTATTTCGGTTACCATAAATATAACTTATGTTTTACACTAATTCATCATCAATCATTACCTCATATAATGTATATTTCACATATTTACTGTTCAGTAGTAAAAGTAGTAATAAAAGATGTATTCTTCCACTGCTACTCACCTTCCTCCTAAATTACTATGGCATCGACCTGTAATTCAGGCCACCCTCAAAGGAAGGACTTAAAAACCCCACCCCAGGTCCCACTAAGACACGCCCCCGACTCAGTCAGGCCATGCCCCTTCCACTCCGCATCTGATTGCGATTGAAAAAATTAAGGTAAAAATCAACTTCTGTCAGCTACAGAGGAGGGAGGGTGAATTTCTCCCTGCAACTCATGCTCAGACTGCACAGTGCTGCTGTCTGAGAGTGAGCTGTTCAAAAGGACATCCCTGTGTCCATCCAGTCCCTGCGCATGACAGAGGACAGGGAGTCTGACAGCCAGACTTTCCAGCCTAAAACCGGACCTCTGGCCACCCTAGGGGCAGGCTGATGTTAGGGTGGCCAGATGTCCGGCTTTAGGCTGGACAGTCCGGTTTTCTGGCTCCCTGTTCTCCGTCTGGTGCAGTGCTTGGACGGACGCAGGGATGTCCACCCTTTCAGTAGCTCATGCTCAGATAGCTTTTCCTCCGTATCTTCATGGGGCCCGGGGGCGCTGCTTCACATTTGGGGGAATGACCGGTAAGGTCTGGCTTTCTGGGCTGAAGACAGTGGCCACCCTAGCTGCTGTGGAGGTCACAGTTAAAGGGGAGGGCGCTGTGGATATTTCTGTTAAGTGACGGGCACTGTAGAGGTCACTCTCGATATCTTTTAACACAACAACACAAACATTAAATAGATTAAATATACCCAGGCAAAGCTGGGTCCTTCAGCTAGTGTGTGTATATATATATATATATATATATATATATATATATACACATACACATACATACACACACACGCACACACACACACATATATATACATAAATACACATATACACACACAAATTTTGGTTACTAGTGCAACAGCCCGTCCAAATCAGATGTCCTCTTCAGAAACTGAAAAATCTGCACCACAGTGATGTCATAATATAACACCATAGAAAAACAGGACATTTTGCAGTCACCCCAGTACAAAACCAGTGTAAAGCTGTTTTAATCATAAATAGAAAGGCTTCCCTTTAAGAACATGTGTGGGGTGTACAAAACAACACTTGGCAGAAAATATTAAATATATACAACATCTGGCAACTTCAGAGAACAGTACACAATTCAGGGATTCCTTGTAAGCGGTCTTGAGACATCTAAAGGACTGTCATGGCTGACCACGAGGGAAGTATCAGCACTGGGTCTCCTTGCTGTCCACTCTTCCTTGGCGCTGGAGTTTAAATGAAGAGGCCTTCTCGCTCCTGGTGACTGGGTGGTCGGTCAGGTCCTCAAAAGACTTGGCAGGAGAACCGCTGTTGGGGAAGGGGTCATCATCAAACTGGTCTTCAAGGTGGGAGTCTGTGCTAGGGTCTTCCTGGATGGTGTCCATCCTCTGGTGGTCAGCCTTGGCCGAGCTTGGAGCTACTGGCACTTGTTGCAAGGGCTGGAATCGGGTGTTGGGTTGGGAGGATGGGAAAGGTTTGACAATACGTACAGGGGCCGAGTCCATACTGCTCAGCATTTCCACATTCTGTAAGAAAAAGAGCCAAAATATAACATAAAAAAAAAATCGTATTGTCCACGTATTCCATCAAAAGCCTCAAAACAGACTTGAATATGACTGTAATGCAACTGGCTGCATAGAAGCTTTCCCCCAAACGCCTTCCTGACAATGTGAGCAAGTTTATCTGCTGTTTTATGTTTCATTTTTTTAAAACTTCTGGATGGGGTCACATGCGCTGCTGTGGTCAAGCACTGGCCTCAGCGGTGACATGTCCCAAAGCAGCACATCACTACTAGGTTACAGCTGCTTAAGGACAGGTCACCGTTGCACGTTACCCCATCCGGAAATTTACAGGGCAAGGAGGGCAGCGCGGATCCCTCAGTCCTGGAACTGAGTAGCAGGAAGCAGGTAAGTGTATTTTTTAGTGTTCTTACAGTGCATTAGTGGCCAAATTTATAAGAGGTTCATCTGCCTTTGATCACACCCTCACCATCAAAAATTGAAGGTGTATGGCTGTATTACAGAGCTCTGCTTTTGCTCCAAGTTCTGAGACTGGAGTGGAGTTAAATCTGATCCGGGCAAGTTGAAGGGGTTGTCTGAGTTAAATAAAAGCTCGGGCGGCTCCTGAAAATGGTCTAAAATAACAAAAGAATCAATACTGGACTGCTTCTTCCTGCACTACGCTCTGGTCCTTCTCGCTGCAGCCAGAAAAATGATGTCAGCAGCTTGGTGGACCAGAGGAGTGCTGCACTGGAAGAAGCAGTGGATAAAACGGGTGCGTTTATTGGTTCTTTTGTTATTTTAGACCGATTACAGGAGCTGCCCAAGTTTACATTTACACTCAGAAAACCCCCTTTAACACTTTAGATGCCACAGTCAATAGCGAGCGTGGTAGATAAGTGGTTTGAGGGTTCCCTCCAATACTTATAATACACTGCAATACAAAAGTATTGCAGTATGTTATTTCAGTGATCAATTTGTCATAAGTTTAAGTCTCCTAGCGGGGGAAAAAGAGAAAGAAAAATATATGCAACGAGAAAAAACAGCTTTCCCCTTATGTTCTTACTGTGCAAAAGCAGTAAAACAAACTAAAATTGGGAATTGCCTTGACTATACTGGCCAGCAAAATAAAGACTTCATGTGATTTGTACTGCACGGTGAAGCTGCCCCAAAAAACAGCCAAAAATTGCAAAATTAATTTTTTTTCTCCATACTCCACCAAAATACAAACATTAACAGAAGGGTTTTCCCTGCATTATATGTACAGGAGGCCATTACAAATGACAACTTAGCCTGCAAAAACAAACCCTCATAAGCCTGAAGTAGAAAGTTATGGCTCCTACAATGCGAGAATGAAGAACTTGGTCGCAAAGCCATAAACAGGCCTGGCTGTTAAAGGGTTCATGTGTATGTCCACCTTTAGGGTATGTGACTTCACTTCAGCTACAGCGGCTGTAAACCTCAGCACGCAGCAGCTAATTATACACGATGAGCACTTACACTTGGCAAGAACAAGGATTTGGCACTCTCTTCATACTGCTTGTCCAGCTTCTTATCCTAGAAAAGCGGAGAGAACACAGGAGTTTACAGTCTGCAAAGCATCGGACGTCACTGAGGTTACTGGACTGCTCGCCATTTCATAGAAGGCCTATGTCCCCTATTGACACTTGGGGACTATTCCAACGCTGCTTTAGGCTACCTGCACATGGGTGCGGGTTTACAGACAGACTGTAGGTGGGAATTTCTCTGCATTTCTGCACTAAATCCTTACCAAATTCTGCTTGTGTTATTTGTGGATTTTGACGCAGATTTGCGATAAAAATCTGGACAATCAGATAACATGCTCCGGATTTTAAAATCCGCATGGCAGGTCAATTTCCGCCTGTAGAATATACGCAAAGTGGACAGATTTGTCAAATATTATTTCCTTTGCTGGTACTGTATTAGGGCTCATGCAGACGGCCGTTGCCTGGCCTTTCTGTGCATTGGGGACCGTAAATTGTGACTGATCCAGACCCATCCAACGTAAATGGTTCCGTGATTCGTCCACACTGCAAAAAAACATTTTTGCACTCTGTAGGGGTTCCGTGCCTCCATTCCACACTGGACCTTCTGAATTGTGGACCCATGGAAGTGAATGGGTCTGCTTCTGTGATGCAGTGCAAAAACGGCTGGGTTCTGTATATTGCAGACCTCAATACGGGCCCAGCCGGCCGTGTACATGAGCCCTTACACTGCGTTTCATCCATGCAGAAAATTGGCGCATAATCTGCAACATGTGTATGTGGCCTTATAGTAACCTATACATCGAGCTATGCTCCTTTTAATCTGCCACATACTTCTTTACCTGCTAAATGTAGTGAATTTAGCAGCACAGATTAGATGCTTGTGATGCAGTCTGTGAAAATCTCCGCTGCTGCCTCCTTGGTGTTCGTAGTCATAAAAATGAAGGCAGTACAACAAGGAAAAACTAGGGGGCAGCGGAGGGGCTTTCAGATTTTACAGCCTGTAGACTGGTCTTGTTGGTATGTATTAGGTCCTGGTGGCCATGAGGTTGTTGCACCATGTGGACCAGCCTGACTGGTTTTGCAGCACCCTTATGACGACCGGATATCTGAGGGTTCAGCTGGTAGTATAACGTAGCAGATGCACATTTCTGAAGGAAATATAGTTTACATAATGCTGATTAAAACCACTGGACAGCCATGACCACGCTGACTGCTTTAGATGGCCTTCCGGGGCTCTCGGTGGGGGACCCTCTCTACACCATCCATAGAGGTGGGGTTCATATACTCACCACACAGTGGACAAGAATACTGAGAGGAATCCAGAAGAGCAAAGAAAAGACAATGACAGATCCTACAATGTTGTCTGCCAGGAACTTGCCTGAAAGAAAAATGGCGGATCATGAGAAAAAGATCACCACCAACACCATCATTATGAGGGCAATGCAGCTACAAAGCACACAGATCACTCACCCAGCATATTGATGCTTAGTTTATCGATGAAATCCCAGATCCTCTCGATGACATCTTGCACTTGTTTCTCACATTTTCCCTACATAACAGGCAGGTGACAAACAGACCGGGTTAATGAGGATCTCCACTGTGCACAAGAACAGTACACATCTATACTGCAGAGGACGATGGACGACTTCCAATCCTTACTACATGAATATGTACATATTACCCCATAGCTACTCTCCAGGAGCAAATGCAAATCCCATGACATTTGTACAACTCAGCGGATGCCCCTACTCTTTATATAGTGTACGATAAATTGGGAAGACAGAGCAGCTAACAGACCGTGCAACATTAAAACCCTCTGCTTAAAGGGGTTTTCCAAGATTTTAATACTGATGACCTATCCTTATTCACTTCAATGGGACAGCTCCTTCCTATTCAAGTGTATATGGGACGGCTTCTTGTAATTACACCTGCTCACCGCTGCAATGACTACGGTGAGAAGGAAAACTATGAAGGGAAGGTTGTGCTCACAAGGAGCGCGGCCTTCTCTTCAACCAGATGATCGGTGGGGGTGTCTGACCTCCGCCGATCTGATACTGATGACCTATTCTGAGGATAAGTCATCAATATTAAAATTCCAGAAAACCCCTTCAATACTATGTAGGTTCCTTGTGTCACCAGAACAGCTCTAAGCCATTGAGGCAAGATCTCCACAACACCTCTGAAGGTGTCCTCTGGTATCAGATCCTTTACAGGCGTCTGGTAACAGGATAAAACCAGACAACCCTCTAGATCAACCTGCAATAAAAAACAGGTGAGTACCTATCTGCCGGGTACCACTCCACCACTCAGGTTCTTTCATCCAGGCTCCACTTACCCAGCTGCAGTGGTGAGGTCACGTCGACAACATGTGGCCACCGCAGCCAATCACTAGATTCTTCAGGTGCACTGCTGTGGCTAGGTCACGTGTTGTCAACCTATCACCGCTGCAGCCGGATAAATAAAGCCTAGACGGGAGAACCAAAGCAGCTGCATGGGATCCAGCAGGTAAGTACTCATTCTTTATTGTAGGTTGATCTGGAAGGTTGTCCGGTTTCAGGTTTAAGTTCTGTAGGTCGTGAGGTGCAGCCTCTATAGATCAGACTCGTTTTTTCCAGCACATCCCTCAGATGCTTGATCAGACTGAGGTATGAGAAATCTGGAGGCATCATTCTTTTTCAGGTTCCTCATACCATTCCTCCTAATCTTGCAGCAAGAAGCCACTGCTAGTAGGGACGCCGCTGCCATGAACTGGGTATTTGGTCTGTACAATGTTTAGGTAGGTTGTATGTCTCAATGTAACATTCAGAACATTGGCCAAAGAATCCTACATTCTCCACTAGATTGTCTTCTTCCCATAGGGCATCCTGGTGCCATCTCTTCCCCCAGGTAAGCGACACTCATGCACCTGGCTGTCTACATGATGTAGAAGAAACCGTGATTCATCAGACCAGGCCACCATTCTACTACTGCTCCATGGTCCAGATCTGATGCTCAAGTGCACATTGTCTGTGCTTTTGGCAGAGGTCAGGGGTTAGCATGGGCACCCAATCTAGTCTGCTGCCCAATATATGTCACCCTTTGACATAGAGCTGGGCGATATGGCCAAAAAAAAAAATCTCAAATTTTTTTAAAAATTTTGGACGATTCACAATTTAAATCTCGATTTTTTAAAAAATTTTGGACGATTCACGATTTAAATCTCGATTTTCTTGTGTTATTAAAAATATAAAAAAATAAAAAAAACAAGACACAGTTGATTGCCACCAGGGAACGTGAATTTAACCCTTTTATTAACTTGCACAAGGTTAATTGTCTTCCTGTGAGAGTGGACGGCGCTGTGGAATAGGCTGATGAGGGGGCTGGGAAGGAGCCCGTGTCGGGCGGAGCAGATGGGGAGCACCGCTCTCTGCTAACACGTGGGCCGCATCTGGGACTGGAGGAGACGGGGACTAGCACAGGAACCGCACGACTGCACACATCCTCCCCCAGCCCAGCTCACCTCGGCCTGCTTCCTGGTGCCGTTGTCGGGGCTCAGCAGGTTCTGGAGAAGCAGGTAGAATTGCTGCTGCTCGGCCGCCATGTCCAGAGCTCCACACACGGAGCGAGAGAGGGCGCGACACTGAGCGCGGGCCGGAGAGCTGCCTGCCGGGGGGCGGGGCCACGGAGGAGGGACACTGGCCAGGCCAGTACAGTGTGGCGGGCACCATTTTAGGAAAATCGAATTCACGATTTTCCTTAAAAATAAAATCGTTAGGCTTTGAATTGGCGAATTAATCGAATTAATTCAATTAATCGCCCAGCCCTACTTTGACAGGTGCCATTGTCACAAGATAACCAAGGTTATTCAAAGACGCTGGGTTTGGTTATGTTATAGTTGATTTGTGTATCTTGCACAGTCTATCTGGTTGAATCCATTATAGATTCAAGTCTAAATACCATAGTGGCATGGTAGAGGCACGGGAGGGAGACCAAGCAGAATTTCACATACAAGTATTTTCCTATTTGGGGGAATTTCAAGAGGTTTTCTGATGTAGGCAGGCGAAAACTTACATTGCCATCACAAAAGCCCACGGTGCATGGCTTCCCTTTACGTAATAAGCGGTAGTTCTTGGAGGCGTCCATGTACGGACTGCAGATCCCATTGGGGTCCCGGCAGCAGACTTTACATGAATGCTCGGTTTCTGAAAACAAAAGATAAAACACATTGGTATGTCATCCTAAAAAGAGAAGATTTTTCTGGACAATGTGGCATTTGAGACTAAAAAAAAAGTCTGGAAAACTAACTATGCTCGCACAGCGAATTTCTCACGTGTATTCCACAAGGATCCTGCATGGCCTGAGCGAGAGAAACTCTTGTAGCCACAAGGACCCTGCAAGGTGAATCTCTCCAGTAACTCAAAATTCCTTAACAGGGTCTTTGAAAATGGCTTTAAACCATTAAGGTTTAAAAGAGCCTGTCAGCAGTTCCGACCCCTCTAAACTTCTGACAGCACTAGATGATGGGCCCAGCAATGTTGACATACTCCCGGTGATGGTCTTTGGGTGGCATCACTGAGAAAGCAGTATTATTCTGTTAATGGTAGTGCCCCTTTATGTGCAGTACCTAGAGCTTTCATCACTGAACACTCACCAGTTCCTCCCCACTCAGTGACTCTAGGGGTCTCCTGATTGGATGTTAGAGCTGTCACTCAGATCAGAGGGGAGGGGCTTAGAAGCATTCAGTGTAGAGGGCCTAGGGCAACGAACATGAAGGGTCCACCTTCGCACTAGTGAATGGGGTGAAGGGGGCATTAAAAGTTGGATTTCCTGATCATGTCATTGGCATCGCCATCACCGAGACATACAAAGAAAAAAAAAAAGATAAATTTCAGTCAGCACATCCCAGAGCGCAGGTGCTGGTTGCTATGGCTAAATACATGTCAAAGGAAAATACATAGAATGCAACCGCACACCGCTAACCAGATAAAGCACAAAATGCCATAGTGATATAGAGTATTCCAAAGCTCATGCTATGCTTGTTTGATAAATCAGACTCTTGGCAAATATATTTTGCTTGCTCAGATAATTTTGTACAAAATATATTTGCCAAGAGTCTCTGATTTATCAAACAAGCATAGCATGAGCTTTGGAATACTCTATATCACTATGGCATTTTGTGCTTTATCTGGTTAGCGGTGTGCGGTTGCATTCCATGTATTTTCCATCACCGAGACATGTTTACACCGATCTCCCATTTACCTATATAAGTTACCATGGGTTAAATTTCGCTTTAAGTGAGTCATACTTTGGACCCTCACAAGTTAAATGACTGCATCCAACAGGCTGATGGCTTTGGATGTGAGCCTGTACAACATCTGATCATGGCCATCAAGCTACCGGCACAAGGCCGGGAATTAATAGTGTTGGTCCAGACAACGGGGCGGTATGCAGTTCAGCTGCTGTGTCTGGGTAAGCAGAACACCCTTACCATTGCAGGCGCAGGACTTGAGGTTCAGTTCTATCTCACAGAATGGACGACATTCCCCATTCACACACTTTCCCAGATCTACACAGACCGTGTCATCGGCTGCGTTTCCGGGGGCAGGACACTCGCTGCTGTTTCCTGTGGATGGGCAGAAAGTGAGGCGCATTAACCACAAAGATTAACCTAAACTGTCATTAATGGACTGAGTATTTCATGTACACCAAGCTGCCGGACCCACTACTTTGTTTCTACAGTGGATTTGCTTCTAAGGATCCGTGCACCGAGGACTGGCAAAGGCGGTGAGCCGATTGCATTTATTTCTGTTTGTGAAGACCACCCATTATCAAGACCAGATTTCCTGTCCCACCATATATTAAATATACTAACCATCTTGAGAAGACCACCCCCTTGGACCACTTCTTCTACACAATTTAGGGTCACCATCTCAAATAGGTGCCACAGTCTCTATTCTAAAAGAAGACTGCAAGCAAGTGATATTTGCCAATCTCCCACGTGGCACTTACCTGTGCAATACGACTCCCCTTTGCAGGTGGCATTTATAGCTTCCTGGCATTTCTTTTGCGCAGTTTCAAACTGGCAATTCTTGCAGCAGGGACTGTTCCGGTCACTAAAGAGAACATAATCTGTAAGATTTAGTCACCGAACTAACCAAAGACAGCATGTTTGACAGCATAAATGTGAGAGGCTCTCTTCTCTTAGACCCCTCCAGGGTCTCCTGGGTAATATTCTACAGAACAAGGATCCTACAGGTTTACTGTGGAGGTCTCATGTGACTTATAATGAAAAACTACTGGCAAAACATATGCGCAGTCTGTGCCTAAGGCTTCATTCACACGACCGTATGTGTTTTGCGGTCCGCAAATTGCGGATCCACAAAAAAAAACAGATGACGTTCCGTATGGCATCCATGTTTCCGTTTTTTTTTTGCGGATCCATTGTAACAATGCCTATCCTTGTCAGCAAAACGGACAAGAATAGGACATGTTCTATCTTTTTTGCGGAACGGAAATACGGACATATGGAAATGGAATGCACACGGAGTACCTTCCGTTTTTTTTGCGGACCCATTGAAATGAATGGTTCCGCATACGGTCCGCAAAAAAACAGAACGGACACGGAAACAAAATACGGTCGTGTGAATGAAGCCTAAGAGGGAATCCCAAAAATAGCATCTATCACCCATCCGCCGTATACATGATATTTGTAGATTGCTAGGGACCATCAATTGGGACCCCAAGCAATGCTAAGAAAGGGCTCCCCAAGTGTCCAGTCTGTATGGTATGGTAGTGTGCATGTCGGTCCACTGCTCCAATCACTGCTATGGGACTGACATACTGTAGATAGTGGTTCAGAAGGGAATGGAGTGGTGGACCAACATGCGCACTACTGCTCCAGGACTCTCGGGGACCCCTGTTCTTGGGGCTGTAGGGGTCACAGTGGTCAGACCCCTAGTGATATGATAAATGCTATTCGTGATATAAACTCTACAGACTACTTTAACCACCTAACTGTTTTCCCCGAGTCAGGCTCGGGCAGTGTGAAAAGTAGCTAACTGGAGGGGGGAGGGCTGCTTTAGATGGTGATATCTCCTGAATGGTAGCAGCTGGAAACATGCAACTGGTCTTGTATGAAAGCTGACAGTCCAGGTAAAGTCCAAGCAACAGAGGAGAAATCACTGTTAGAAATAATCGCGAGTAAAACCTGTTTTTACTTTTATTTTCAGCTACATTCACAGTATCCTGATTTCTATCAGTAATATCTTTCTCTGTCCTTTATTGGCTGAAAGCTTGGAATGTCTTCTTTCAAACAAGATCAGTTGCAGTTCCATTCAGGAGATAGCAGCATCTAAAGCAGCCTTCCCCCTCCAGTTAGCTACTTTTCCCACTGCTGGAGCTCCACTCTGGCAAAACAGTTAGGGGGTTAAAGGGGTTGTCCAGGACTACAAGCAGGGTATGTTGTTCTTCCACAAACAGCATCACATCTGTAGGGGGTATGGTACTGCAAATCATCCCTATTCAAGTGAATGGAGCTTAACTGTGATACCAAACACAAACCATAGACCCACAGACCCTTTATTGCAATTCTGGACAACCCCTGACACACCCGCTAATCAACAAGTAGCTCCATTGCTGGAAATCATGCAGTAACTACTCAGTTGTGTCCATTGTATAGTGGACAGGACTGGTGACTGTAGTGCTGCTCCCACTGAACAACTTCCAGTGTCCGAGCTACTTGGGAATGGCCGATCTGTGTCGGACCACCTGCAACCATTGATGGTCTATTCTGGGGATAAACTAACAATGGTAAAATCCTGGAATAACCCCCTTTAATGTTATCATCCACTTTAGAAATACTGTTCCACTGGATGCTGGAGAGTTCAAACAGGTCATCGGAGGTCATGAGACCCCTGTTCTCCTGAAAGGTAGGGACCAGGGGTAGAATGGTATATTCTCAGATATGCTCTAAAGGCCAAGAATGTGCTTACTGGTCTTCGATTTACAGACCTGCATTTTGCCTTATTCTTAAACTTGCAATCGGAGGTACAGCAGGGGTCAACATGCTGGTGCAGCAGGCCTGGGTCGCAGTCCTCCCCCTCGTCCACTCTGGAGTTGCCGCACACCTTGTTGTTGCGCTCTTTGAAGCAGAGAGAGGCTTTGCTCATCAGTGTGCGCAGGATTGACTCTCTGCTGCAAATAGAGAACATCTGGTGGAGGGAAGCAGAAAGAAAGTTAATGTCGGCCTACACGGAGCAAACCCAATAAACCCTAGGTATTTTTCTATTGATGTGATGAGGGAAATTAGCAGCTTTGTGCCACTTCTGTCTACCACTTTTGGTACCTGCTGTAGTTACCCAAAAATGTGCAACTATTTTACTCTCGCTCACAGCAAGTGCAGATTTCCTGGGCTATCAAAATACATAACAAAAAGTAAGACATAGAAAGGAGAGAATCCCCCCCCCCCCCGCACCCGCTCTGTAATACAGTCTGATTCAATATCACCTCTTCTTGGACTTCATCACAAGGGACAAAAGTTCTTAATATTTGCAATGCACTGCTAGGGGTGAAAGAACACAGCAAACACAGCCATATATGAAAGGTATAGAAAGTAGGCACAAAAAAGTACAAGAAAATACAGAGCAAAAATAATGGAGAAAGGTCATCCACTATTAACAATCTGTATGTCAATAAATGGAACGCAAGTTCTTAATAATAGGTCACTTGAGTTTTCAAAAAAAAAAAAAGTCTGCATAATGGCTGTGATTCTTTATACAATCTGTGAAGAAACTATTATCTTTCGGGCTTCCCTAAAGTCTCTTTTAAGCATATTATTCCGTTTCAGTAGCACAGCTAGATGCATTTCTCTCAGAAGCAAAAGGTGCCTTTCTTCTGCCAGTCCTGTAAGCAGTGACCACGTGACCACACTTACATTAATGTTTGTCTTCCTCTAGAAAGCTCAAGGAGGGATAAATCACAATTATAGAAAGGGAGGAGGCTCCTGTAATGGTCAGAAGCAGTTCTTTTATCGCAATCTCCGCTAGCTCTGACATCCCCCCATTTCTCGTGAACCTTTTTCTGAGTCTCTGTTACCAGGGATGGCTCCTGCCTGACAACAGGCAGTGGACTGCAGGTTAGATGGAAGTGAGACCCCTAGTGGCCATGACTTTGCAGCTTTTTCAGGTGGATGCAGGCAAAGAAAACATAATAAAGCATTGTGATCCAACTGTATTTCAAATATATTATCCCACAGACCCATAACATATCATTCCAATATCTCCTTAGCCTTCAGCGGTTCCACATTACATGGATAAAGTCATCCTGCGGAGCTCAATACCTCGGCAGAGATCATCTGTCCTATATCCCATCCTGACCACCACCACTGGTGTGCAATACACTCTACTGAGACAGGCTATGGGCTAATGTGAGGTACATGACACTTACTACTAATGTGAGGCACGTGGTTTTATCATTTTGAAACTCCATGTGCCTCATATATAGTAAGTAACCCCATCATGTCCCTCACTTTAACCTCATGTTGTCCATTATGTGAGGAGGTACATGATTAATGTGAAGCACATGGGGGCCAAACTGATAAAACCGTGTGCCTCACATTAATAGTAAGGAACGCCATGATACACTTCACGCATTAACCCAATGTTGTCCATTATGTGAGAAGGTAGTTGATGGGTTTACTACTTAGTACCTCCTCACATAATGGGAAATCAATACTATGGCAAAAAAAGCCCAGCAACATAGAGTTAATGTTGGGTACTTTTTGCGCTTTTTTTTTTTGTGGTATTGAATTGCTGAATTGCAATCGTATATCACAATACGTTTCTTGGTATCAAAATCAAATCGAAATTCAGATATGACAACTCTAGTATACACATAAGGGTCTATAGCAGGGACGGCTAACCTCCGGCACTCCAGCTGTGGTGAAACTACGACTCCCAGCATGCTCCATTCATTTCTATGGAGCTCTGAGAACATCATGGGAGTTGTAGTTTTACCACAGCTGGAGTGCCGGAGGTTAGCCTTCACAGGCCTATTGGGTGCATGGAGAGGTGGCCCAGGTCTGGTTGGGCCCATATATTTAATATTATCATCAGTAGGATGAGGCAAGAATCTGAGAATACAAAAAAAAATCACAGGCACCATAATTGGCGGGCGG
Source organism: Rhinella marina (assembly GCA_900303285.1). Lineage (NCBI taxonomy): Eukaryota > Metazoa > Chordata > Amphibia > Anura > Bufonidae > Rhinella > Rhinella marina. Next base: position 106,888 of record ONZH01017861.1, read on the forward strand.
CTCTTTAATTTCTGAGATTAGCCCCCTTTTCTTTTGGGCTGGGGCACTTAAAACTTAGCTGATGCCAAAGCAAACTTGGAGGGGCCAGGAGTCTTTCAAGAACTTACAAAAAGTCCTAGTAAATCTGTAACTTTTCCATTTGAGAGAGATCGTCACAGTTGTTCACAAAGTAATTAGACTCAAGTGTGAGGTTATGTGTTGTACAAGATATAAGACTGCGGGTGACCATTGCTGTGTGAATTCAGACCTATTTTGTGCAAAAAAGCAGTGTCAGGTAGTCAGAGGTGTGAAATGAGTGCACATGGGCAGGGAGCGGATGATACGAATACTGAGTCATGTCAGGAGGTATATCATTACCTTATTGTTTTGATGGTCTCCGCTTACAGCTATGGGGTACATCACATATTTGCCCCCATTGTCCTCACTAGGTGCACAGTCTAACATGCTGTCAGGGTCATGCTCAGATCCAAAATTGTGACCCAGCTCATGAGTAGTCACCAGGTCAGCTTCCTGAAAAAGACAGACATAAAGTGGCTTCTCGAAACTGGATACTACTGCAGCAAACTGAGGTCTTAACATCACTAAGGAATCGAAACACAAGCAGAAAGTTTCAGAACTGTTCATTACACAGCGATTAAAGTCACCATTCTGTGCCGATTCATTTCCTAATATAGCTTCATAAAAGCAGCTTTTCTGGTACAGAGCCCTAATCTCCTACATAGACAGAATTACTAAGATTCTGACTGCTGACAGTCACCACTAGAGGGAGCTTACTGCATACAATGTTATAGATTTCAATATAGGGCAATTCAAAAAGGATGGTGCCTTCTTTCTGTAGGGCTACATCAAGATCTATGTGTATCTACCCAACCCCAACCCCCTAGTCAGAGGATCTGAATGACCTGAGACTACACGTCACTGACAAAGAATATGATGGCACACATCTGGACAGAACTGAATCACCCCCTAGACATCTGCCGTGCGGCTATTGGAGCTGAAATTGACCATTTGTAGTGTATAGATAAAACTTGGTTTAGATCGTGTGTCTTTTTATATTAATACATTTGTGTTATGTTCTCTCAGTTATGAATACCGAGGCTATAATTTTGCACCATTCTTTTTGAATCGCCGTGTATATAAACTGTGTGCTTTAAAGAGTATATATTGATCATATTTTTATTAATTAAAACCACATATACAGTCTGTTTGTATTGCATTTTCTGTACATAATTATGGGGGCAGCCAGGTTCCCTGAGATGTTGTTAAAGGGAACCTGTCATCAACTTTATGCTGAAGTCAGTGAGGGCAGTATAAAGTAGTGACAGAAATGCTGATTTCAGCAGTGTTTCATTCATGAGCTAAAAGTAAGTGGTTGCCAAGAACCAGCATCATAATCATTGCAGCTCAGGCCTTGAAAAGAGTCAAATCTACCTGAGAAGAGTCATGGTTATTCCTAATCTCCTGCTCTCCTACTGATGATTGGCAGTTCTCTCCTAGAGAGAAAGGGAGAAAACTGAGTAGAAGACTGTCAGTCATCAGCAGGTGGGCAGGGAGAGCAGGAATTCATGAATAACCATGACTCTTCTAAGGTGGCTGGGACTCTTTTCCAGTCCCGGTCTGCAATGATTGTGATGTTGGTTCTCGGCAAACACTTATTTTTCACTTTTAAATGACAGACCGCTGAAATCAACTCACCTGTGTCTACTTTATTCTGCCGTTAGTATTGGCAGCATAAAGTTGATGACAGGTTCCCTTTAACAGCATTCAGAGATTTGGTTTACGGCAGCCACATGGACCTCAGGAACCTGTAATCTGGACATGACTTTTATGGGAGAATATTGTGGGCATGCTCTGTGACCTGTGCAGAGGTCATTGTGCAGGTAGGGAAAGAAAGTGAGCAGTAACCATGCCCAATCCTCTGTTGCTATCATTTAAAGGGGTTGTCCGGGCTTTTAATATTAATGACCTATCCTCAGGATAGGTCCATCAATATCAGATCGGCGGGGGTCCGAAACCCAGCTTTCCTCGCCAATCAGCTGTATGAGGAGATGGCGCAGTGCGCACGTGCCGTCTCCCTTCTCTCTTCCTGTGCACTGCTGCTGTCTATGGCAAAGCAGCAGCAGAGCAGAAAGAGACGGGAGGTGGCACGTGCGTACTTCGCGCGCCATCTTCTCATACAGCAGATCAGTGGGGGTGCCGGGTGCGACCTGAGGATAGGTCATCGATATTAAATGCACAGACGACTCTTTCATCTCTAATTCTATAGAGAATTAAATCATAGAATTTTGAACGCATTCACATACAGAATGGACGTCCAGGCTGAAATCACCCTGAGAGGGGGCCCAATGTTTTTCAGTTTTAACTCTGCTCCATATATAGACCATCTATTATTTCCTGGTCCTCCACCAAACTCTCCACCGCACCCAGAAGAATTTCATATATGGCTGCTGACCGGCTCATGCGGCTTTATATCCGCTCCTTTATTCTCCCAAGATGGCTGGACTATCGTACAAAACAAGCACTTCCACCTTTTGTGTCACCCCATCTCCTCATAGATTGAAGCTCTTGGGAGCAGGGCCCTCATTCCTCTTGTGTAATAATTGACTTGTCTGTTGCTATGTTATTTATGACTGTTTGTACATGAACCGCTGGACTGTAAAGCGCTGCGGAATATGTTGGCGCTATATAAATAAAGATTATTATTATTGTTATTAGATGAGCTGCAGTTTTCATTGATATTTTGGGGAACGTGCAACTTTTTTGTTTTCATTCCATTTTTTAGAGGAGCGAGGTGACCCAAAAATTGGGAACTCTTGAGTTGGAATTTATTGGATACATAACATGATATTGTGGTAGATTACACATTTTAGGAAGCCAACTATGGTTATTTGGATTATAATATATGGGAAAAGCAAGGGTTTTAAAATATTTTATATTTTTTTAAAACTTCAAAAAAATTTTTTAAAGTCTTGCAGTGAACCTCCAACCATTGTACTGTTCACAGGCCGCACCAGTATGAGAAGCGACGCAGGTGCCGGGCGGTGGGGTAAGTATAATGTGTGTGCATGTGAGGGGCCCGGGCATATGGGGAGGCATTTCAGGGGTTGGATCACCCCTTCATACAGCTGGGATTGCAGTTATCTCTTATCCCGGCTGCAGCAGGTTTGTATGTACCTGCTGTGTATGGTGTGGGATCAGCTTGTGTGTCTGCTCCATACACTACATAGATATGTCCAGGTGCACGAAGGGGTTAAGCAAGGGCAACCACCAGACACGGCACACTACACATGAAGAGATTTTAAATGATTGCATGGGTTCATGCTCTGGTTCTACCTTTGTAAGGATGGTTTTTCCATAGTTTTTTGTACTTGTCAAACCCGTGTTCAAGTAAATAGGTTTCTGTGATGATTCACTTCTGTAAGCTGCACGAGTAGAAAAAGAGATGAAGTCAGACAAGACATTTCTGTCACAGCATAACCTAGAAACAAACGTCACAGGCACCAGCTTGGTCTGTGAGGACACTACGAAGACGAAACAAGAAGGAAGAAATGGACTGTCGAAATAACACTGGTAGAAATATACTAGAGAGGAATGTTAAAGAGGACCTGTCCCCGCTCCTGACATGTCTGTTTTAATATCTTCATGCATTCCCCATGTAATAACAATTCTGGAGCATCTATTCTTATGGCTCTATGTTCTGCCATTCCTTTATTATTTCTCCTAGAAGTAATGAATGATTTGCTAGCAGTCTGCAGTAAGGGTACAGAGGGGTGTTACCAGTTGGGGGTGTGTCCCTGCACAGACTCACTCTATCCAATCAGTGCTGCCATTTTCAGACTGTGCAGGTACACCCCCCCAACTGGTTACCTCCCCTCTCTACCCTTACTGCAGACTGCTAGCAATTCATTCATAACTTCTAGGAGAAATAATAAAGGAATGGCACAACATAGAGACATAAGAATAGATTCTCCAGAATTGTTATTACATGAGGAATGCATGAAGATATTAAAACAGACATGTCAGGAGCGGTGAAAGGTCCTCTTTAATAACTAGGAAGATTGGCAACGGAAAACCAGGTGTGGCGGTTTTCTTCTGGTCGATTATCTGCATATTTGGCGGAATGTGGCCGGATCTCTGCCAGTCTTCATTACAGTTAATGGGGACAGAAGGAGCCTTACAATGCCGGAATACAAAGAGATCAGATGTCGGAACATCCTGCCAGATCTCTTACACTAGTATGACACTAGCCTAAGCTAATTGATCACCAAATCAAAGTTCAACCTTGATTTGGTCATAAATATACATAGTATACATATACATAGTTTATAAGGCCGAAAAAGACATCTGTCCATCCAGTAATGAGTTTAGAAGTTCAAGTGGAAGTTGTTTTAAAAAGTGGTGGTGATGGTGGAGGCTTCTCTGACGGACTTATCACAGAATGGGATTCTGCAGCATGCTATGTAATGTGGTACACAGAAGCTGTGGAAACCAAACTGAGCAAAATATTTAATCCTCCGAACATTACATCTCCAGATCTCCCATCTGAGAGTCACCGGAGAGCTACTGCACAGAAGCAGACACCAGAATCATATCTGCATCCTCCACCATGGTAAACTACCTGCTTTTCTTAAGATACATCCTACAGGTAGGTAGCAATACAGAAGTGCTTGCCCACCTAATACACGTAAGTGGGTAGTATAATAAAGAACACATTTTACAAATATACTAAAAAACTAATAATACAGAACAATGACCCTACACACTAGGACTGTCACTCACCTTTAGGACAGATTCCACCATGGGTGTTTGGCTTGTGGGATCCAACGTAAGCAAGTCCTAGAGTGCCCATGTCAAAGTCCTGATAGGTGAAGAGATGAGCCAGGCAGACGGTGGAAGCCTTTTCTGATATGTCATGGCTGAATTGCTGCAAACAAGAAATTCCCATGACTGACCTTACTAGACCATATTCTGTATTCACAGCAGGAAGAATGGACGTCTTATGGTTTATGTTCTCCTCAAAGAAAATGTCAAAAACCCATAAAGAAAGAGATTAGTGAGATGTCAATCTATTATTCCTTGCTATCTTCAAATGTATTGATGGTCCCTGTACTTTGGGAAAACTTTTGATAAATCATAGAAACATATCAAAAGTTTTGATCGATGGATGTACGAGTGCCGAGACCCTCACCGATCACTAGAATGAGGGGAGCAAGCTCTTTCTCTGCGCTGCTGAAGACAGAATCGAGGTGGGATCATAGACTTTCTATTGAGCCCTTTGCTTCAGTCTTCTGCAGTGGAGTGTGTGCAATGTGAGCGCTCTTCACTCCTCTAGCTTTCTCAAAGCTTGGACCCCCCCCCCCGATCAAAACTTTTGATAAGCCGCTTTGGCATATGAAACTTATTCCCAAAGGACATTTTAAGGCTGAACGTGACCATAGGCTAGCAAGCTTGACATATGCCAAAAGAGTGTCCCTTTATCATGATGTTATGTATAGAACTGTGCTGCAGAACATCTCACTATTATCTGCATGCTACATAATCAGTTATTACACACGTTGACTTCCTGTGACGTTTGTTTCTACGTTATGCTGTGACAGAAATGTCTAGTCTGACTTAAGTTTTGCTGTGAAGCACTAGGATTGCTCTCTATACCCTGCCAAACTGTACAATTCAGAAGCCATTTGTGATTGTCTTACATTACCTGGAACTGCAGTAAGGCTGGTTTCACACTAGCATTCGCGGGATCTGGCAGGCTGTTCCGGCTGCGTATTTGTCTGGCCAATTCTCATTCTCAAATTCTGCATATTTGCCGGGTTGCAGCCAGATCTCCATCGGTCTCCATTATAGTTAATGGGGTCGGACGGCATCCATATAGCTTCCGGCAATGCCAGATACAGAGAGGGGCAGATTGTTCCCTGTCAGAACGGCCTGCTGGATCTTATGAATGCTAGTGCGAAACGGGCCTAACATATTCAGATGTCTAGAAGTACTGAATATTTAACACGATGATCCTGCTCTCTACCTGTGCAAAATGTACTGAGCTGCTCTTCACATGTACCACACATATCGTACTGCTCTCTGCCAGGACCAATTGTACTGTACTGCTCTCTAATTGTGCTTCACGTACTATACTGCTCTCTACCTGTGCTAACTGTACCGTACCGCCCTCTACCTGTGCTACATGTACCGTACCGCCCTCTACCTGTGCTACATGTACTGTACAGCCATCTACCTGTATTACATGTATTGAACCACCCTCTACTTGTGCTACCTGTACTGTACCGCTCTCTACCTGTGCTACATGTAATGTACCGCTCTCTACCTGTGCTACATGTAATGTACCGCTCTCTACCTGTGCTACATGTACTGTACCGCCCTCTACCTGTGCTACATGTACTGTACCGCCCTCTACCTGTGCTACATGTACTGTACCGCCCTCTACCTGTGCTACATGTACTGTACCGCCCTCTACCTGTGCTACATGTACTGTACCGCCCTCTACCTGTGCTACCTGTACTGTACCGCTCTCTACCTGTGCTACATGTAATGTACCGCTCTCTACCTGTGCTACATGTAATGTACCGCCCTCTACCTGTGCTACATGTACTGTACCGCCTCTACCTGTGCTACATGTACTGTACCGCCCTCTACCTGTGCTGCATGTACTGTACCGCCCTCTACCTGTGCTACATGTATTGAACCGCCCTCTACTTGTGCTACCTGTACTGTACCGCTCTCTACCTGCGCTACAAGTAATGTACCGCCCTCTACCTGCGCTACATGTATTGTACCGCCCTCTACTTGTGCTACTTGTACTGTACCGCTCTCTACCTGTGCTACATGTAATGTACCGCTCTCTACCTGTGCTACATGTTACCCCTAATGTACCGCTCTCCTGCTACATGTATGTACCCTCTCCGTGCTACATGTAATGTACCGCTCTCTACCTGTGCTACATGTAATGTACCGCTCTCTACCTGTGCTACATGTACCGCTCTCTGCCTGTACTACGTGTACTGTACCGCTCTCTGCCTGTACTACGTGTACTGTACCGCTCTCTGCCTGTACTACGTGTACTGCTCTTTACCTGTGCTACATGTACTGCTCTTTGCCTGTACTTCATGTTCTGTACCGCTCTGCCTGTACTACATGTACTGTACCGCTCTCTACCTGTACTACGTGTACTGTACCGCTCTCTACCTGTACTGTACCGCTCTCTACCTGTACTACGTGTACTGTACCGCTCTCTACCTGCACTACGTGTACTGTACCGCTCTCTACCTGCACTACGTGTACTGTACCGCTCTCTACCTGCACTACGTGTACGGTACCGCGCTCTGCCTGCACTACGTGTACGGTACCGCGCTCTGCCTGCACTACGTGTACGGTACCGCGCTCTGCCTGCACTACGTGTACGGTACCGCGCTCTGCCTGCACTACGTGTACTGTACGCTCTTTACTGCCTGTACTACGTGTACTGTACCGCTCTCTGCCTGTACTACGTGTACTGTACCGCTCTCTGCCTGTACTACGTGTACTGTACCGCTCTCTGCCTGTACTACGTGTACTGTACCGCTCTCTGCCTGTACTACGTGTACTGTACCGCTCTCTGCCTGTACTACGTGTACTGTACCGCTCTCTGCCTGTACTACGTGTACTGTACCGCTCTCTGCCTGTACTACGTGTACTGTACCGCTCTCTGCCTGTACTACGTGTACTGTACCGCTCTCTGCCTGTACTACGTGTACTGTACCGCTCTCTGCCTGTACTACGTGTACTGTACCGCTCTCTGCCTGTACTACGTGTACTGTACCGCTCTCTGCCTGTACTACGTGTACTGTACCGCTCTCTGCCTGTACTACGTGTACTGTACCGCTCTCTGCCTGTACTAAGTGTACTGTACCGCTCTCTGCCTGTACTAAGTGTACTGTACCGCTCTCTGCCTGTACTAAGTGTACTGTACCGCTCAATGCCTGTACTAAGTGTACTGTACCGCTCTCTACCTGTACTACATGTACTGCTCTCTGCCTGTACTACATGTACTGTACTGCTCTCTGCCTGTACTACATGTACTGTACCGCTCTCTGCCTGTACTACATGTACTGTACCACTCTCTACCTGTGCTACATGTACTGTACTGCTCTCTGCCTGTACTAAATGTACTGTACTGCTCTCTGCCTGTACTACATGTACTATACCGCTCTCTACCTGTACTACATGTACTGTACCGCTCTATAGCTGTACATGTACCGCTCTATAGCTGTACTACATGTACTGTACCGCTCTATAGCTGTACTACATGTACTGTACCGATCTATAGCTGTACTACATGTACTGTACCGATCTATAGCTGTACTACATGTATAATACAGCTCTCTGCCTGCTGTTTGATTTTACATTTGGAGACCTCAGAACCAATCACTAGTTTTCTATAGACTTATGGCCCCTAAATGACAACTTTTGTTTTAAGCGTTCAATGGTTGTCCCAGAAGGAATCAATACTGTAACTGAAGGGAGGAATACTGCCTGAATACTACCTGTGCTACCTGTACCGTACCGCCCTCTACCTGTGCTACCTGTACCGTACCGCCCTCTACCTGTGCTACATGTACCGTGCCGCCCTCTACCTGTGCTACATGTACCGCGCCGCCCTCTACCCGTGCTACATGTACCGCGCCGCTCTCTACCTGTGCTACATGTACCGCGCCGCTCTCTACCTGTACTACATGTACCGCTCTTTACCTGTACTTCATGTTCTGTACCGCTCTCTACCTGTGCTACATGTACCGCTCTCTGCCTGTACTACGTGTACTGTACCGCTCTCTGCCTGTACTACGTGTACTGTACCGCTCTCTGCCTGTACTACGTGTACTGTACCGCTCTCTGCCTGTACTACGTGTACTGTACCGCTCTCTGCCTGTACTACGTGTACTGTACCGCTCTCTGCCTCTACTACGTGTACTGTACCGCTCTGCCCTACTACGTGTACTGTACCGCTCTCTGCCTCTACTACGTGTACTGTACCGCTCTCTGCCTCTACTACGTGTACTGTACCGCTCTCTGCCTCTACTACGTGTACTGTACCGCTCTCTGCCTCTACTACGTGTACTGTACCGCTCTCTGCCTCTACTACGTGTACTGTACCGCTCTCTGCCTCTACTACGTGTACTGTACCGCTCTCTGCCTCTACTACGTGTACTGTACCGCTCTCTGCCTCTACTACGTGTACTGTACCGCTCTCTGCCTCTACTACGTGTACTGTACCGCTCTCTGCCTCTACTACGTGTACTGTACCGCTCTCTGCCTCTACTACGTGTACTGTACCGCTCTCTGCCTCTACTACGTGTACTGTACCGCTCTCTGCCTCTACTACGTGTACTGTACCGCTCTCTGCCTCTACTACGTGTACTGTACCGCTCTCTGCCTCTACTACGTGTACTGTACCGCTCTCTGCCTCTACTACGTGTACTGTACCGCTCTCTGCCTCTACTACGTGTACTGTACCGCTCTCTGCCTCTACTACGTGTACTGTACCGCTCTCTGCCTGTACTACGTGTACTGTACCGCTCTCTGCCTGTACTACGTGTACTGTACCGCTCTGCCTGTACTAATGTACTGTACCGCTCTCTGCCTGTACTAAATGTACTGTACCGCGCTATGCCTGTGCTACGTGTACTGTACCCGCTCTCTGCCTGTACTGTACATGTACTGTACCGCTCTCTGCCTGTACTACATGTACTCTCTACCGCTCTCTGCCTGTACTACATGTACGTGTACTACTGTTCCACTGTACTGCCTGTACTACATGTACTGTACCTGTCTACATGCTGCCTGTACTGACATGTACTGTGTACTGCTCTCTGCCTGTGTACTACATGTACTGTACCGCTCTCTGCCTGTACTACATGTACTGTACCGCTCTCTGCCTGTACTACATGTACTGTACCGCTCTCTGCCTGTACTACATGTACTGTACTGCTCTCTGCCTGTACTGTACTCTCTCTGTACCTGTACTACATGTACTGTACCGCTCTCTGTACTCTGCTCTAATGTACTGTACCGCTCTCTGCCTGTACTGTACATGTACTGTACCGCTCTCTGCCTGTACTACATGTACTGTACCGCTCTCTGCCTGTGTACTACATGTACTGTACTCTCTCTGCTCTGTACTACATGTACTGTACATGTCTCTGTACTGCTCTCTGCCTGTACTACATGTACTGTACCGCTCTCTGCCTGTACTACATGTACTGTACTGCTCTCTACCTGTACTACATGTACTGTACTGCTCTCCTGTGTACTTGTACTGTACTGTACTCTCTGCCTGTACTGTACCTCTCTCTACTGTACACTGTACTGTACTACTGTGTACTCCCACACTGTACTGTACTGTACTGTACATGTACTGTACCTGCTGTACTGTACTACTTGTACATGTACTGTACTGCTCTCTGCCTGTACTACATGTACTGTACTGCTCTCTGCCTGTGCTACCTGTGTACTCTGCTCTCTGCCTGTGCTACATGTACTGTACCGCTCTCTGCCTGTGCTACATGTACTGTACACATGTACTGCCTGCTCTACATGTACTGTACTGTACTACTGTACTCTCTGCACTGTACTGCTGTACTGTACTCTCTGCCTGTGCTACATGTACTGTACTGCTCTCTGCCTGTACTACATGCACTGTACTGCTCTTTACCTGTACTACATGTACTGTACTGCTCTATACCTGTACTACATGTACTGTACCGCTCTCTACCTGTACTACGTGTACTGTACCGCTCTCTACCTGTACTACGTGTACTGTACTGCTCTCTGCCTGTACTACATGTACTGTACTGCTCTCTGCCTGTACTACATGTACTGTACTGCTCTCTGCCTGTACTACATGTACTGAACTGCTCTCTGCCTGTACTACATGTACTGAACTGCTCTCTGCCTGTACTACATGTACTGTACTGCTCTCTGCCTGTACTATATGTACTGTACCGCTCTCTACCTGTACTACATGTACTGTACCGCTCTCTACCTGTACTACGTGTACTGTACCGCTCTCTACCTGTACTACGTGTACTGTACCGCTCTCTGCCTGTACTACATGTACTGAACTGCTCTCTGCCTGTACTACATGTACCGCTCTCTACTTGTACAACATGTACTGTACTGCTCTCTGCCTGTACTACATGTACTGTACTGCTCTCTACCTGTACTAAGTGTACTGTACCGCTCTCTGCCTGTACTACATGTACTGTACTGCTCTCTGCCTGTACTACATGTACTGTACTGCTCTCTGCCTGTACTACATGTACTGTACCGCTCTCTACCTGTACTATATGTACTGTACCGCTCTCTACCTGTACTACATGTATAATACAGCTCTCTGCCTGCTGTTTGATTTTACATTTGGAGACCTCAGAAGCAATCACTAGTTTTCTAGAGACTTATGGCCCCTAAATTACAACTTTTGTTTTAAGCGTTCAATGGTCGTCCCAGGGAATCAATACTGTAACTGAAGGGAGGAATACTGCCTGAATTCAGAATAACTGAGCATGTCTCCACCACAGAGCCCCCCATACAGAACTGGTCTATGACACATCTGGCCCCCTCACCTCCAGCAGGAGCTTCACGTCCCAAGCATCTTTGTTCTCGTTTGGATGGTTCTTGGCCATGTTATAGTGCAGTTTTGAACCGGTCACATTCTCTGGTTCCTTGTGAACAATGATCTGCATAAAAAGGATAATAAATCAAACACGCTACAAGGTGGCTTACGATATCACGTGGCTATTCATGTTACTATAGGACGGGTTACAGCTTCAGTGTATAAATCAGACATATTCTCTTCCATGTTCTGCAGGCCTCGCAGGTTTTCAGCAGGCTCAGAACGTACTCCAGATTGCTCAGCTTTCCAGCTCGTCTCTCCTCCCCCATCTTGCCTCTTCCTAGGAATATTGTCATTCATTCACCTCATGATCCCAGCCTTCTGCTCACCAGCTCATCCCTTTGTGCCAAAAACTTCACCCATTTCTGCTGCACCATCTGTGCCCAAACCCTGCTGCAGTAGGCCCTAAACAAACACCGCATGGCGGAGCAGACAGGAATCATCATACGGTATTACGTCTGATAATCACTCCACCGTCATCAACCAACTGGTGCAGTGAACAAGTACTAAATCATCCCTGGGGAGGCATCTGAAAAAACTTGTAGGCCCTCGCAGGCAGGGTCCTCGCCTCTCTGTACCAGTCCACTTGTTTTGGTTTATATTATGTATGTGAACCCCCTTTTACATGTACAGCTCCATGGAATTAATGGTGCTTTAAAATAAATAATAATAATACATTTAGGAAGATATGAAGCTCCTGGGCTTCAATAGGGCCATTTATAATAATGGCATCATCTTTAGGGCAGTGGGGTCTGATCTTCCTCGCCGCTGGGGCCCTGTTGCAATGGCTTCCTCTGCAGTCCCTATAGCTACACCCCTGTAGGATACATTTGATGTATACACCAAGTCCTTCAAACATACATGGACTCGCCTTTCTTCACGAGGAAGATTGGTCAACGGAATACATATATTCGGTCTATGGAGGCATACTGTATCCTAAACCAGGGATGCTCAACCTGCGGCCCTCCAGCTGTTGTAAAACTACAACTCCCATCATGCTCGGCTGTAGGCTGATAGCTGTAGGCTTTCTGCGCATGTTGTAGTTTATTAACACCTGGAGGGCCGCAGGTTGGGCATCCCTGTCCTAAACCATCTACTGATGGATTGACAGCTTTGATTTGAACTTGAAATTCCACCAAACATACAGATTACTCCCAATTTTAAAGAAAGTAAGGCCGCATTCAGACGGCCGTAGCATACTACGGATGCCGCCCGGCGTGTGTTCTGCAAATTGCTGGGCGCCCCATTCAAAATGCCTTTATTTGTCCGCTGTTGTGTACAAGAATAGGACATGTTTTATTTTTTTTGTGCGGAGCCGCAGCTGCCCGCTCTAATAGAAGTGAACGGGGCCGCATCTATTCTGCTAAATTGCGGAATAGATGCAGACCCGTTCACGCAGTTGTGTGAATAGGCCCTAATAAGGAAGTGACAGACAGAACTGATATTTATGAAATGTCCTGAAATTTCTTCAAGCGTGAACAATGTGTGAGGCAGATTTACTATTGAAGACGCTGCAGTTTGCTCCAAAAAACTGGTGTACATTCTCTGCACCATATTTTATTAAGGCCCCATTGACACGACCGTATGAATGGGGCCGTATCTATCCGCAAAAATGCGGGAATAGATGCGGCCCCATTCACCTCTGTGGTGCTAGCTCCGTGCCGCGGCTCTTTTGAAGCATGTCCTATACTTGTCCATGCGCACAGACAAGTATAGGCATTTTCAATGGGGCCACACGGCGTGTGTTCTGAGCGCTGCGGAACACACGCCGGGCAGCCCCCGTATATTTGCGGGTCCGCAGTAATGCGGGCCCGCAAATATACGGTCGTGTGAATGGGGCCTGTTTTACACACTTTTCTAATCTTTTCACGCCCTGTCCACACAGGGGTGTGGTAAATAATACTACGCCAACTTATAGGCGGCGCAAACTTAGACTATACAGTTTAAAGATGCTCCAGATTTATCAGCCACTGTGATACATCTGGCGCAGACTGTCTACATTTACTGTCTTACTGTTAGTCGGTTTTAGGGTCCATTCAGACATCCGCAGTCCGCAAAACATGGATACCGGCAGCGTGCATTCCACATTTTGCGGACCACACATTGCCGGCCTGTGATAGAAATGTCTATTCTTGTCCGCAATTGCGGGCATAAATTAGACATGCTCTATCTTTTTTGCGGGGCCGTGGAACGGAACTACGGTGTGCTGTCCGCATCTTTTGTGGCCCGATTGAAATGAATGGGTCCGTACCGTCCCGCCAAATTGTGGAACGGATGCGGACCCTGAACGCCGGACATCTAAATGGACCCTAAGATATTTGTTTCCCCGCCGTCTCGTCAGTCAGTGGCAAAAACACCCCAGTTCTGAAATTTTGGCGCACAATTTTTTTGACACCTGGACACAATTCTGGAGTAAATCTGGCGCAGGATTTAACATACTCCAAATTTACAACAGTCCATACACCAGAATGGTAAGTTTATCTAATATGACAGCTGTGATTTGTATTCTTAGACAGTGAAAAGTGCAGGACCACTCATTAATCTGCTCCGATGTAATTCGATTAAATGTGTTTTGACATATTTTAAACTCATCCTCTGTCTACAGGATAAGGTATAAGAGTCTGATTGGTGAAGGACCACTGGGACACTATTCGATTACAGTCCCAGAGATCCTGTGTACAGCACTTGAATGGAGTGACATGCATGCTGCCCCTCCATTCATCGACTGCCGGGCGCTGTACTGTGCTTCTCGACTGCTGCTCCATTCACAAGGGGAGGCACAGGACGCATGTGTGAGAGAAAAGTTTAAAACTTGACACAAAGGTTTTTCACATTTATTTATTCTGAACACTCGGGACGGCCTCTAAGGAATTTCCAAAAACTCTCCCGTCACTCTCAGGTGTTACTGCAGCTTGACTCTATTGAAAGGAATGAGGCTGAACTGCAATACCACAGAAGACTTACAGACAGGCGTGGAAGAAAGCAGCCATGTTCTTCTAATCCTGTACAATACCTTTAAAGGGTCGTCCGACCCACAATACAGTTTTAATTATAGCGTAGAGAAAAAAAAAAAGCCACTCACCTATTCACTGGCAGTCCATTCCAGCACAGAAGGTCTCCTCCCAGTTGCTTCTGGACCCATGTGGACAGGAAGTGTGACATCCCAGGAGCACCACTGCAGCCAATCACTGGACTTAAAGTGATGTACCCCTAAGCCACATATGACTGTCAAGGCCAGTGATTGGCTGCAGTGGTGCACATAATGACAGATGGGATGTCACACTTCCTGTCCACATGGGTCCAGAAGCAACGGGGACGAGACCTTCTGTGCTGGAATGGAGCACCAGTGAATAGGTTGGTGGCGTTTTTTATGCTAACCTCTTTCAGAACCATAATTAAAATTATATTGGGGGTGGGACGACCCCTTCAAGGTATTGAACAGGATTAGAAGAACATGACTGCTTTCTTCCAGGGTCAGATGACCACGGTAGGGTTAACTTGAGGGAATGTGTAACTAATAGCTCTAGTTTCCCTGGAGTTTCCCTAGGGACACTAAACCTAGAAATGAATGACAATGAAGACAAACCTCCCCGCTGAGACTGTCAGTCTGCAGGATTTTCTACATGCTCCTGAAATAGTCTAATGGAAAACTGGCAGAAGACACTTGGTTAATTTGTGCTTGACCCCCTTCAAATGTTCAGCTTATGGACAGCTGAAGGATGGGACTTATAGACAGAGTGGTGGAGGAGGCTCCTGCTGCAGCCAGTTACCGTACAGGATTGTGGGCAAGGAAAGCAAGATCTATGAATGTCTGAGGCCTGGCTGCATTTATACAGCTTTTTATGTAAAAAAAAAGTGACGCGAATAATTGAAAACTAAATATATAAGAGATCCGTAGTATGGTAGAACTGACAAATCTGATAAAATATACAGCCAAAATGAAAATATTATGGCGCTGTGGACAGGTCCATATCTGCTACTATATAAAAGGGGGAAGAGAACCACATGTCTCAATTTCTCTTAGGGCTCATGCACACAAACGGATTTTCTTTCCGTGTCCGTTCCGTATACGGAACCATTCATTTCAACGGGTCCGCAAATAAAACGGAAGTTACTCTGTGTGCATTCAGTTTCCATATGTCCGTATTTCCGTTCCACAAGGAGATAGAACATGTCCTATTATTGTCCGCATTATGGACAAGGATAGGACTGTTCTATTAGGGGCCAGCTGTTACCTTCCGCAAAATATGGAATGCACATGGACGTCATTCTTATTTTTTGCGGATCCGTTTTTTTTGAGGACTGCAAAATAAATACAGGCTTGTGCATGAGGCCTTATAGTTATGGCTCTCTGGTGTGCTACCCGTTTTTAAAAACGTATGGCGTATGAAGTCATACAAGCCAATGGGACTTTTTTTTTCCCACTGATCCACAAAAATCACTGCAAGTCCTATTCTTGTCCATTTCTGTGGATGAGAATAACCCATTCTATTGATGGGAGATAGGAAAAATTAAATAAATGCAGAAAGTGTTTTTTGTGGCCTAAAATCAGCTATGGCCATGTGCACGAGGCCTTCAATGTAAGTATTCGCTGTTATTCGCATTAGTTGCCCGTTAATTATTAAATATGATTCCCAGCAACAAGGGTTCACCCTGCTCGAGTATGACAGGAGAGGCGTGTAATGGAGCGCCCAGACAGGACGTTACATCTGGTGGATGATTGAAAGTGACATCGTGTAGCTGGATGCAAGCAACGCAGCCAAGTGTAAAAGGAAAGATCCTCCCAGACATGCAGCAGCTGCCCCGGGCTCCTGTTCAGAAATATACCGAAATCTGGAGCAGAAATACTCAATCCTGCACATATACAGAATATTATATCGCCATCCTGTAATTACAGACCAATATCAACAAGTCTTAGAAGGAAACAGCGCCCCACATGTCCATTGGATGTGCCCGGTATTGCAGCTCAGCTCTACTAAAGTGAATGCGGCGGAGCTACACTACCAAACACAACCCGTGGACAAGTGTGGTGTGGCTTTGGACGAACGCAGCCATGGTTTACTAATCGTGAAGAACCCCTTTAACCTTTGTAATCTATGTTGTATGTCTGCAGCAGCAGTTTGGGGTCTGCGATACAATAATTTTTTGGGGAAAGAGTTAATGACCACTACATTGACCAGTTCTGTATTCGTAGCTGATGTTCATATCATACCTAAAAGTAATGTGTGCATAAAAATAAATGCACTTTCCGAGCACAGTTAGGCGATATGCACACAGTAGAGCCGTATATCCTGTGCCTGTGTGGCGGCACGTAAAGTACTATAGAGCCGTAGACAGTCTTTGCGCTACATCAACGTGTCTTATTATAGCGACATTCTCCCCTGCAGCTTCATAATGTTCTATCCCATAATGAAATCGGAGGGGTACAGCAGGGCCCCATGGACTTTATGAGCGCTGTATTATGGCTCCAAACAATTCGAAAGTTGTACGGTGCCAAAATGCAGTTGTGTGTATGAGGCTTTATAGGATTAGAACTAGAGATGAGCGAACGTGCTCGTAAAGAGCACTGTACCGCTCGGCTGCCCTGCACTCGCATGGGCACAGGCAGCCGCTTCCGTCCTCCTCACCCGACAGAAGCGGCTGCCTGCGCCCATGCGAGCGCAGGGGAGCCGAGCGGTACAGTGCTCGTTACGAGCACGTTCGCTCATCTCTAATTAGGACACAATCCACAGTATATAGTCTTGGAATGAACGCGCCACCACTGATACAGATTACTACTATACCTGTTCTATCTGGACTCCATACCCCTTCCACAGAGAGTCCCAGGACGTGTTCCTGTAGATGTCGTCCACGCGGTCAATGAGCTCGATCTACAATCAAGAAATTAAAAACATAAAAGGAGTCTCATGAATCAACTGCTATAGACACCAAAAATACAACTTCATTAACAAGCAATTAAAGGTGGGTTCTACTGTGCATCAACCTGCAAAGCAATGAGGACATCAAATCCTGAGATGTGACCATCACTTATACATGAGAAAGATTCAAACTATCTCACAAATTAAGATTAAATCTTTCATTTTCAGCTACATTCTTGAAATTTTACACAAGTCTCTGTTACTTTTCAGCTCTCCTTCACAAGACCTGTGAAGAGCAGCATACTTACCGTATTTTTGCCCCATAAGATGCACTTTTTTTCCCCCATCTTATGGGGTGAACACTAATGAATGCTTCCATTATGGAAGCGCTCATTGGTACCAGAGGACCCGGGAACCAGAAAACACAGCGGGTTCTGTACTCGCCGTTTCCTGGTCCTCTGCCGTCGGCTGAGCTGTGGCTGTGCACAACGTGAGGGCACTCTGTGAGCTCACTTTGTGCGCGTCAGGACACAGCACAGCCGATGGCAGGAAGAAGAGAGAGAGCTGGAGGTGAGGAGCGATGTTGTCCGGAGCAGGAGAGGTAAGTTGATTTTTTATTTCAAGTGATCTGAGAAAGGGGGTCGGTACTGAGGCTGGGTGCAGCTCTGAGGTCTGAATGGAGGGGTCTTCTTTATATTGGGGCACTTTTCTTAGGTCTGATTGAGGGTCTGCTCTGAGGTCTTATTGGGGTCTTATTAACATTTGGGGTCTGATTGGGGCTGTCAGCTGAGGTCTGATTAACATTGGGGGTCTGATTGCTGGTCTGAACTGAGGTGTAATGAAAAATATTTTTTGTTATTTGTTCTCCTCTAAAAGCTAGGTGCTTCTTATAGAATTGTATTTTTTTTTACAATGGAACTCTATGGAGAATGGATGCCACTGTTTGGCATCAATTTAAAGCGGCTCTGTCACTAGGTTTTAACCTATGTATTTAAATACATAGGTTAAAACCCCTTGACTTCTACAGTTAGAACATACCTTTATTGCAGAGTACAGCGCAGCGGTTGTGCTGAAAAAAGACCTTTAATCTTTATGTTAATGAGCCTTCGGAGCACCGGGGGGCGGGCTCTTTCTTCCTGAGCACCGCTTCTTCACCGCCCCCCGGGTCCCGAGGCTCTCCCCGATGCCGACGTCCACGCCCCTCTGAAAATTGATTGACAGCTGAAATCCCGCCGGCGCATGCGCAGAAGCGCTTGCAGTGCCGAACACCGCAAGCGCTTCCATCCTTGTGCGCACGCGCCGTCACTTCCGGGTTCAGCGAAGTGACGGCGCGTGCGCACAAGGATGGAAGCGCTTGCGGTGTTCGGCACTGCAAGCGCTTCTGCGCATGCGCCGGCGGGATTTCAGCGCTAGGCCAAACGGCCTAGCGCTGTCAATCAATTTTCAGAGGGGCGTGGACGTCGGCATCGGAGAGAGCCTCGGGACCCGGGGGGCGGTGAAGAAGCGGTGCTCAGGAAGAAAGAGCCCGCCCCCCGGTGCTCCGAAGGCTCATTAACATAAAGATTAAAGGTCTTTTTTCAGCACAACCGCTGCGCTGTACTCTGCAATAAAGGTATGTTCTAACTGTAGAAGTCAAGGGGTTTTAACCTATGTATTTAAATACATAGGTTAAAACCTAGTGACAGAGCCTCTTTAACCCACTAACTGTTTTGCCAGAGTAGCTACCTGGAGGGGGGAGGGCTGCTTTAGATGCTGCTACCTCCTGAATGGTAGCAGCTAGAAACTTGCAACTGATCTTGTTTGAAAGCAGACATTCCAAGCTGTCAGATAATACCAAAATGCAATATGTTCAAGACAGGGAAAGATATCACTGATAGAAATCTGGATGCTGTGAATGCAGCTGAAAATGAAAGTAAAAACAGGTTATTCCCGACTTGATTTCTAACAGTGATTTCTCCTCTGTTTCTTGGACTTTAGCTGTCATTTGTATTAAAGCCTGGACTGTTAGCTTTCAGACAAGACCAGTTGCAAGTTTCCAGCTGCTACCATTCAGGAGATAGCACCATCTAAAGCAGCCCTCCCCCCTCCAGTTAGCTACTTTTCACACTGCCCTAGCTGGACTCGGGCAAAACCGTTAGGTGGTTAAAGTATACATTTTTTGTATATGTTAAACGGATAGGAAAAACGTGATGTGAACCAAGCTTTACCAGTAGGGATTTTCCAAAGTGGAGAACCTTTTTAACAAGGATTTGTTGGATTACTCATGAATGCAAATTCCTTACCAAATAATTGATGGTCGTGCTTTCTTCTTTACGACCCATGTACTTGTAGAAGCGATGATCGGCCACCACCAGCATCTTACACGTGTTCTTAGTGGGATCTGGGGGAGGTCTTTGTCTTTTCTCCCGGTGGAAATGTTCAGGATCTGAATTAAATGGAAAAAAAAAGGCAAATATTATCAGTGGTGGTTTAGTAACGATTATTAATCTTCATTTCCATGTACATGTGTGACCTGGATGCCACAGATCAGGTTGCAGTCATACAGACGAAGTACAGCTGCACAATGACAAGGGACAAGAGCCCCAGCTATAACTTTACTTGGGGCCCTAGAAATGCAATATCTGCCCCCAGAGGCGGATTGGCCATAGACCTTACAGGGAAATTTCCCGGTGGGCGATGCCCAGGGGGCCACCTGAGCCCTCCTCACGGTCGGCCAGTAGAAGTTTTTGGGGATGTATTTTGTGCTGCTGGCAGTATATTGTGATGGACTGTGGTTTCTGGCTCTGTTGGGGTGGTATAATGTGCCACAATATGGTATTGTTGGCCCTGCCTTCCATCAGTATGAACCCAACTACAAAACGGGGCCACTTTTAATATTTTTTCCAGGGCCACTTAAAGTTCCCAGTCCGCCCCTGTCTATATTGTAAGAATCGGGAAATTACGATTGCATCGTAAGAGATCGAGAAAGAGTTTCCTGATTCTTACAATATAGGCAGGGGCATATATTGCATTTCTAGGGTCCCAAGCAAAGTTATAACTGGGGCCCTTGTCACACCCCTAAGCTCAGCCCTTTAACACAGAAATGCTCCACCCAAGAGCACTTTTAAGCTGCCCCCATCACATATGTGCCCCCTATACAGTAGGATGCCCCCAGATTTGCTACTGCACCTATCCCTTTCTTCTCGACTGGTTTTGCCATTCTAGTTTCAGGAACATCGAAAATGGTCACGAGGAAACAGAGGAAGTGTTAGACATTTTTATGCTTGCTCAGCCCAATACATATCAATTTAAAGGGGTATTGCCATCTCAGAGATGGGACCCGCACCTATCTCATAAACTGAGCCGGCAACGTAATGGAGGGCGCATTACGCATGCTCTGCCACATCCATTCATTTGTATGGCTTAGGCTATTTCCGTCGGCCCCATAGAAATGAATGGGGGCACATCGCACTGGCGCATCCACCGCTTCCATTTACTTCAATGGGGCCAACAGAAGTAGCCGAGACAGCGCTCGCCTATTTTCAGCGGCCCATTCCAAATGTACCGTGCCCTCCACAATACAACATGAAATGCTCCGATGCTCATCTGAGAGGGGCTGCCTGGGTGAATAAGGGGAAAATACAATTATAAGCACAGGGGTCGGACATATTGCCTCCCAGATTACTGTAAATTTGGACAGGTTGTCACAGAGGGGGTCCTCCCCTCAGAACACCCCTCTATAAAGCAGAAGAGAGACGCTCTTAATTACTGTCTCTCCACTATATAAAATATTAATAGACATCACATGACGAGTGCGACGTGTCAGGTCACAAATGGATGCTCATTAGACTAGACCCTTCAACTGAAAACCTGACCTTGCACTATGATATGCGATAGAAAGATTTTTGCAAAATTGCAGCAAAACCTTAGCATTTTTCCATGATTTTTGGCACTGACGCTATGCCTGAATATACCCCAGGCCTTTATCTAAGGAAGAGAAGATTTCCAGTAAAAGCCTAACACTCATGGCTCCGGCTATAAATGAATAATCGGTAAATGATACATTACTCTGTATTACCTACTACGTTTTCTGACTTATATTGCATTAGTGAAGTAGTGCATTACTGAACCTACCTGGCCCAGTTCCACAATGCACATTCTTCAGATCTCAGCATGCCCACGGACTATCTGCGAGGCGTGCCACCTGGCCTGCTGCCATATTGTCGAAAACTACTGAATACCTCTTACGTAGGGTGGACACAAGTGATCGCCGAAGTCCTTAGAAAGAGGGGCTGCACGGCTGCTCTCCTTGCCATAGTATATGCAGGTTACTGCAGCCAGCCCGGTGGTGGCTAGAGCCATACTATAGATATCAGATAGGTGGGGGGTTCCTAAATCTGGAAACCCCACTGTTCAGCTGTTTCAGGAAACCACTGCACCAGAAACTATATCGGGGATACGCGGGGATACGACATCCGAGAACGCCGATCAGCTGTTTGAGAAGACACTGGCGCTCCTGTGAGCGTAGCGGCCTTCTCTGTGCTCAACAAGCACAGCGCCGTACATTATATAGTGGCTGTGCTTAGTATCACAGCTCAGCTCCATTCGCTTCTCCTAGGCCACGTGACCGATGAACGTGTGTCGTCTCAAACAGCTGATCGACAGGGTCCTGGGTGCCGGACCCCCACCGATCAGATACTGATGACCGATCCTGAGGATAGGTCATCAATATTAAAAGCCTAGAGAACAGAAGAGAAGCCTAGTCCAGTTTTGCAGTTATATTGATGGCGTGTTATATGGGATTCCCATAACTGGTCATTTATGACACAAGGACGGTACAGGGTGCATCCTGAAAGCGACTTCTGCTATGATTTGATTTACCTGCATGTTTGGATATAAAGTATTTTTGTGGTATGCTTTTATGAAACATTTTGCACCATTTGGCTGCTGCAGCTTCTGTGTATCACATCATATAGCAGCTGCAGAGCGCCATTCACAGTAAAATCTAACAGCATGCTGCAGTCTCGCTAAAAAAAAAACAAAAAAAAACATTCACACAGATCTATCCAATAAAAAAGACAGATTGTAATGGATAATTCCTAGATTTTTTAAAAACTGAAGCCAAGAGGTCAGTGTAAACATGGGTCTCAGCTGCAGGAGTCACTCCAGTCCCAGGGGCTACACATGACTAATGTTTTAGAGGAAATCATCTAGATGTTTCTAAGAATACTTTTTAGGAGAGGGAAGTAGGAGGTAACTCAGTCCTGGCAGAGAGAAGGAGAGCTGCAGCCAGCCGGTGTGTATACATGTCATCCACATTACTGATTCATCGCTGATGTCCTCTGGCTGAGGTCAGGTCTGAATAGACGTCTTCACCACCAGTAAATGTTAGAAGAGAACCACCAGGGAAACATATGACTCAGAGAGAGCCTTCTAAGTCTGCTAAGGGTCTGTTCACACTTGACTTGTCCTCTTCTGTTAAAAGGAATGTGTCATCAGAAAAATGACCAAAGGACTTTGTTATTGATGACCTAGGAAAACATCAGATTGTGGGCGTCAGACCCCCAGCACCCCCTGCCGATTCACTGCTTGTACTGGTTGTGGCACCAGAACTATACATCTCCATACACTATGTATGCCGGTGCCTAGTTACTGCGGCGCTGCTCAAGGAATTGCAGAAACCAGGGGCCATAGACCTTACAGGGAAATTTCCTGGTGGGCCGATGCCCAGGGGACCTCCTGAGCCCTCCTCACGGCCGGTCAGTGGAAGTTTTTGGGGATGTGTTTTGTGCTGCTGGCAGTATTCTGTGATGGACTGTGGTATTTGGCTCTGTTGAGGGTTATAATGTGCCACAATATGGTATTGCTGGCCCTGCCTTCCATCAATTTGGACCGGACTACAAAAAGGGGCCACTTTTAGTATTTTTTCCAGGGCCACTTTAAGTTCCCAATCCGCCCCTGGCAGAAACGCAAGATGAGCAGATGATGTTCTTGACAGCCAACAGATGTCTTCTCTTTTTCTTTTTTTTTTTTTTTACGGAAAGAACAGTTTGTAATGTGTAAGAGACTCATATGGCAGTGAATCATACATAGGAGAGCCTGACCGTACAGCTCTACACACTGCGCGGAAGCTCGAGGATCTCTCTCTTCTACAGCAGAAAGGGCACTCCCACTGAGCTGTGATTGTTACTGGGAGAGAGCGCAACAGAAAGGGCATGACCCCTGAGCTATTCCAGGAAGATACCTGATGCAGAAAGGACACAGCCAGTGAGCTGTGAAAATTACAGGGAGAGAGCTGAAACAGAAAGGACACATGCCCTGAGCCGACAGGGAGAGAAGTACTGCAGAAAAGTCACGCCCCCTGAACTGTGGCAGTCACAGGGAGAGAACTGCACTTGCCCCTGAGCAGAATGGGAGGGCCGGTCCCTAATAGAATAGTCCGATCCGTGTCCGTGATGCGAACAATATTAAGACAAGTTCTATCAGAACGGCCATGAGGACACAGAATGCACACAGAGTCATTTCATTGAAGTGAATGTTTCCGCAAACGGGCTGCCAAAAAAACTGAACGGACACGGAAAAAAATATGTTTGAGTGCATGAGCCCTGAAACAAAGAGGCACACAGGCCTGTATATAACCTCACAGAATCCAAAAGCAGACTCTATAAAGAAGCAACGCTCCGTATAAATCGTCAACAGTCACCAACCATATCTTCTGTTAGAAGCTGTGGCAGTTACAGGAAAAGAGCTACAGCAGAAAGGACACACTCCCTGAGCTGCCAGCCTAAAATAAATGTAGCAAAACAATTGGAGCAATGAATGGGGAGATCTCTGGATCCATGTGAGGTACAGGACTGGTTCTAGCTTTGTTAGAAGGAGATTGTCATGTACTATATGATGTCAGATTTTCATTTTTTACATCAATCATAGCATAACCCCTTTAAGAAATAGATGCGGAGGTCTGTCTGGTTGCTATGGGCAACAAGGCCAATTTTACTTTACTGGCAGCATAAAATCATATTCTCAGTAACTAGAGGACGGTGAGGTTATTCTGAGCCTCCACGCTGGATATATCAGGAAACGGAGAACAGCGCCAAAAGTCATCCGACAGCAAAACATGGCTATTTATACGGAGTTCTCATTCATACATTTCCTCTTTCCTGGAAAGGTCACGTTACAGTTATAAAGACTTTCTGTAAATGAAAAAAAGAAACGTCCACTTCTATGTTAGGAGCCTCCATCGGGGGATCTCCCGGGCTGTTCAGGCATTTTTGGCGCCAGGAACAAGACAGTCCTCTACAAAAAATACCAGAAGCCCTACTGACCCCATACAGGTGACCTGGATATGTCAGTGTCAGGAGACGGATCCATCGCAGCTTCATGACTTCCATTCTACAGAGAAGCCATTCATAGAAAAACATGGGGTCAATTCACACGACCATATGTCTGTGGTGCCCGTACTGCAGACCGCTACATGGGCACTGGCCGTGTGCACTCTGTGCTGCGGACCCATTGACTTGAATGGCTCCACAAGATACGGCAAAAGCTAAGACATGTCCTATCTTTTGCGGATCACCGACCCATTCAAGTCAATGGGTCCGCCCTGCAGCAAGGAGTTCATGCGGCTGGTCCCCGTGCATTGTGGACCACTGTTGCAGCAGGGGCATGTTGACCATACGTGTCAAAGGGATTAAAGGGATTGTCCACTACTAAATATCATGTTCACTGTAGAAATCATAAAAATGAACCATGTCTGCCATATACAAGCTGTTAAAAACCATCAGTGTTCCTCAACTCCAGTCCTCAGGATCCACCTGCCGGTCATGAGAATATCCTAAGTATATCACCTGCTCAATACTAAGGAAATCCTGAAATCATGACCGGCAGGTGGCCCCTGGGGACTGGAACTGAGGAACACTGCTGTATGCCGGCCGTGCCCGTATTGCGGGCCGCAATAAACGGGCACCGGCCGTGTGCAGCCCGCATCACGGATCGTGGACCCATTCACTTCAATAGGTCCGCAATCCGGGAGATGCGGAGCGGAGGCACGGATCGGAACACCATGGAAGCACTACAGTGTGCTTCCGTGGTGTTTCTGGCCGTGCCTCCGCACCGCAAAAAAGTAGCGCAAGCACTACTTTTTTGCGGTGGGGACCCTTGGATGCGGATGGCGGACCATGGTCCGCGATCCACATGCGGTGGCCCCACGGTCAGTGCCTGTGCATTGCGGACTGCAGTTTGCGGCCCGCAGCACGGGCGGCACACGTTCGTGTGCATGAGGCCTTAGTGTGGTGGTCACAGTGCATGTAACGCTCAAAACCGCCTATAAAAAAAAAAAAAAAAATGACAATCATCGCCGCATCTGAAAATCTGCAAATTATTAAATTATAAAAGTATTTATCCCCTATGATAAACGGCGTGACAGGAAAAGAAATCAAAATGGACAATTTGCTGTTACTTCTGTCGCTTCACCTCCCCAGACGGAACAAAAAGTGAAAATAAAGTCATACATACTCCAGTAAAAACTACAGATCACCCTGCAAAAATCAACTCTATGGGTAACGGCAGATGCAGATTACGTGGTTTTTCTGTGGGGATTTTCGTGTGGAAAAACCACAACGTAACACAATACCAGCAAAGTGCATGAGATCTGACAAATCCCAGGTATACTCTGCTTTTCTTCTGTGCAGAAAGTGACGTGCGGATTTAAAATGTCAATTGTTTGTGCAATTCTGACCTCAGCGGGATTGTTAATATAAAGATAAAATCCCCACCAAAAACTGTACAAAAAATGCATGGATTTGTCTGCTATTTGTGCAGATTTTCTGCACACATATCCGCACCACTCTTATACAGGTCCATACACATAAATATAAAAAAAAAAAATGATGGGTGTCAGAATATGGTAATGCAGGCTAAGGATTAAAAAAAAAAATAAAAAAAATAAAAACTCCATTTGGTATCATTGTAATGGTACTGACTGCAGAGTAAAGGTAACAAGTCATTTTCACTGCACAGTGAACTCTGTGAAAAACACTAAACCCATAAAACCATGGCAGAATTGCATTTTTCCCAAAGACCACTGCCAAACTTTTTAGAATTTCGTTCCAACTTCCCACTACATCGTATGGAATATTAAATGGTGTCATTAACAACAAGCAATGTGAACAGAAAAATAAAAAAATTACGGCTTTTGAAAGGCAGGGACTGAAAAATGAAAATGAAAAAAATAAAATAAAATAAAAATTGTTCATAATGGGAAAGGATGAAAGGGTTTGCCCCAGGGAAACTTTTTTTTTTACTAATCAAATGTGCCATATGAATCTTAATTTTTACAGTTTTGGTTGTATTTTTGCTTTGTATTTGTCAAGACAGCCACAAATCGCCCCCTTCCTTTTATTACAGGACTTCTTACGCCGTCACTAGTCACACGTGCAGTAGGAGGTAGTTGTAAGAGCTTTATCCTTGCCACTTTCCATACGCCACGGGGTGGCAAACAAAAATACAATGAAAGAGGAAATAGACTGTAATACTGCTTAGCTTGCCCTCTGATAGGACAGGACCTTGCTAGGGCCAACTGCAAGACCAGAAGACAAGTGTGACGACTGAAAATTAAATCTTAAGTATTATACTATGACACAGAATGTATAATGCAGAAGGACGAGATTAGTGGAAAGTCCCTTAAGGAGATTATAAACCTACGATTTAAAATACATTCCAAAATGTATACGGCTCTGCTATACGTTCACGCCCCCAATCTGCATATACAAGTCACACTGATATACCACGGGGTCCGTATCCATTACAGCTCCTGTATTATGTGCCCCATTTATTTTACTGCCCATGTCTATATGGATGATAATACCCACCTCCCATGGCACTGCAGTGCACGTAATTACATATAATCCCACACGAGAAGACGCTCCCCTGCTGAGGCTGAGACAAGGATCTGGTACAAGATTCTCCCCACGCAGTAGCTGTTCTTGATTACAAGTGAGTGGGCAGCAGAGGAGGAGGGGAGCAGCACTTACTGCTAATCTCAAGCCTTTCCTATTCACCTTCTACAAGGAGGATCATTAATGCCGTACTACCGAGAGGCGGACGATAAGAAACGGGCGCACTCCTGGAGAAGACGTTACAACGCCGACAAAACCACTCTACACTAGTTAAAGAGTAAGTGTCAGCAGGATCAATCCTATTAAGCCAGACACACTCACAGGCAGGGCTGATCCTGCTGATTAAAATGATACCTGTCTTGTGGCATTACCAAGAAAAAAAATATTTAAATTGTTATGCAAATTAGGGATTTAGTGCACAAATGGGCATGGCCTAGACTCTGTGCACCTCAGCTCTGAAGTACGGAGGCCCATAAAAGCCTTTTCTCTCAAGAACACGGCCACCGATTATCACAAGATAGATATTGTCTTGATCAGCAGGATTAACCCTTCCAGGCCGCATGACTGATTTACTGGGGTTGATCCTGCTGACAGATGCTCTTTAAAAGGTTGTCCTCACTTGACAGCAGATGAAAAAGTGCTTGTTTTAATTAAAAGGGTTTTTATTATTGACGGCCTATTCTCAAGATAGGTCATCAATATGAGATCACCGGGCTTCCAACTCCTGGCAACACCACAAATCAACTGTCTGAGGAAGTCGAAGCAATCAATGGGACTCTGGTGAGCGACGTGCCCTCCTCACAGCTTACCATGCACAGCGGCGTACATTGTATAGTGATTTAAACAGCAGGTCATATTGTGATGACACATTCCCTTTAAGCTGCTTTAACCGAAGACAGCAGTGTAGTGACAGGGCCTCTGATTTCAGCTCTGCATCACTTTTACCTTACAGTATTTTCAGTACAGCACAGAGTCCTTGTAATCCCCCCCATACACTCTCACCACTGATTGACAGCTTTCTCCTTATACTCTCAATCAGGGCTGGGCTGCCAGCTTAGGACGACTTCTCCCCAGGTCTGAGAACTGACTCAGGGTCTAAGGCTAGGGCTACAGGACGACAATAAGTCACGCGACACATAGGGCACAACTACACTGCTACATGTGTCATGTGACAATTTTTATACTGTAAGTCTATGGTGTCGCACAGCGACATGCTGCAACTGTCACAGAAAAACCCATCTTGGATCGAGTTTTGCGACTGTCATGTCGCAGTGCGACACCATAGACTTACATTATAAAAATTGTCGTTGTGTAGCCCTAGCCTAATACCCACAGATCTTATACTTAGTGGAAATGGTTGCCAATATTTCAATACTTTATACAGTAAGTAATTATCAGAATTGGGGATAAGTGAGCAGCCGTTACCTCTGGGGGCTTCTCCAGATTCCTCCTGGTTTCTGAAGAAATCCTGCTCGGGCTGGACGTATCCACACACTTTGGAGGACTGGAGACGGGACACTTCTCTGATGTCTTCAGACCGGTAGACCAGCAGATTATCTCTCGAGGTGTTCCCTGTGAATCTCCACAGGGGCTGAAAAAAAAAGTTGCAGAGTGGTGATTTAGTTTAGCTAGTGTCAGGTGCAATACATCCTGTGGAGCAAGGGGTCTGCCCAAATCTGCAAAGCAACGTGGATGGGCAGACATGATGCTAGGGACTGGGCAGCGTGCCAGGTCTAGGAACCACATGGATTGGAAGGGGTAGTCATTTTAAAGGGGTCGTGACAAGTATGAAAGTTATCCCTTTCAACAGGGCAGGGGATAACTCTGATCATTGGGGGAAGGAGGGGGGGTCCAACAGCTGATCCAGAGAACGGAGATCCTACGTCCCCATCCTGATGACGCAGCAGGCTGAGCTCCAGTGCTCACCTGTCTCCGGCAGTTCCCTAGAGAACGAATGGAGAGGCAGGGTGCATGCTCGGCCTGCTGCTTCATCAGGATGGGAACATGGGATCCCCGTTCTTGGGATCAATGCTACCAGGAGGAGGTCTGAAGCTTATTGGGAACTTCCATGCAGTGCAATAGTCAATGATATAAATACACAACATCTTGCTTAAAGTTTACTGCTATACTGATCATTCTGTACTTCTTCTTGCAAGAAATACAGAAGACTTTAGTATGATTCGCTAATAAACTGAAATTTAATGTTGCAGAAAAACTGGACTAGATTTGGAGGTAAATAATACTAGTATTAGGTCTGTGCCGCGGCTTATCCTGCATCTACAAGATTTCAAAATCTTAAAAGGGGGTTTTCCAACCCTTTTAATGACTCCCCTAATGCCGGGGCACCTCATATAGGTTATACTTACCCCGCTCTCTGGCACCCACGCTGCTACTGATGCCTGCCTCTGCATCTACCATGTCGCACAGATCAAAACATCCGGTGACGGGGGCAGCCAATAGCAGGTCGTGACAGGGACGGGCCGACCTAGTGTCACCCACAATGCTCATCCCCTATGCCTGCTATAGGCTGCCCTCCCCGTCGCCGGAAGTTTTGATCCACGTGACAGGGAGAGGCAGCGGGGAGCAGAGCACATTCCAGGGGGTGGGGTAAGTATAACCTATATGAGGTGCCCAGGCATTGGGGGGGGGGGGGGGGGGTCATTATGGGGGTTGGATAACCCCTTTAATAAAAAGATATATATATAAAAGACATTATGTAACAGTGAATGACTACAGGTAATGTTATCACAGAGACAGTACAGGTTGTATACCCACAGAAAATGAGCACAAGACAAGCTGCACCACTTTATACTTTTTACACCGGGATGATATCCAAAAGTGATCCACATGGCCCAATACAAAGGCTGAAATTATATATACTAAAATACTTATTGAGAACTCTTACCTCAATGTTATATTCCTCCCCGTCTGTTGTGATCCGTGCTGTAAAATCGCCATCACCAATGTGCGCGATAACCTTTGAATTGTGCTCCCCTGGAAAAAAAAAAAAGAAGTTTTAAAGTCAGTCACACATTAGATTTTCGCATTAGACATTAGGAAATTAGGTTTCGGCAGGTTCAACTGCCCATGTAGGCCTTCGACTCTCCCCAACAGATGATGTCAGGGGAAATAAGAATCAAGCATAACGGACTTCGACTGCCCAACCCTTTTGTTCTCCATAGATAAGCGAGAGGTGTCCAGCAGTGACCTTCTTCCATCTTCCCACTCACTGAGCTGAACATGCATATGTATGGGAAGATCAGGAGGGATAGCTGCCAGGCCATCGCTTGTCCCCACAGAAAATCATTGTCCCAGCACAGCAGACCAGACCACTGTTATACACCACGATCTACTGCGCTGCGAAACGATTATTTTCCGAGCCGGCGGACCGAACAAGCATTGGTTGACTGCCGACACCTTTTACACTGTCATATTAGCAGGAACGAGCATTTACACAAATGCTCATCCCAGATCATCACTCCATGTAAAAGGACCCTTAGAGCTCCATAGTCTTCTATGGTTCTCTAACTCCCATCTTAATTGACTGCAGGAGGTCCGTAATATGAGTGCAAAAAAGCACTGTATTACAATTGCCTAAAAATGGTCTTAAATTTGGAAATAAACCTTAAATTTGCCCCATAGAGTGGTCACAAATACTCTCAATGGCTTCTCTCTATTGAGGAATCTTATAGATGGATTTAGAGGGGTGTAACACAAAGGCAAATTATCTTTAAAAATCACAACTAAATAGAAAATGTTCATGTCTGTAGAAGCTTCTCATCAATGGAGGACAAGGGTAAGAAAGTGTAAATTAAAAGGCTTTTCTGAGATTTTTATACAGTCATCAGTATCTGATTGGTGGGGGTCTGACACCCAGGATCCTCGTCAAACAGCTGTTTGAGAAGGTACCGGTGCTCACAGTAGTGCCGCGGCCTTCTCACAGCTCACCAAGCAAAGTGCCGTACCAAGGCTGTGCTTAGTATCGTGTTCAGCTCCATTCACCTCTATGGTGCTGAGCTGCCCCTAGGCCATGTGACCGATGAACGTGATGTCACTGGCCTAGGGAAAGCTGAGAGAAGGCTGTGGCGCTCACAGGAGAGCCGGTGCCTTCTCAAACAGCTGATCGGTGGGGATCCAGGTGACGGACCCCCACCGATCAGATACTGATGACCTATTCTGAGGATAGGTCATCAGTATTCAAATCTTGGAAAACCCCTTTAATACGGGGCGCCACAGTCTCTTTGGTCGAAGAACCAATGGAAAGTTGTGCAACCTTCTTTAATAATAACGTGGGCTTTCTGGTGGCCCAGTGGTTAGCTGTTACCTAACTAAAGTACTGGGCCCAAATCTGACAAAAAGGACAACGTTTTCTTGAACTATACTTGCATGTGTTAGATCGGAAAATTAGATTGTGAGCTCCACTGGTGACTGTGGAATATGATGGCGCTACATAAGCACAATGAAGAACAGATTAGATAGAAGCACCACTGACCAACAACATGTCCAGTGAAGAAGTCGGAGCGCTTGACGGGATACTCTTTTCCTTTGCCGTTCCCATCCAGAATTACGGCTTTTAAATTTTCAGACAGATGATCTGCATCGGAGGTTAGGTACAACTTAAAATGCCTGCGGAAGAAAATGTGATTAAAAATGTAGAAAGGTCAAATAGAGTATAGCGAGATGAAGAGAAGAATTATTTCATAGAGCCAGAATAATGGTCGGTTGTGGTCTGAAGCCCAGGACCCCACCCATCAGCAGAACCAAGGGTAGTGGAGAACACCAGTGCAAGGAAAAGATGGAACAAATGCCCATAATAATCATTCAAGAACCTCCAAAAACTAATGGGTACCCTACTTTCTGAACTCTGCCATGCTTGATGGATTGTTTGGGTCTTCAAATGTAGTCTTGTGCCCTGCCGTCAGTAGTAGCCAGAGATACAGACTGCTTATCAACACATGTGTCTCCAAACCACGACCACCAGGTCATACAGGCGATAACCATGGGTATACAGGTCATCCATTTTACCAGACTGGAAATCGGATTATACACTTCAGTTCGCTGGAAGTTCTCAAGAACCTCGGCCCTACATTAGGCTTTGTATGTGCACCTCTAGTTCTTGTAATGTCGGGGTGGCTAAGGGGGACTGGGTACAATGTGGGTCACCTGTGCAGGGCAGTGAAGTCCACCATTCTCTCCACATGAGACTGTGTCTCTAGATCCCGCTTCCGGACGGAGTGCTGCTGGATTCCAGACAACGAGATCACTTCGTACTCTGACAACATGGAGTCCAGGTTTGCTGAGGAGAAAAAGGCACATAAGAATGGGAAGGGTTATACTAGACTGGTGGGGGTCCAACCTCTGGGATTCCCACCGATCCGGAGAATGAAGGGGTGTAGCACTGATTTAGTATTTAGCACTGTTTTTCCCTGCATAATGGCTGTACAAGTGAATGGGACTGCTGCAGTATCGTGCACAGGTAGGTGACCGGGAGCGCTACTGTAACAGAAGGGAACATAGCGCTAAATCCATGCTGCAGCCCCTTTATCCTCAGGACCTGTGAGAGTCCCAGAGGTCAGACCGATCATAAAGACGGCAATAACTCCTTTAATAATCCGTTCTTATTGGGAACTCGAATTGCATCAAGCAGTCACAATGACATTGTATGGCACACCATCATGGGCACATGGAATAAGGCAAATAACCAGCCACAATGACAAGCAGAGCATTGCTGAATTTAAGACTACGATTCCTTAAAGGACATCTGTCAGCAGATTTGTACCTATGACACTGGCTGACCTGTTACATGTGCACTTGGCAGCTGAAGACATCTGTGTTGGTCCCATGCTCATATGTGTCCACATTGCTGAGAAAAATGAAGTTATAATATATGCAAATGAGCCTCTAGGAGCAACGGGGGCGTTACCATTACACCTAGAACCTCTGCAACTGCTGCACCCTCTGCACTTTGATTGACAGGGCCAGGTGTGATCATGTTTTTACTGCCAGCCCTGTCAAGTGCACAGCGGTTGCAGAGAGAACAGAGCCTCTTGGTGTAACGGTAACGCCCCCATTGCTCCTAGAGGCTCATTTGCATATATTATAACTTCATTTTTCTTAGCAATGCAGACACATATGAACATGAGACCAACACAGATGTCTTCAGCTGCCAAGTGCACATGTAACAGGTCAGCCAGTGTCATAGGTACAAATCTGCTGACAGATGCCCTTTAAAGGGGTTTTCTGGGGGAAATATTTTATGTAAGAACAGTTAGAGGGGGTTAAGAAAAGAGAAAAAACACTAGACATTATACCGTTCCCCCGCCGCTATATGGCCAGCCGCTACTTTGTTCCCCACTTACTGGTCTTGGGCACGACACGGTGGAAAAGCTAGGACTACCCGCCAATTACTGACCGTAGTGGTGACCAAACTGTGTCCAGCGTGTTGTCAACCCCAAGAACTGGAGGAGAGAGCGGAGAAGTGGTGAAACAGCAGCAGCAGGGATAAGTAAGGTGAGTAATGGAGGGCTGTTTTTTTTAAAACCCTGTCAAGGGTCGCCTTTCTTATCCCAACACTATACAAGGTGGCAGTAATTATGACTAAAAACTCATAGTTTCAAACATGTAAGCGGTTTCTGTCCCTCAAGATCCTGTTCTGAATCGGTCTACAATAGATGTTAGTTTCCACGTACACTGGCGCTGCTTTGGATATTACTAGAAGCAATCTCCTTACTACCAGACGCTGAAGGAAAGGAATTGTACTGTATATTTTATATCACTCATCCCCGATGAGACTGAATATTCAGCTCAGTAATCCTATTCATTTCTATGACATCACCACTGCTCAGTGATCCTGGCCGCGACACCTGTCGCCGTGTAGCCCTTGCCTTAAAAAAAATAAAGTAAAGACAACTTAGTCACTCAGGTCACCCGTCTCTGGAAGTTCCCCTACTTATACACTCACTTCCTCAGAAACGAGCAGAAAATTTCCCCGGACAGTACTGCAAGGTATTGTGATATATTACCTCACGCATCCAATGACGCACTACAAGTACCAGCAATGGAAGGACCACATAGTCTGTCCATGCATTGCAATATTTGAACTTCCAATATATTTAACCATTTTAGGCCTCTTTCACGCGAGTGAGTTTTCCATCCGGATGCGATGCGTGTAGTGAACACTCAGCATCCAGACTGAATCCTGACCCATTCATTTCTATGGGTCGGTGCACGAGCGTCGTTGTTCACGCATCATCTTTGCGTTCAGGAAAAAAAAATAAATAAATAAATCGCAGCGTCTTCTATATTGTGTGTTTTTCACACAGCTAGCCCCAAAGAAGTAAATAGGGCTTGTGTGAAAAGTGGAAGGCATCCGGATGCAATACGCTTTTCACTGATGGTACAAGATGTTGAGTGTTATGTTTCCGTTTTTCTTGACGCGATTGAAAAACACACCAAAAACTGATTGTGTCAGCGTGAAAAAAAAAAACCGCATACACTGAACACAATCACAGACAAAACTGATTAAAATTGCGTGCAAAGCCATACGTTTTTCCCTGAACAGATTCTGGCTCATTCCACATTGCTCAAATAAATAAGCCTTAAATGGTCACTAACTAGTAAAAGCAGCCATCTGTAATCATATTGCACATGTCATTGCAAGTCTAGGGAGAGGGGAGGGTGGGGAGTGAGCAGAAGCTGAGGTGACAGGCACAGACAAACAGAAACTGCACAGCTACCTACATAGGAAGGCTACAGCTCATCTCAAGCGCTTCATTTGCAAAAATACAGGTCAGTACCTCTCTGTAATGTCCTCCATTATCTTGGTATCTTGGGGCTGCTTCTAAGTGACTGTGAGACAGTTAATAAGCAGGTTCTCCTTTACTTTCTGTGTGCAGTGGACTGCAGCTAGTCTGCTCTCACCATGTCTGAGAGATCTGCAAACTAGATATTCAGCAAGCAGAGAGAAAATGCTAATAAATGCCAGATACAAGTGATATAGTTGCCAGAAATAGTGTTATTCCTCGTGTACACACACTGTATTACTGATTAATGCAACGTTTGTTGAAAACTCAGTGACGATTTACACTGACGAGCAAAAGAGTAACAATGTTTTGAACTTTTGACTTTCAGGCTCCATATCTCATCATTCACTACAGCTTCGAACGTGAGACTACCATCATTTTATAGACTATCTTCTTGGCTATCTCATACATAAATTGGACTTGCAACTATTTAGCATATGATTAGTTATGGAGATTAGTGTCATGTAACTGCATTGTTACTGTTTTGCTCCTGGTTGTGGAACAATCTTTTTCTTCTTGTATACTACAAATTACTACCTGTTCACACATTCCCTAATAGCTCAGTGTGTTATTAGGTTGGTTCCCAAGAGAAGGGTCACTGGTCATCAAGGAGCAGCCAAGAAGATTCTCCAAGAAAAGGGAAACGGCATCATCCAGCTCATCCATAGCGGTATCTCGACCATTGCCAAACTGCATCAAGTGAGCGCAATGACATTGAAGAATATGAAATGAAGTCTGTCCATCCATTCCAAAGCCAAGAGGTGGACATCCAGGCAAAATATCAGAGTCAAGAAGTCGGCTCATCACAAGGTCTCTCAGTTCTAGGGCGACAAATATGGCGGTGGCTTGTATGCTTCATGATGGTGAGATCCCAGACGTCCATACAAGCACTGACACGCATTACACAAGTCTGGAATGGTGGCCCAAAAAAGGTGAAGAAGCCTGGACTTCAATGTGTAAGGTAACGCATGTCATAAGAAGCGTTGGCTCGAGTTTGCTAAAAAGTACGAACAGTGGACAGTAAAAGATTGGAAATGGGTGATTTGGAGCGAAGAGGCGAAAGTCAATAGACTGGGCTCTGGTGGGTGCAAATGGGTCTAGAAGAAACAAGGAAAAAGGGGCTAACGGATTGAGAAATTGATGAGTGTTGAGATTGTCATTAAACCATTTTTTTTTTGCCAATGAAGTAGAGGTGCTGGATTGACCCCCACAGTCCTCAGACCTCAACCTAATCGAACACTTGCGGGTAGAGTTGAAGAAAAAGCCGTATTCGTACCCAAGTGAGACCAGTATGCACCAACATTGGGAACGTGTAGAAGAGACCTGGGAACAGATTTCGGTCAAGACATGCTTGAATCTGCTTGAATCTGATCAGGAGCATGCCCAGGAGGATTCAGGCAGTGCTGAAAGACAAAGGTGGATTTACAACATACTAAAAACAAAATGTAGAATTTTAGGAGCAAAACAGTAACAATGCAGTTACCTGACAAGAATCTGCAGAACTAATCATATGCTAAATAGTTGCAAGTCCAATTTATGTATGAGATAGCCAAGAAGATAGTCTATAAAATGATGGTAGTCTCACGTTCGAAGCTGTAGTGGATGGTGAGATATGGAGCCTGAAAGTCAAACGTTCAAAACATTGTTCCCTTTTACTCGTCAGTGTAATCCTCATCACTGATCCACTAGGAATGGGCCTGCAGAGTCCTAGTGAATGCTTTCTGAAGAAAAGCCTAAAATGGCCTAAACTGGTGTGTACTGGCACCCTTTAACTTCTCACCCTGTTCCCAGCCACTGGTTTTGATGTGCAGACAGTGGCCTCTTGTAGCTACCATGACTATGGCTTTCAAGATGGCAGAAGTCACGTGATTTAGCTATGTGATCGCCTCCCCAGTTGTATCCTCCTCTGAACCCGAAGAGAAATCATCCCGCGCATGCGCAGAAGCAGGATAGGTGTGAAATGTGCTCTGCGGGAACTCCTTTAACAGATATATATCCGTAGTCTATTAGCTTCCTCCATGTGCACTGAGACCACTGTCTTCCAAGTGCGCTCTCCTTTACTTACACATTACACACTTTACAATGTGCACTCCTGCACCGGAGATGGTAATGTAACGTAATACCGGTGACAGTACAATATATAACGGCAGGATATTCCTCCTTTCATGCTCTGCCAAGGCTTCTCTCGTATATGGCTTCCAATCAATCGCTCTCCGCAGGACGTCTGCCAAGGTTTCCTCTCAGCCGGCCACTTCAGCTCTCGTGCCTTCTGTCAGTGGGAAGAGGCTTACGTTTCCTGCACTAAGAGTTATGGCTCCCGTCAGTGCCACAAGAGCGGTGGCAAGAAAGCAATCCCTCAGCTTGTTAACTGCACAGAGCGCTCGCTCTCCCGGCGGCCTCGTTATCCCCGAGCTTCATGTTAACCACAAGGTGCGGCAAACAATAAATCCATCCTCGTGTAAAAGACTAACACAGACGTCTTCTATGTGAGTATTCTTCATAGTAGTGTTTTCGCCAAGGTTATTTTATTTATTACTGTAGGACTAGGAAAACTGCACTATAATGTTCCCAATACATCTAGAGCCAAGCACGTTTTATAGTAAAGTACAAGGACATAACACCAGAGAAAATACTGTAAGCCCTGACATCGCTAGAATAACACGAAGAATGTATATACCGCTCTATAGTGTGTGAAAACTACATGAAGAATGTATATACCGCTATAGTGTGTGAAAAACACATGAAGAATGTATATACCGCTCTATAGTGTGTGAAAAATACATGAAGAATGTATATACCGCTATAGTGTGTGAAAAATACATGAAGAATGTATATACCGCTCTATAGTGTGTGAAAAATACATGAAGAATGTATATACCGCTCTATAGTGTGTGAAAACTACATGAAGAATGTATATACCGCTCTATAGTGTGTGAAAACTACATGAAGAATGTATATACCGCTCTATAGTGTGTGAAAAATACATGAAGAATGTATATACCGCTCTATAGTGTGTGAAAAATACATGAAGAATGTATATACCGCTCTATAGTGTGTGAAAACTACATGAAGAATGTATATACCGCTCTATAGTGTGTGAAAACTACATGAAGAATGTATATACCGCTCTATAGTGTGTGAAAAATACATGAAGAATGTATATACCGCTCTATAGTGTGTGAAAACTACATGAAGAATGTATATACTGCTATAGTGTGTGAAAAAGACATGAAGAATGTATATACCGCTCTATAGTGTGTGAAAAACACATGAAGAATGTATATACCGCTCTTTAGTGTGTGAAAACTACATGAAGAATGTATATACCGCTCTATAGTGTGTGAAAGACATGAAGAATGTATATACCGCTCTATAGTGTGTGAAAACTACATGAAGAATGTATATACCGCTCTATAGTGTGTGAAAACTACATGAAGAATGTATATACCGCTCTATAGTGTGTGAAAACTACATGAAGAATGTATATACCGCTCTATAGTGTGTGAGAAATACATGAAGAATGTATATACCGCTATAGTGTGTGAAAAATACATGAAGAATGTATATACCGCTCTATAGTGTGTGAAAAATAAATGAAGAATGTATATACCGCTCTATAGTGTGTGAAAAATAAATGAAGAATGTATATACCGCTCTATAGTGTGTGCAAAATACATGAAGAATGTATATACCGCTCTATAGTGTGTGAAAACTACATGAAGAATGTATATACCGCTATAGTGTGTAAAACAAAACATGAAGAACTGGTTTGATATAGGTTACTTTTTCGCCATATTAGCAGGCATACCAAATTACTGCTGAGCTTTCACTCTTGGTCCCCATGATAAGGCCCCATTCACACGACCAATATTGCGGAATAGTTGCGGCCTCATTCACCTCTATGGAGCGGCCGCACGGAGCTAGCTCTGTGTCGTGGCTCCGATGAAGCATGTCCTATACTTGTCCGCACGGACAGACAAGTATAGGCACTTTGAATGGGGCCGCCCGGCGTGTGTTCTGAGCGTGCGGACCCGCAATAATATGGCCGTCTGAATGGGGCCTAACTCTTATTGCCTGTGCTCTGGCCTCGTTTTATCATAGGGACGCTGTACGGATCTAAATGATAATGCGCCCTTACCCTTTGATTTGTGCGGCTGGTGATGTGGATTTGCAGAGGTCACGATAAATACTGTTATGTTGGCCATACTTAGGGCTCATCCAGACGGCCGTATGTGTTCTGCAGTCCGCAAAAATGCGGATCCACAAAACACGGACACCGGCCATGTGTGTTCCGCGTTTTGCAGACTGCACATGGCCGGCAGCTACATAGAAAATGCCTATTCTTGACAAGAATAGGACATGCTCTATATTTTTTGCGGGGCCACGGAATTGAACAACGGATGCGGAGAGAACGCGGCGTGCTGTCCGCATCTTTTGCGGCCCCATTGAAATGAATGGATCCGCACCTGTTCTGTAAAATTGCGGAACAGATGTGGATCCATTTATATGGTCGTGTGAATGAGCCCTGATTGTCAGCCGCTCTGATGTCAGTGAGACTCGCCAACCACCAAATGTGCACGGAAGAATCCCAACTGTCTGCCGTCGGCAGGTTCAGGGGAGAGAAGAGGGTTGTGCATCGGGATTCAACAAGCCCAATCCTTTGTTCTTAATGAGATAAGCCGGATTAGGGGCAGCTTAAAGGAGGTGAGAGGTTACCTTTAACGCCATAAAGTGATCCTCCCGGTTCAGGAAAAAAAACAATCACTAACTTGGGATCGAACAGTAAACTTACCTGGTGACCTCCTTTTCATCTTTTTAGCTACAGATCCACTAATTGCCGGGCTCCTCTTCTGCCATCCAAGACGGCCGCACCGTTTCTCACTGTGCAACTGGTAGACCAATCCACTTCCTGCTGTCCTTGGATTGGCCGGCACTGCTCACAGCGCTGGCCAATCCAAGAGCAGGACTATCTTGGGCTACCGCTGAACCAGATAGTCTGAGAAGCAGTGCGGCCATCTTGGATGGCAGAAGAGGAGCTGGAAAATTAGCGGATCTGCAACTGAAAAGATTAAAAGGAGGACACCAGGTAAGTGAACCTAAGGGTCGCTTTAATGACCATCTGTAGTCTTTGAGCAGCAGGTTGCAGGAGACGTTCAGGTCCCGAGCAGAGACAGCCCAGGACCCTGAGAAGAAGAAGTTTACAATCACTAAAAACACAATGGGGAAGATTTATCAAACTGGTGTAACATAGAACTGGCTTAGTGGCCCATAGCAACCAATCAGATTCCACCTTCCAAAGGAGCTGTCAAAAATAAAAGGTGGAATCTGATTGGTTGCTATGGGCCACTAAGCCAGTTCTACTTTACACCAGTTTGATAAATGACCCAAAATGAGTATTATATAGTGAATAGATGAAGTGTAAATGTCTCTACAGGTCCCGGCTACCACGTGACTGGCGGGTATTTGCTTGGCACAGCAAAACTGCTCTGCCAGTGAAAACTGCCTCCACAGGGGCCTCTTTTCCCCTTTACCTAGAGCTACCAGGGATGCTCCAACTACAGAAGAAAATTGCTAAATTTAAAAAAAAAAAATGATAAAGTGTGAATGTCCCCCACGGTGTTTTATGGCCTCTCAGGGTAAATAATACATAGCAAAATCACACACACAAACATATCAAATAAAAATAATGGAAACAAAAACCAACCCAACCATCACCACAGCCGCTCCATTCACAGAGAGACATTAGGTAATAAAGTGAATCAAGTCATTTAGGGGTCAATAATTCCAGAATTTTTTTGTACAGTTCACCCCAAAACAACTTGTTAATAACAGCCTTATGTCGTGACAAAGAAAAAAAAAACTGCTGCAAGTCAACAAATCAGAGACACCCCCTTTCAAGAAACAGCTGATCTGCCAAAGGAAGCCACAGTAGAAGAGACATGGCATTACATGGCGAGGGCATCTTGTGTTACACTGACAGTCCCCCTGAACTTGTACAGTCGCTCGTACAATGCAGCACTAATTCTGACCCTGGGCACGAACATTGTTTTCAATAATATGATTCTTATCAAACCCATTTAAAGGATACGTCACCTTCACACTACATTTTTTTTACTCTTCTTTCCTTTCTAATTGCAAAATGAAGCAACCATCTACATCGTCTTCAGGCCTCTTTCACACTAGCGGCAGTACTGATCCAGCAGGTGAAGGGTGCTGCCGGATCCGGGCTGCCGCAGGGACATGTGTGGAGCCGGAACCGCGCTCCGGCCCCACACGTCACACAGTACATACATACACACAGGCACACACACACATATACACAGACAAATACACATACATACTTACATGCTCCCGGCAGGTCTCCACAGCGCAGGAGGAGCAGAACGGCACGCACAGGTGACCTTTCCCCACATTGCCCTCTGCTGGGCGCCTGGTGGAATCGTCATCTGTGCGCGCCGTCCTGTTCCTCCGGCGCTCTGGAGACCTGCCAGGAGCATGTAAGTATGTATGTGTATATGTATGTGTATGTTTATGTGTATGTCTATGTGTGTATGTATGTATGTGTGTATGTATGTATGTGTGTATGTATGTGTGTATGTGTGCAGGTGACGGATCCGTCATGAACTCCATTGAAAGTCAATGGAGGACGGATCCGTTCACCATTGTGTCACACCAAACGGATCCGTCCCCATTGACTTGCATTGGGGGTCATTCCGGATCCGTCTTGGTGCGGATGCCTGGACCGGAGAGAAAACTGCAGCATGCTGCGGTTTGTTCTCCGGTCTGAAGACGGAACGGAATGCTTTCAGGATTCTGTTGTCTTCAGTTCAGTTTTGTCCCCATTGACAATGAATGGGGACAAAACTAAAGCGTATTATTCCGGTATTGAGCCCCTATGACGGAACTCAATACCAGAATTTTAAAACGCTAGTGTGAAAGTAGCCTCATTCTAAATGTCCTACCATTTTGCTGCTGTGGAGTCTGTGTAACTCCTTCACCTAGCTGCTGGTGCTGCTGAAACTGTCACAAGTCCACCAGAGCACCGCTTCTGGGTGAGCTGGCCCTCTATGCTTCTCTTCCCTTCTTTCAGTACTAGTCCTCATGTACACATACATATAAAGATCCCTGACTTGTGCAAACTCCTGTAGAAATGACCTATCCTTATGCGACATGTTCCGTCTTTTTTTGTGGGGCCGTGTAACAGACATACATATGTGTACAGCACACAGTGTGCTGTCTGCATCTTTGGCAGCCCCATTGAAATGAAGGGGTCCAATAATACGGTCGTGTGCATGAGGCCTTAGAGATAGCAAAAAGGAGAGGAAGGAGGTTGTACGTGGCAGATCAGAGAGTGCAGAGGTAGGAAAACATCAAGGAGGGCTGATCACACAGGCTGTGGTAACGCGCCCATGGCAGATTCTGCAGGAGAGTAGAATCACACATGCCTCAGCATCAACGACTGTGAGTACAGTTTGATTCAGACGGGTGTACTAAAGATCGTCTGTGCTATGGCCACAACACAAAGACGATTTATAATACGGCGATGAGGTCTGTATGTCCACATAGGACGCCAACCTCGCGACCACCAGAGTCTCCTATGGCCTCCAGGTCCACGTTCCATACGTTTCTGTACGGAGGGACTGGACACCCCCTTTAATCAATGAATTTCTCAACCCCTGGTGGTTTTCAAAATCTCTGCTTGCTGTTTGTGATTTGGATGAATTTTTTTGCCGTTCGGAGACTGAAAAAAAAAGTACAGAACTAATACGTCTCACAGCTGAGCATTCGCTACAATTTTATCTAGTCTGGACAATCCTCTACGAGTTAAGGACACCTGCGGAACATACGCCTGCCATCTTTCTGGTTTGCTACAATGTATCGGTGCAGCTAGAAAAAGTTTGTCCGACATCCAACGTGTTTTGCCCAAAATGCCAGATAAGGGCTCATGCACACAACTGTCCGCAAAAAATATGGATAATGTCCATGTGCATTCCGTATTTTACAGAA
Source organism: Rhinella marina (assembly GCA_900303285.1). Taxonomy (NCBI): domain Eukaryota; kingdom Metazoa; phylum Chordata; class Amphibia; order Anura; family Bufonidae; genus Rhinella; species Rhinella marina. Next base: position 150,092 of record ONZH01017861.1, read on the forward strand.
CAGCTGGCCCCTAATAGAACAGTCCTATCCTTGTCCGTAATGCGGACAATAATAGGACATGTTCTATTTTTTTGCGGAACGGAAATACGGACATACGGAAACAGAATGCACACAGAGTACATTCCGTTTTTTTTTTGCGGACCCATTGAAATGAATGGTTCTGCATACGGTCCGCAAAAAAAACAAAACGGAACAGACATGGAAACAAAATATGTTCATGTGCATGAGCCCTAAAAGGAATTTTTCTGCATTAGGCCCCATTCACACGACCGTATTGAATGGGGCCGTATCTATCCGCAAAATTGCGGAATAGATGCGGCCCCATTCACCTCTATGCTCCGTGCCGCGGCTCTTTTGAAACATGCCCTATACTTGTCCGTACACACGGACAAGTCTAGGCGTTTTCAATGGGGCCGCATGGCGTGTGTTCCGAGCGCTGCGGAACACACGCCGGGCGGCCCCCAGTATATTTGCGGGTCCGCAATAATGCTGACCCGCAAATATACGTTCGTGTGAATGGAGCCTTACTGGAATTGCTTCCAGATTTTAGTAACAGGATCCCGTGATGTAAAGTTAACCATCCATTCTACAAGAGGACACGCCCCTGCTACACACATTACCAGGCCGCTCTTACCATGTTCTCCAGAGTTATCCTGCTGATGACCTGCAGGTATCCGCTCGCCATGCGCCGATCCTGGCGATAAGAAGAGTAACAGGGAGAGGACCAGCGCTGAATGGATGCAGCTGTAAGGTCCGCAGGAATCCATCTTGTTTCCTAACCGGGGGTCTGTGTGCCAGAGGTCAAGACTCCAAACTGTCAGTGCACAACCGGTCCATCCACCGTCAGCACGACGAGGGGCGGCTGCTGCCGGCCATGAAATGTCTTCTTCACGTCTCCGAGGAAATGGAAAAGAAAAAGGCGACCACCATACTTCTATCACCCGTCTGGAGAGAGAAACACAAGGCACAGTGAGATCAGGAGGAGCAGGGGGATATGTCAGCGCTATAACATACAGATGACTGCATGACCCCGGAGAATAGGTCATAGGAAAGTGATTATTTAGAGGGGATAAGCCCCCATTGTCGGAGATGGGAATACCTTTAAAAGGGTTATCCCAAAAATGTCTTACTATACAATAAATGAATAGGGCATTTTATATGCAATGAAAATACATTATATTTTCCTCTCTGGTAGCTCCCCCTGCTGTTTATTCTTTTGGTCCACCTTCTCCTGCACTCAGAGGTGGACGGACATGCTCAGTAGCTTCCCTGCTCCTCTCCTCTCCGAGCTGATGTTGTGATCTCATAGATACAGGTGAGGACCAGACATCTTTCATTCATTCATCACTACTTCTAAATTCTAACTCCTGGCACCTGCTCGCAGGACCACCAGAACCAGGGTCACCAGAACTACACAGCGCCACCCACCGAGCAGTGGCCATGCCTGGTTACTGCAGCCCTGCTCCAATTTAAAGGAATTCTCCGATTGATGACAGTCACTTTCCCCACAGACGTGAATGGCTCAGAAATGAGACGTCAGTACCTACAGGGGATGATCCCCGGCCGTCTCTTCTTCTCAGACTTTGCTGCTCGGTTGCCTTTTAGTTCAGTGGCATTAGTGATCTGTGACTACAGTTTTGCTACAGCTCCTCCAGAGAACACCCCTCCTGTGCGCCCGCTTCCTGTTCCTGCAGCTCTGGCCCCAGCACAGGCTCCTGAGAACCTGGCCATCAACAGAAATGGAACGGAAGACCTTTTTTTGGGGAGTTACTGAAAGAGCAGAGCACTGCACGGTTGTAGTCGCGCCATAGCGGCTGCAGATAGGAATACCCCTTTAATTGTAAAGACTATGCAACTCCCTTATACACACGGGGGCAGATTTACTAACCCTCTGGATGGGGTAGGCTTAGGCCGGCACCAGATTTATCACGGGGGCTCAGGGTGGATGATAAATGTGCTGCAGGGAGAGACACTTCTGTCTATTCTGGCTATTGGTACGATTAAGTTGAGACAATTTAATGCTGCAATATGGTGCATCTTAGGCCACGCCCCTTTCCTGCCATTGCACACCCTTTCCAGTTAAGCCACACCCCCTTCTTTACTAGGCACAGATCATTTCTCTAAACCTAGAGGCGCCACGTTCTGTATGCCAAAATCTAGCTAAATGGATATTAGTAAATAAAGGCCTATGGGGTCATTTATCAAACTGGTTTAAAGTAGAACTGGCTTAGTGGCCCAAAGCAACCAATCAGATTCCACCTTTCATTTTGGATAGCTCCTTTGGAAAATGAAAGGTGGAATCTGATTGGTTGCTATGGGCAACTATGCCAGTTCTACTTTACACCAGTTTGAAAAATATTCCCCCATGTGTTTCCCTTTCTTTCTGCATGTCTGCTGGCTGTCAGTGAATGGAAACCGACAGAAGGAGCACTGCAGAGGCACTGACGGCATCACTCCCATCATTTATCAGCTGAGGTCCAGTACACACAGAGACATTTTTTGGATCAGTGGCTTACAGATCTGGGGTCTGCCGTATGCAGGCTGCCGACAGGAGATCTTAAAGGGCTTCTCCAGAGCAGTCGTGTTTATCCTAATTTTGGAAAATCCCTTTAATCATATATCTATGACTTCGGGGAAGCAAAGTGTTTGTTTCACCAAGATAAGCAAAACCAAAGATATCAGGCAGCCCCTTATGTGTATTTACAATGATCGACAGCCGTGAGATGCGTATGGCGCCACTTATCTTCAGCGAAGAAAAGTCTGGGTTTTAACCCATGCAAATCCATACAGCAGCATTACATCATAGGCTCTTCAGTCAAGCAAAAGTGACAAGATTATTGGGGATCCTGTTGAAATTACAAGATCTGTCCCCGAAAAATCTCACATAATGATATGTGGCATCCCGAATAGGCCCTTTTTATGCCAAAACGTAACCCGTGACCATGGCAGTGCCCATCAATTTATTAATTTGAAGGCCGTGTCCGAAAAATACCACGCGCTGGTCATGTGACACTTCAATCGACTTCTATAGGAAACAAAAGGAAGTTTAATCTCACTAATTTTAAAAAAAAACGCACAAAAGCCGCATCTGGTGACACACATCTACCCTGGACTATATCATCCTATGGACAAACTACAGCAAAAACAACAGGAGGGAATGAGTACAGAGGAAGGGCAGGAAGAGGCAGCTAAAGGGTTAAGAGGCACATAATAAGAGGTACAGAGAAGCGCCATAACGACGGCCCCTCCGCAAAATACCGCCTGTCTATAATAATACATTACGTACCTGGTCGGGGTGAATCCGGATGTGGCCGCAGAACGGAGAGCGCAGCGCACGGATACACACAATTCTCCGCTAAGAATGAAGCACAATCATGCAACAAGTCTCTTCCTACACACAAAGCCGGAACTTTTTTTTTCCCCCACACAGGATATCCTTGCGCTCATGTGAATAAACTCTGGAGCATGTGATCAGCCTTGCGTAAAGTACGTGACAAACGTACGTAGTTTACGTAAGAAGCATTTCTAGTTTCTGGGAAGCTTTGCAGGGCGACTCACTGCATTGTTAATCCGCATGTGCAAGTCCCGACATGTGTGAACTCGGGCTGAGCACTGTGATGTGTATAGGGTGGATTTACAGGATACTTTTAACAGAGCTGCCAGCTAGAATTGTTCTTTTTTTCTGGACAACTTATCTCAAAATGACATTTTTTTACGGACAAATTGGAAAACCGTAATAAGTAATACATGACTATAGCATACCTCCCAGGTGTCCCTCTTTTGGAGGGACAGTCCCTCTTTTTGATCCAAGTCCCTCTGTCCCTCTTTTATTCTTAAATGTCCCTCTTTTTGCCCTGGAGAATTAATGCATAAATGTGCATTAATAAATTTACTAAATTGCTCCTTACTAAAGTGTCTGTATGGTTTCTACCTATAAATTAGACCAGAACTTAATTATTTGGTGCAATTTGGACCTTAAAATATCTATAATTGATGATTTATGTGCTAATATTTATATGGACAATTAAGCGCAAGAAAAAAATTGCCGCAGGGGCTCTATTAATTATGCTTCGGGTGGAGTTAGAGGTGTGGCCTAGTATGAAAAAACTGCCGTGATGCGCGCCGCACACATTGTCCCTCTTTGCAATTTTCAAAAGTTGGGAGGTATGCTATAGCTCAATATACTGATAAGAACTCATCACCAGCATTTACTGTGAGCTGTAAAATGATGATAATTACCACCAAAATAATGTAGGCAAATACCACCAGCCTCAAAAAACTCACGGGCACATTTATTTTTTTTCTTAGACAAAGGAAAAAAAAAGTCACCTATTTTTATGGACTGGACAGTTGGCAACCCTGACTTTTAGACGTCTTTCACACCTCCGTGTCTAAGATGACATAGGGCAAAGGTACACGACCATATGTATTTTATGGTCCGCAAAACATGGATCCACAAAAAATATGGATGACGTTCTTGTGATATCCGTATTGCATCCGTTTTTTTTCCCGTGAATCCATTGTAACAATGCCTATCCTTGTCAGCAAAACGGAGAATAATAGGACATGTTCTATCTTTTTTTGTGGAATGGACATATAGAAAAGGAATGCACACGGAGTAATTTCCGTTTTTTTTCGCTCTTGTTGAAGTGAATGGTTCTGCATACGGGCCGTAAAAAAACGGAATGGACAAGGACAAAAAATAAGTTTGTGTGCATGAGCCCGTAGGTGAAGGATCCATGCAGGGCCGGCCTTAGGGGTGTGCGACCCGTGCGGTTGCACAGGGCGCTTCACTCCCGGCCAGTTAAGGGGGCACCCTGCCAGAGCGCCCCCTTAATGGCCCGGCCGTGCCCTGCAAGTGCCGCACAGTTGGGGGCGGCGGTGGGGCAGAGGGAGATGAGCGCTTCCATTGTGGAAGCGCTCATCTCCATAGTCTGCCTTTGGAGATGCGGGGCAGGGGAGGGAGAGGCGTCTCCCCTGCCCGTTCCTCTGATAGGCCGCAGGCCCTAGGCCTGCAGCCTATCAGAGGCCAGCTCAGGCGACGCGATGACGTCATCGCGCCGCCTGAGCCGTACAGCGCGGGACACAGGCCGGAAGAGGCCTGCATCTCATCGCTGCATGGAGGTAAGTAAGTGTTTATTTTTTTATGGGGGCATTTTTATTGGCACATGGGGGCACTGGGGGCATTTTTACTGGCACAAGGGGGGCACTGGGGGCATTTTTACTGGCACATGGGGGCATTTTACTGGCACTGGGGGCATTTTACTGGCACTGGGGGCATTTTTACTGGCACAAGGGGGCACTGGGGGCATTTTAACTGGCACTGGGGGCATTTTACTGGCACTGGGGGCATTTTTACTGGCACAAGGGGGCACTGGGGGCATTTTACTGGCACTGGGTGCATTTTTACTGGCACAAGGGGGCACTGGGGGCATTTTTATTGGCACATGGGAGCATTTTACTGGCACTGGGGGCATTTTTACTGGCAAATGGGGCACTGGGGCATTTTTACTGGCACATGGGGGCATTTTACTGGCATATGGGGGCATTTTACTGGCACATGGGGGCACTGGGGGCATTTTACTGGCACTGGGGGCATTTTTACTGGCACAAGAGGCACTGGGGCATTTTTACTGGCAAATGGGGCACTGGGGCATTTTTACTGGCACATCGGGGCACTGGGGGCATTTTTACTGGCACTGGGGGCATTTTACTGGCACTGGGAGCATTTTTACTGGCAAATGGGGCACTGGGGCATTTTTACTGGCACATGGGGGCATTTTACTGCCATATGGGGGCATTTTACTGGCACATGGGGGCACTGGGGCATTTTACTGGCACTGGGGGCATTTTTTACTGGCACAAGAGGCACTGGGGGCATTTTTACTGGCACTGGGGGCATTTTACTGGCACTGGGGCATTTTTACTGGCATATGGGGGCATTTTACTGGCACATGGGGGCACTGGGGGCATTTTACTGGCACTGGGGGCATTTTTACTGGCACATGGGGGTATTGTGGGCATTTTTACTGGCACTGGGGGCATTTTACTGGCACTGGGGGCATTTTTACTGGCACAAGGGGGCACTGGGGCATTTTTACTGGCACATGGGGGCAATTTACTGGCATTGGGGGCATTTTACTGGCACTGGGGGCATTTTTACTGGCACATGGGGGCATTTTTACTGGCACATGGGGGCATTTTACTGGCACATGGGGGTATTGTGGGCATTTTTACTGGCACATTGGGGGCACTGGGGGCATTTTACTGGCACTGGGGGCATTTTTACTGGCACAAGGGGGCACTGGGGGCATTTTTATTGGCACATGGGGGCACTGGGGCATTTCTTACTGGCACATGGGGCACTGAGGCATTTCTTACTGGCACATAATTTGGGGGGCATCTATGGGGGTGGGACACGTTTTACTGGCACATGATTTTGGGGGGAAATCAATGGGGGGAACTTCTGGCACATTATTGGGGTGTTTCTTACTGGCACATAATTTGGGTGGAATTTTGGGGGCACTTCTGGCACATTATTGGGGGGCACTTTTTACTGGCACATTGGAAGCATTATTACTTCTGGGGCACAGTGGGGAGATTAGTACTGTTGGGGGGACTATTACTAACAAGTGCACTCTGGCAGAGAATTATTAGTTGGGACTTTGGGCGCACTATTACTGTGGGGGTCACTCTTACTGTGGGGTCACTCTTACTGTGGGGGGCACTATTACTGTGGGGGCACTATTACTGTGGGGTCACTATTACTGTGGGGGTCACTATTACTGTGGGGGGCACTATTACTGTGGGGGCACTATTACAGTGGGGGCACCCTGGCACAGTATCAGCGCAGTTATTTCTGGGGGGCGTTATGTTTACTATATTACTGGGCGCACTATTACGGAACACTATTTGCTGGGCGCAGTTTTTTTTTTAGGACACTGTGTAAACTAAGATTTTTTTTTTGTCAAACTGCAGAGATGAGAAATGGCTGAAAAATGGCGTCTGGTCTGAAAGGAGAAGATGAGGAAAGAGAAGATCTACATGAGAGGAGACGTCACTGGATGTAAGAGGTATGGGGCTGTATTAGGCTACATTTCAATATAGAAAGCTATAAATACAGTGCAGAGATATATAGTGTGATAGAGGACAGTATATAGAGCTATAAATACATATATATATATATATATACTGTCCTACTCTACCTACCTATATCACTCTATATATCTCTGCACTGTATTTATAGCTCTACACTGTATGACGTTAGTACTGTCACTCGGGGGGGGGGGGCAACGAGAGAAAGTTTCGCACAGGGCGCCATCTACCCTAAGGCCGGCCCTGGATCCATGTGTCATCTAGGCTGAAAATTAACTTCCAGAGCATCTGGTACCAATGGTCCACGAAAACCACGCAACAAACGTGGGTGGTATTCATGTTGTGGCTGTGGTTTTCAGTGACCCATAGACTATAAGGGGCGTGAGCAGGGGTGCACCTAGCCTTTCTGCTGCCTGAGGTGAAAATTGAAACAGCGCCCCCCCCCCATACCAATTTCTCAATCGAACCCCTTCCCTCCTGACATTACATACAGCTCTACAGAACGTACAGGAGAATGCAGCCTCACATATGTACCTCTTACATCCAGTGATGTCTCCTCTGATGTAGATATTCTCGTCCTCATCTTCTCCATTCAGACCAGACCGCCATGATGATTTCTTTTAGCCGTGTCTCATCTCTGCAGAGATTGACAGACATCTTAGTTTCTTACTTTTTCATTATCCTCCCACCTTCTGAACACCCCATCCTGCCACCCCTAATGCTGTGCCCGCTGTCTTCCCCAATACTATACTGCAGAAAAAGAAACAGCATATAATACCCCCATAATGTGTGCCAGTACAAAAAATACCTTCTCTGTGCTCCCAGTAGAACCAATGTCCCCATAGTGCCCCATAATGTGTGCCAGTACAAAAATACCCCCTCCAAGTGCCCCCCAGTAGAGATAATGTCCCCATAGTGCCCCTACAATGTGTCAGTATAAAATACTCCTATATACTGACCCCATAATCTGTGCCAGAATAAAATTCCCATATATAGTGCCCCAGTATTACCCCCATAGTGTTCCTCCTTTCTTCCCCTTAGTGTCCCCCACAATCTATGACAAAATAAAATTCCCCTATATAGTGCCCCCATAATCTGTGCCAGAATAACATTCCCCTGTGTAGTGCCCCCCATAGCCTGTACCAGAATAAAGTTCACTGGCAGAAGAAGACCGGGGAGTGGTGAGTATAGCCAGCACAAGGAGCGGTTTATTCACCTCTCCCTTGTCCTACTGTACTAATGAGCGCTTTCATAATAGTAACGCTCATTAGTATTCATCCTATAAGATGTACTGACATTTTCCCCCCACTTTTGGGAGAAAAAAGTGCATCTTAAAGGGCAAAAACAATGTTCATTTCTATTATAGGGAATCACATGCTGGCTAAAACACAGGAACACCACATTAGTACCCTCCCAACATATTTCACTGCCAAAGCAGCATCATCAGGGGAACAGACAAGGATTGAATGAGGACTGCAGTGATGGTTGACCGTCTGGAAGTCTCTCCCATCTGCACACAGGATCTCTGGAGCTCAGCCAGAGTGCCCATTGGCCACTGGTCACCTCTCTTACCAAGGACCTTTTCACACAATCCTGCCTCTGAGCTCTACAGGCAGTTCTTCCTCCTCATGGCTTTGTGTTTGCTCTGATGCATTGTCAGTTGTGAGAACTTATATACAGAGGGGTGTATCTTTCCAAATCCTGTCCAATCGACTGAATTTACCACAGGTAGACTCCAACCAAGGTGCAGAAACATCTCAAAGATGATCAAGAGAAATGGGAGGTCCCCAGAGCTAAATTTCAAGTGTCACAGCACTTAGTCTTATGTCCTGGTGAAATTTTAGCTTTTCCTTTTTAATAAGTTAGTAAAAATGTCTAAAATTCTGTTCACTTTCTCATTATGGGGGGGGGGGGGTAAGTGCAGATTGATGGGAAAACTTATTTGGGTTTTTTTTTAGCACAAGGTCACAACATAACAAAATGTAAATTTTCAGCAGAAATCCACAGCTGCAATTGTGCACCAAGTCATAGGATTTTTGTTGCTAATTTCCACCTGTGTTAAAAAAAAACACTACGCTCACCTCTCCTGGCTCTCCCGTGATAACTCATCCCTGGTCCCCATTCGACCTCCAGTGGCAATGTTTTCCACTGCTTATTTTTCATCTTAGGCTTCAGCTGTGTGGGTGGACCCTAAATATACCTTCCTGATATTTTAAGACAATAGTAATGCCCCTTCTACTACCGCTTCTGATTAGTTGACTCTAAATACTTCCTAAATGGCCAATAATTTAGTACAAACAGATTTCCTATAGTAAAATGGTGACATTGGGCTTTTTCTCACCATCATGTAATTAATCAGGCTACTTAGAGAGAACATAAACCATATTGATTGTAATACAATATCTGAAAAGGTCTAAATTCCTGTTAGTAAATATGTAATGCACTGTGCATTTAAAGGGGTATTCCCATCTCAGACAATGGGGTCATATCGCTAGGGTATGCCCCCAGTGTCTAATAGGTTCGGGTCCCACCTCTGGGACCCACACCTACATAGAGAACGGACCCCTGAAGGATGTGGAGGGCACACTGCGCATGCACAGCCACCCTCCATTCATTTCTATGGAGCCGCCAAAAATAGCCGAGCGCTGGCTCAGCTATTTAGTTGGCCCCATACAAATGAATGGGAGCGGTGGCCGTACAAGCATGGTGCGCTCCAATTCAATCCCATGGGGAGAGCGCTTGGCGATGGCTGGACCCCGGAAAACCGGGGGTCCTCTGGCCACCACCTTCCCCGCTCCATTCCCACCTAGCGATATGCCCCCATTGTCTGAGATGGGAATACCCCTTTAAAAATGCTGTTACTTAATAATTGTAAGAAGTCTATGGATTTGTCTTCAGAAAAGTTAGAAAAACTCTCTATGTCCTGGAAATGCAGAGAATCGTGTGCAAGTCTAAATGGGAATATAAGAAACATGTGATAAGTGTATCTGCTATATCCAGTGCTGGCATAGAAGGGATATCTGGATATCTTTCCTCAGGGGCCCGCAGCCTGCCCCCGACATGCAGATTCATACTTACCTTCTATATACAGTTATACAGTTACAGTCTGTTTCTGCTCACTGGTTTCCGTGTGTCTATCTTCTGGTCCGCGGCTTGTTTACTTCCTTTCCGGCAGGATCATCTGTTCCACTGCAGCGAATGACAGGTCCACAAGGGACACATCACTACTGAAGCCAGTTATTGGTGGTAGCGGAGCAGATGATCCTGCCTGTGCCGGGGACAAATTAAACAAGCCGCAGACCGGAAGGTGGACACACAGGAGCCTGCATGCAGGGCCAAAGCGGTGGGGAGTAGGTAAGTGTGATTCTTTCCATAGCGGAGGCTCATGTGAAAAGTTATTTATTTCTGGACAACCCCTTTAATGCTGTCTTCCTGTTCTGTCTAGCAGTTCTAAGATGACTACAGGCATACCCAGTAGTCAACTTCTTCCTCCGCCCTTCACTACTGAGCATATGCAGCACAGGGCCTTGGAGCAGCATGAAGATACTGAGTATAAAGGACAGAACACAGGAATAATGAGAACTGATTATCTATCACCACTAGAACACCCTGCTTATCGCTGGTTATAGTATAAGGACAGGAGAGAACACGGGAGAGGTGACAACTGATTATCTATCACCACTAGAACACCCTGCTTATCATTGGTTATAGTATAAGGACAGGAGAGATCACAGGAAAGGTGACAACTGATTATCTATCACCACTAGAACACCCTGCTTATCGCTGGTTATAGTATAAGGACAGGAGAGAACACAGGAGAGGTGACAACTGATTATCTATCATCACTAGAACACCCTGATTATCATTGGTTATAGTATAAGGACAGGAGGGAACACAGGAGAGGTGACAACTGATTATCTATCACCACTAGAACACCCTGCTTATCACTGTTTATAGTATAAAGGACAGGAGAGGTGACAACTGATTATCTATCACCACTAGAACACCCTGATTATCACTGGTTATAGTATAAGGACAGGAGAGAACACAGGAGAGGTGAAAACTGATTATCTATCACCACTAGAACACCCTGCATATTACTGCTTATAGCATAAGGGACAGGAGAGGTGAGAACTGATTATCACCAGTAGAATACACTGTTTATCACTGATTATAGTATAAGGACAGGAGAGAACACAGGAGAGGTGACAACTGATTATCTATCACCACTAGAACACCCTGATTATCATTGGTTATAGTATAAGGACAGGAGGGAACACAGGAGAGGTGACAACTGATTATCTATCACCACTAGAACACCCTGCATATTACTGCTTATAGCATAAGGGACAGGAGAGGTGAGAACTGATTATCACCAGTAGAATACACTGTTTATCACTGATTATAGTATAAGGACAGGAGAGAACACAGGAGAGGTGAGAACTGATTATCTATCACCACTAGAACACACTGTGTATCCCTGTTTATAGTATAAGGACAGGGGAGAACACAGGAGAGGTGACAACTGATTATCTATCACCACTAGAACACTCTGCATATCACTGTTTATAGTATAAGGACATGAGAGGTGAGAACTGATTACTCCTAGAGCACACTGTTTATCACTGTTTATAGTACAAGGGACAGGAGAGGTGAGAACTGATTATCTATCACCACTAGAACACACTGTTTATCCCTGTTTATAGTATAAGGACAGGGGAGAACACAGGAGAGGTAAGAACTGATTATCTATCATCACTAGAACACCCTGCTTATCACTGTTTTTAGTATAAGGGACAGGAGAGGTGAGAACTGATTATCTATCACCACTAGAACACCCTGCTTATCGCTGGTTATAGTATAAGGACAGGAGAGAACACAGGAGAGATGAGAACTGATTATCTATCACCACTAGATCACCCTGATTATCACTGATAATAGTATAAGGGACAGGAGAGGTGAGAACTGATTATTTATCACCACTAGAACACCCTGCTTATCACTTTACTGGATATATAAGGGTCTTCGATTGATAGAACATAAAATATATCGATGATTAACATTTATAAATTTATATAAACCATAGGCACATCAGTCATAATTCATAATTCAATACTATTACAATGCCAAATTGATATAGTTTTTATTACATTTATTATTTTTAGTATTATAGTTTAGATTTTCACACATTTATGGATCCAGTGGTAACAGTTAGGTTTAGTTTTTTTTTAATGTTAAATAGCTATATGTGCCCCTGAAGACGCAAACAGTGAAAGGTGTTGAGCGGCTTTCTTGTCTGTGGTCTGTATTTATTCTATTATGTTATATTTTTATTGATGAGATGACATTTTCAGACATGTTTTATACACTCAGCATTTACTATTGCTGATCTTTACATGCTTAAATTAGAGATATTATAATATTTAGCCTGTATTCTTCTTTTAGACCAGGGATCAGCAACCTCCGGCACTCCAGGTGTTGTGAAACTACATTTCCCATCATGCACACTTGCTTGGCAGGAGCATGCTGGGAGTTGTAGTTTCACAACAGCTGGAGTGCTGAAGGTTGCTGATCCCTGTTTTAGGCTACTTTCACACTTGCGTTTTAATATTCCAGTATTGAGCTGCGTCATAGGGGCTCAATACTGGAATAAAACGCTTCAGTTTTGTCCCCATTCATTGTCAATGGGGACAAAACTGAACTGAAGACAACGGAATACTCCTAGAAGCATTCCGTTCCGTCTCCAGATCGGAGAGCAAACCGCAACATGCTGCGGTTTGCTCTCCGGTCTGGGCATCCGCAGGGAGACGTCTCCCTGCAATTTCCCCTCCCTCCAGCAGGTGGCGCTGTGCGCGCCGTCCTCCTCCTCGTCGCTGGTCAGGTAGGGAGCTGCAGGAACAGGTAAGTGTCTGTGTATGTTTATGTGTATGTGTGTGTGTATGCGCTGCTCCAGCCCCACATGTGTTCATGCGGCAGCACAGATCCGGCGGCACCCTTCACCCGCCGGATCCGTGCTGGTGTGAAAAAGGCCTTAGACTATGTGACTTTTCGTATTACTCTGTATATCACTATTGAGCATTGTATGCCATTGAAACCACATTCTTATCTCCCTATTTTTATACTTTTTTTTAACAATATTGGAACAATTTCTTTTTACTGGAATATAAATAAAGTTCATTTGTATGTATAACTAGCTGGTGCATTATTTATAGGTGCAGTAGATTATGTGCTAAATGGGCAGTTTTTTTCTGAGCTTTTTATATGTATTTTTATATTTTTGAAAATGTATACTTTTTTATTCCTTTTTTTTATTTAGTACTACTAGGGAGCTTGAGCATGAGATTGCTTGTATAATGTCTGTGCCTGTCATGCCTTCCTATATAATGGGCGTATTGACACACCTGCAATAAATGTACTTGTGCTGTCTCAGCTATGGCTATCATTTAGAATCCTTAGTAATTTTATGCTGTTATCCACTATACTTAGTGTACTTTGCTGACATCTGGTGGCCATTGTTATATTTGGTTTTATGTAAGTTATCTGTGGTTGTAATTCATTATGTCATTCATCTTGTAACTCCTCCTGTGAGCCCACATCCTGTGTCCTTCAGTCTTTTCCTGTTTGTCAGGCGTGCATCACAGAGCTGGAGAGAGGACTTTCCTTTGACCTCTGTCAATCATCATTTCTCAAGGTACATTCAATAAAATTACTTAAATCCACATCGATTGCTTTACCTTCACTGGCAATAGCCAAAAATAATCATGGCTACTGGATAAGATCATAGACAGACATTTGGACTAGTTATGAGTGAAACGACTTTGGATGCTTCATCCGAAGTCGATTTGCTTAAAACTTTGTTGTAATACTGTACGAACTGGAGCTCTGTGCAGTATTAGAATGTATTGGCTCCGATGAGCCGAAGTTATTATGTCGCAAAGTCTTGCAAAACTTTGTGTAATAACTTTGTGAATTAATTATTACTATAAAAAACCTTGATACCGAACTTGGGTTCGGTTCCATCTGGTTGCAAGACTTTGCAAAATTAATAACTTCGGCTCATCGGAGCCAATACATTCTAATACTGTATGGAGCTCTCGCTTCGTAAAGTATTCTAACAGAGTTTTATGCGAAACGACTTCGGATGAAGCATCCACTTCCAGCATCTCCTGTAACAGGTAAGTACATCATTCCTCCATTATCCTGTACAAACCACATATGCGAAACTTTTTTTTTTCTTTTTGTGGCCCACCCTGTAGAAATCCCATAAGTGGTGCTCTGTGCATATGGACATTACGTGGCACTATTCAGGTAGACAGTGTATGAAATACTATTCTATTTATACACTGTATATACGGTGTAAATGTGGCCTATTATTGGGGACATTTGGAACAGTTATATGATATTGCATGTTACATAGAAAAACCATTTGTGGTCCCCATTAATACATAGGATAATATTCGTGGTTGGATGTGGCTATAATCTGCTGCAGTGCACAGTTTGCACAGCACATGCACACGTGTCTATTTGCTGTACAATTTAGGGAGAGTTCACATCACCATTATGTTTCCAGAAAATAAAACGGATCCTGTGCATCAGTTATGCACACATTTGGCATCTGTTTGAGCCATTCCCGTGTGAGATATGTTTTTTTTAGACAGAAAAAAAAAAGTCCTGCGTGCAATACAGGACAGATGGAAGTGGCTCAAACGAATCCAATATATGGCACAAACATGACAATTGGCTGTCTTACACTCCGATGGATTTGTGGCGCTATATGTCACATCATAGGCCATGCTCCATTAGCAAGCTGGGGAGAAGGGATATAATTTACGGCACTGCCCTGTTGTGCTCCGATTAGTCAATGTGGGCCATTTTCTTACAATGCAGTTTCTTCGGAAATGTATTCATAAACCGATAATTGGGCGTCACCATGTCTTTTGTCAGAAGGGTGTTCCCATGAACAGAATGACAGGGTCAGACTGAGGACACATTCACCAGGTAACACCCAGTTGTCAAATGTCTATTATTGATAACATATTAATAGTCGGGAATACAAGACGTTACAGACATGACGGGAATGCTGACGTGTCCTCTTTAAGGCTACGTGCCATGCAGCTGCATAGTGGACATGTAATATAATCTATATATTTTTGCCGTATATGGATTTGATAAAAAGTAATCCGCCATGGAAATGTAGTGCAATCTGCAGAAAGAAAATGATAGAACAGGAACTGGGTGGAATGATATAGCTTCATAGAAAATATTCCGTATAAGGGCTTGTGCACGCAGAAGTATTTTTGGTCAGATGCAGACCGATTCACTTCAGGCACACTGTGTGCTTCTCACCTCCGTATGTCCAGTCTGCAGCAGCACAAAAACATAGAACACGTCCTATTCTTGTCCCTTTTACGGACAAGAATAGGACAGTTCTATAGAGGGACGGACGTTCCATTCCGCAAAATGCAGAACACGCATGGCTGGTATAAGTGCTTTGCAGTCACAGTCAGTGTTTGATCATTGACTTTGCAAAAAAAACACAGAACAGGAGCAGATCCTTCCATTATACCTAATCTCTGTGCAGGCTCCACTCCTGGTTTTGGCTCACAATCACTGACCAAATACTGATGTGTGAAAACTGCTTGAAGACTCATTCACAAGTCAGTGTTCCATGGACAGCACTCATCCCCGTTCATTTTAATGTGTGAATTCACATATCGGTGTTTTAGCACAGTCCGCGGGTACTTGTTTTTAGCACAGATCCATCACGCCCATTATAGTCTCACAGGTCATTAGGAAGAGATGCTTTGAAAATTATTTTTCAGTGTCAGTGAAACACGGATAGGAAGAGGGAGGGGAAAAAAAAAAAAAAAGAAAAAAAAAAAAAAAAAAAAAAAAACGAACCACATGGATCCTTCATGGATTTGTGCACAGATGTGTGAATGAGGCTTAACTTGTCAATGTACGTATATATCTGCTCTTTTGGGGTTTAGGAGTCCAGTGGGCTGTCTTATCAGGGATTGGTAAGTGCACCCCCTGGCCACCTACACCCAAAACAAATCTTTTCCCATAAAACTATATATCTATTCGCTCAGCTTATCTATAACAAGCTGTCTGCACATTGCACTGAATTTTTGTGGTTCTCTTTAAACCCATTGCAAATTACCTGCAATGTATTTTATTACCAACTATCAGTGCTGACTGCTGTGCAGGCTCCATGGCCTAGTAGTGACAGTGAACCTTTTACAGACCGAGTGCCCAAACTGAAACCCAAAACCCACTTATTTAATCGCAAAGTGCCAACATGGCAATTTACCCTGAATGCTAAAGTCCAATATAGTCTATCTTCCATGTACTATAATAACCTGCCTACATTCAGTGCACTGCCTGTGCTGTTCATAGTGCGCCCTGCACTGATGAATGCCAGGAAAAGTCTAAGACATATTGGTAGAACTTAGAATTTTTCCAGGGGGTGGTAGCCAACAGAGAGGGCTCTGAGCGATGCCACTGGCGTCTATGCCATAGTGTCACCTCCACTGGCCTAGTACTTCAGATGAGCAGCTTTTGCCTATAAGGCCAATTCAGCTTCTATAAGGGCTTAGTCACACGGCTGTAGTTTTAGTCCGCATCAGATCTGCGTTTCTTGCGGATCAGATTTGAACCCATTCTTGCTGTCCGCATCTGCATGTTGGTTCCACGGCCCCGCAAAAAAGTAGAACATGTCCTATTTTTGTCTGTTTTGCGGACAAAGATCGGACATTTCTGCAGGAGTGTGCCATGAGCCCTACGGCTGTAAGGTTTGGGTCCACAAACTCACAGGCAAAGGCACTGGTAAGAAAGGGTCATTTACGCACAAGTTTTTGTCGTAAATAAAAGTCACAAGACCCTTTTTGTAACCTTTTAAACGCCTGAGCAACAATATTTTGTCGCATAAAAGTGTTTTCATGCTGTACTTGTCACCTGAGAGTCGTAGGGGTTGGGCCCAGAACATCGGCTCTGGCAAATTTACAGGTGGGGAGAAAAAAAAAAAAAATAAAAGTGAAAACTACACTAACCCATGAAGCCTCATCATAAATTAGGCGCTTCCTCCAGGAGCACAGGGGCTTTTCAGAGCCAGTCTTTGATAAATGACCCCCAACATGTCCACAATAGTAATGTGGACCTGGCCTAACAACTGCAGACATCTGCCACAGACGACCATTGGGAAGGAAAGAAACAGCACATACTGTATTTGTATGGTTAGAATACCTCCAAAGGTGATCATAGATAAGCTTAAAGAAGAACTCCCGCAAAAAAATGTTATTCCATGTCCTGCTAGAAATGTACATGATGTAATCTGTAGTGAATGTCATTTTCTTACCAGTGTCTGTATTTTTGACTTATATCATCCTGAAGTTTATGTGTCATGTGACCAGCAATTAGACCCACCAACTCACACAGACTTATGTGTGGACAGGAAGTCTAATTCTCTATGTATTCCTATGAGACTGAAAGTGAGGCTCCCATAGGAATGAATAGAGCAGTTACTGGCTTTCTGTCCTGGGTCAGTTGGAGGTCAGGGAGTTGGTCACATGACCCAGCTACAATAAGAAGAGAGGGGATAACTCACAATTAGATTCTCTGATAAGAAAGTGACATTCACTACAGATTATATCATGCACCTTTCTAACAAGTCAGAGAAAAAACATTTTTGCGGGAGTTCTTTAAGGTTTTTCAACAAAAAAACATTTTATTCAAGATGTAAATTTCTATAAAAAAAAAAGGGGAAAAAAAATTACAGTTTGTGAAAACTACAGTAAACGCGCGTGTGTGTGTGTGGTGGGGGTTGCAGGGCAGGAAATAAAGTGAAATAAGGCTCAGACGAGCTGGTGAATTTTCTTGTCTTTCAAACGCCAGTGTATCAATATAAAATTTCCTAAATGCTAAGAGAGAAGACCAGGACAACAACAGGAGTGTAATGAAGGTTTATTGGAGTAGGCAGGTTTGTCAACTGAACAGCAGCAAAAATAAAAGGAAAAAAAAAAAATATAAAAAAAATATATATAAATCAGTAATTGGACATGAGCATCCCACAATCCTAGTCCACAGCCTCTGAAGCATTAGGCCGTCGGCTTTGATCACACAGTGCAGCTTCCCATGACTATTTTTCACAGCCAGAGATTGGTTTTGGTGGAAAATAATTTGCATCACCCTAAGGGTACATTCAGATGGAGGATTCGGTGCAGAAAACCGGGCTGAATCTGAGCTTAAACCACCTCCCACTGTTTCCAATGGGAGGCCACGCCACAGTTCATACAGCTGAGGGTTTCTTTCTGCAGACGGCGTGAACATCTCACAAAGCCACAGCTCGTGGTTTAACTCTGTTCAATGGCGCTAAACCTAGAGCCGGTCAGCATGAAAACCCACAGCAGAATGGCAGATGGACAAAATCCTCCTTCTGATCGTACCCTGAAACTACACTGCGGACAAGGTCTTAAAGGGGTTGTCTCATCTCTGTCTTTTATGGCTAAAATGACAAGTAAGCGTCAAAGGGTGACCAGAATCGAGGACAATTCAGAGCATTGCCATTTCTATAACAGCCACAGCAATGAATGGAAGCTACGTGAACAGCACAGCGCGCATTCACTGCTATGGGAGTTAGAGACGGTGGAGTGCTGGCCGCCATTTCCATAACTCCACTGGCCAGTGCTTACTGCGATTATTCCCATCTTGGCCATGAAAGACCAAAAATGGGACAACCCCTTTAACCAGATGTTTGCTGGGTAGAAAACAGAAGTTATACCCAGGCAGCAGCAACTCAATTGGCTTTTAAGGAAGGAGGGCAGAGAAAATGTCTAAAAATAATATTTATGGACCAATATCCCCAAAAAGTGATACCAAAGGGGAAAAAAAATGATATTTAACCAAAACAATCAGGTTTGGCTGCAGCAGTTAACTTCATTTCTTACATTTTACATTATAATACACAACAAGTCAGTTGCAGAAACTGGTGGTTCCAATTTTTCTTTTTTTTTATTTAAATATTAGAAAGGCTTTGAGTCCTTACCATAAGTGTCTGGTAGTTACGTGAATTTCCACATTTTCTTTCAATTTTTTTTATTTATTATTATTTTTTTTTTTACATGAAGTGAAACCGTTAATACTTCTCTACAGCAGTAACCGCACACCAATAAAATAAAAAAAAAAAAATAAAAAAAAAAATAAAAAAAAAAATAAAAAAAAAAATCGGGAATGGAGTTCTCCAGAAGCTGCAGTGTGAAGAGACTATAAACTTTATTTCCGTTACACATGGATGGACTTTCTTTGCTATAAGGAAATCCACGTGGAGCGATTAGGAATGGAGATGTGTAAAAAGGGCAGATTAGGGACAGATGGCGGCACTAGTTGTTTTCCACTGCTGGTTCTACAGCATCGTTGTCCTCTCCTGCAGCATCTGATGTCCATAACTAGGAGGAAGCAAACAGTAAGTCTTGGGTATCTTCCAAAATCACATTGTAACTATTCAAGCTGCATAAGTAGGTGAAGACACCTGTATTCTCAAAGAGAGCGATGGTGCATGTGTGACCACTGCTCTACCGGCGACCACCCTCCTATGTTTGGGAATGAGAACCCAGAAGTCTGATTTAAAGAGGACCTCTCCCCGCTCCTGACATGTCTGTTTTAATATCTTCATGCATTCCCCATGTAATAACAATTCTGGATCATCTATTCTTATGTCTCTATGTTGTGCCATTCCTTTATTATTTCTACTAGAAGTTATGACTGAATTACTAGCAGTCTGCAGTAAGGGTACAGAGGGGAGGTAACTAGTTGGAGTGTGTATTTGCAGTCTGAAAATGGCAGCACTGATTGGATAGAGTGAGACTGTGCAGGTACACACCCCCAACTGGTCACCTCCCCTCTGTACCCTTACTGCAGACTGCTAGCAATTCATTCATAACTTCTAGTAGAAATAAAGGAATGGCAAACAGAGACATAAGAATAGATGCTCCAGAATTGTTATTACATGGGGAATGCATGAAGCTATTAAAACGGACATGTCAGGAGCGGTGAAAGGTCCTCTTTAACTAATCAACATGCTTTAGGGCCCTTTCAGACGAGCGAGTCGTGTAAGGGAGAGCTCCCGTCCTGCCCTCCTAGCACTGAAGGGGGTCACATAACATTATGTTGATTTATGATCATATGTAACCCTTACAGGTCTGGAATGTATTGGATAACACTGACATAATGTGGTCAGTGTTATCCAATACATTCCAGACTGCTAAGGGTTACATAGCATCATATTAATCAACATAATGCTATGCGACCCCCCCGTCAGTGCTAGGAGGGCAGGACGGGAGCTCTCCCTGACGATGCGTGGGACTCGCTTGTGTGAAAGGGGCCTTAGGGTTAGCATCCCTCTTCAGGCCTGAGCTACGAGTATCTAATAGGTGGCGCACCCACTCATCAGGAGAACAAGGGCTCCTTGAGTATATTCAGCAAACCAAAGCAGCCACATAAAGGGGATCAAAAAGACAAGGAAGTGCATGCTGGCTGCGCTAACCTCTGACCATTATGGCAGTCATTGAGAGCTATATTATATATATACACTTTTAGGCCAGGGCTACATAGCAACATGTGACCTCAGGATAGGTCATCAATATCAGACCCCCGCCGATCAGCTGTATGAGGTGATGGCGCGCGCAGTGTGCACGTGCTGTCTATGGCAAAGCACTGGTGAGCAGGAGAGCCAGGAGACGGTACGTGCACAGTGCGTGTGCCATCTCCTCATACAGCTGAGGATAGGTCAACAATATAGGAGAGTCCGGAGAACCCCTTTAAACCTGTGCTCAAGTAGGGTAACACCGACACTTCTGCCCAATTCTAAGACTTCCAATACAAAACTTACTGTTAGGTTGTCTCTAAGCAACTGCATGATAAGTGTGCTGTCTTTGTAGGAGTCTTCATTGAGGGTGTCGAGTTCTGCAATGGCTTCATCAAACGCCTGCAATAAAGATGAAAACAGGTTTATTCTTTGTTAGTCCATATAGGATTAAAAATTCAAATCAGAAACTTTTTTGGGGGGTAAAAAACCATCATTTCTTTAAAATCTATCATTTCTGCTTCACTGTAGAATATGAGGCAGTCAGCTTACCGCAGCGACAGCCTCTGAGATAAGTGAGGTCTGACAACTGCTACGGCAAAGCCCAGTCTGACAACATGCTCTGCTCCCAGGAAGAGAGAAGCGCGGGTCTGCTTTGTACGGCAATTAAAGGGGTATTCCCATCTGGGACACTGATAGCATAGCCTAGCTATATGCCAGCGATGTCAGATAGGAGCAGGTGTGGCCACCCTCCATTCACCACTAGGGACATAGGAGCAGGCCCAATATGTCAGGCTTACACCTATTTGCAATGCATTCAAAGACACTGGTTAGAGACTACACTTAAAAGGGAAATGGTCATCACGATTTCTATATGAAACTAATGACATGGTGCTGTGGGTTATTACTCCACAGCAAAACCCATCGCTGTGCCTTTTAAAGCTCTCAGCCTGGGAATTTTGATGTAGATGTGATTCATGGAGTCTTCTTTACATTGCCAGAGTCACTGCTGCAAGTCCGCCCATCTGACTGTGATCGACAAACCCCTGCCTAACTCCACATCATCCAGGGGGTCTGAAATCTCATGCACGTACAGTAAATACTCTCCCTTCTCTCACAGTAAGGCCTCATGCACACGACCTTTGTTTGGGTCAGCATTTTTTTCGGCTCAGATGCGGACCCATTCACGTCAAAAGATGCGGACAGCACCCCGTGTGCCGTCTGCATCAGTTACTCCGTGGCCCTGTTTTGCGGACAAGAATAAGCATTTGTATAATCAGCGGCCCGTTCCATATCGCAGATTCCCAAAAACCGCTTACAGACAACACTTAAAACTCACGGCGTTCTTTACAAGCACTTAACAAAAAGTACTATGTGAAAGAGGCCTTAAGTAACGCATTTCTGTGACGTCAGAGCAGGGTTCAGCAACCTACCGCACTCCAGCTGTTGTGAAACTACAACTCCCAGCATGCTTCATTCATTTCTGTGAGAGTTCTGAGAAGAGCAGATGAAGTGTGCATGCTGGGAGTTGTAGTTTCACAACAGCTGGAGTGCCGGAGGTTGCCTACTCCTGCTTTAGAGGAATTTATCAAGCCCTGCCCCTCCAGAATGTGTAGGGCTTTGCATCTTTTGGTAAAGTCTTGAGAAGTGGCTGAGGATATCCCTTTTAGCCAATTTAAATCAAGATTAAGACGTAGATGAGCTATCCTAGGTGATCAATATACAAGTCCTGGAAAACACCCTTAAAGGGGTATTCTCATCAGACAATGGAGGCATATCACTAGGATATGCCCCTATTGTCTTATAGGTAGAGGTCCCACTGCTGGGACCCGCACCTACATCGAGATCAGAGGGGGGAGTTCTGTGCCTGGAGGAGCCCAGGTTTCCCGGGGGTCCAGCCACCACCAGGCGCAGCTCCTATAGAAATGAATGGCAGCACACCGCGCCTGCGCGGCCACTGCTCCCATTTATTTCTATGTAGCCGACGGAAATAGCTGAGCCAGCGCTCGGCTATTTTTGCCGGCCCCATAGAAATGAATGGAGGGCGTCTGCGCAGTACACCCTCCTTCAGTTTGGGACCCGCACCTATAAGACAATGGGGGCATATCCTAGCGATATACCCCCATTGTCCAAGATGAGAATAACCCTTTAAGACATAGATGGCCTATCCTAGGTGATCAATATACAAGTCCTGGAAAACCTCCTTAAACATGCACCAAGTCCAGGAAACCTGGTGTGACATTTACAGCAATGCAGACTCCCCTATACGTAGGTAAGCAGAACACCAGGAGCACTTACAGTCTTTGCCAGCTGACATGCCTTTTCAGGACTATTAAGAATTTCATAGAAGAATACAGAGAAGTTCAGGGCCAAGCCCAAGCGGATGGGATGTGTTGGCTGCATTTTATTTTTGCTGATGTCAAATGCTTCTTGATAAGCCTCTTGTGAGTCTTGTATTGTACCTGTAGTGGAGGAGATGAAGGGTTACACAAGCTTGAAGAGCAGAACCGCTCGCAGGAGCTCAGTCATGCAGGTACAAAACAATGTTAGGCCGCTTATCAGTTTTTATCTATTCAAGGCATCAGCGTTAGTCTTCATTCACACGACCGTATGTGTTGCGGTCCGCAAAAAAAACGGATGACGTTCCGTATGGCATCCGTGTCCGTTTTTTTTGCGGATCCATTGTAACAATGCCTATCCTTGTCAGCACAACGGACAAGAATAGGACATGTTCTATCTTTTTTGCGGAACGGAAATGCGGACATACGGAAACGGAATGCAAACGGAGTACCTTCCGTTTTTTTTGCGGACCCATTGAAATGAATGGTTCCACATACGGTCCGCAAAAAAAAAACGGAACGGACACGGAAACAAAATACGGTCATGTGAATGAAGCCTTACATTGTGAAGCCCTACCATACCCTGCGACAGTCACGCTGATGCAAAAGGGAATAGGAGTAAAGGCGGGCCTGGAACCGTTGCAGTTTTAGCCTATTCACATGCAAAGGATTTGCGGCAGAAATTTCTGCGACTGAAAATCAGCTGCATAAATCTACGTTTCTGCTTTAAGTACATGAACCTCCATAAGCCTCATTCAGATAAATGGGGAACTCGATATTTCTGCCTCACAAGAGACTAGAGCTTTTATCTGGCCATAAATTAATTAAAGGGGTTGTCTCACTTCAGTAAGTGGCATTTATCATGAAGAGAAAGTTAATACAAGGCACCTACTAATGTATTGTGATGTCCATATTGCTTCCTTCACTGGCTGGATTCATTTTTCCATCACATACATACACTGCTTGTTTCCATGGTTACAGACCACCCTGCAATCCATCAGTGGTGGTCGTGCTTGCACACTATAGGAAAAAGCTCTAGCCTATGTGTTTTCCCATGGTCCAGGCCACCAGAGGCTGACGCTTTTTCCTATAGTGTGCAAGCACGACCACTGATAGATTGCAGCGTGGCCGTAACCATGGAAACAAGCAATGTATAATGTGATGTAAAAATGAATCCAGCCAGCAAAGGAAGCAATATGGATAATCACAATACATTAGTAAGTGCCTTGTATTAACTTCCTCTACATGATAAATGCCACTTAATGAAGTGAAACAACCCCTTTAAGGACTACTGTTCCCTGAACAGACTGACATGGATGGTGTGAGATCGGCCTGTGGACTGTTCCATTAATGCATAAACTGAGACACAAGAGAACGCTGTCTGTCCTCAACCTAAAGGGGTTCTATACCTTTTTCGTACTCATAGGTTATCAGCATCTGTTCAGCGGAGGTCTGATACCTGGGACCCCCCCCCCCCATTGATCAGCTGTTTGAGAAGACAACGGTGCGTCCAGGCCTCGTGAAATAGACGTGATGTCGCTGCCCTGCGAGAAGCAGTGAGAAGGCTGTGCTGCTACTGTGGGTGCCACCGCCGCCTTCTCAACCAGCTGATCGGGGTCCCAGGTGTCGTAAACCCACCGATCAGATGCTGATGACTGATCATCAATGAGAAAAAGGTATAGAACCCCTTTAATATTCACACCAGTCTCCATGTATTGACAGCGATGCTACAATGTGTGTGAGGGCTTGGTTCCTATGGAGATTATACACAAACTGACGGGCTCATTCACAAGACCGTGATCGGGCCAGGAAACATGGCCCCCGTGCGTCAATCCTATCTCCCCAACCCAAACTGACCGCACTACAAGTTTCTATGCTGCAGTTTGGGTCGGGGAGCCACAGTCCGCATGGAAGATGCGCCCAACACACGTCACGTTTCCCAGGCTGATCACAGTCGTATGATTCGGCTATGGACACCTGTGGGGCAGGTTTTTTGGATGACTGCACGTTACTAATATTTTTTTATTTTTTAATTTTCAGCAGTTTTTGTGATACATGCAGTTAAAAAAAAAAATCAGTCTATTTGCAGACTGTCTCTCCTGAGTTCCATCAGCTGACAGCTCATGTGAAGCCTTATCCTTAATCTCCAGACTTCATAAGCACTCCTTAAATCTAAATGCTTATCAAATGAATATGGCTTAAATCAGTGTTTTTGAAGTCAGGATATCAGAGGTCTGGCTTCAAATGAGACATCAGCTGATGGGACAGTCTGCAGTCTGATTTTTAACCACATGCATCACAAAACCTGCTGAAAATGTTTAATAATGACCAATTGGAAAAATGATTATTAGCCCAAAAAAAAAAACTGCCCTGAAAATGTCCCTAGCCTATAATGAAACCCAGAAAGCTATGTAGCAGAGACACTCACGGGTTCGCTCCTCTCCAGTGGCCACCTCTGCCAGGTATCGGTAGTAGTCTCCCTTCATCTTCAGGTAGAAGACCTGGCTCTCCGGCTGGGTGGATTTACTGATTAGGAATTTATCAAGCAGGGTCTGTGAAGAGAGAGCAAATATTAGACTCATTTGTATCTTGATCATTTCTGCAGTAAGATATTGCACCCAACACAACATAAGGCATGGGTGCCCATGACCCAATCCATCATGTAACTGCGGGTATGTATTTAAATCAATGAACATATACTGCCCAGGAAACACCGCTCCTTGGTGAAATTACACTGCCACTAAATAGCAGCATATGGCACAGACACTAGGGTCCATGCACACAGCCTTGCTAGGTTTCAGGGGTAGAAGAAATGGCAATTATAGATTATATCAAAACCTTATATTTCATTACAGTACAAACAGTCAGTTCCCCTGGAGGTCAGTGGACCTATTTTTTGTATTTCAGCCTCTGACATCTGTGAAGATGCCCATGAAAGACGTGTTTCATCCATGGATTTTGCCCTCTGTATCATCTGTAGTCCAGGGATTTCCAGAACATCTACTACAAACGGTCTGTGAAAACCACTAAGCAAGTACGACGTGCACGCGGGATCCGTAATTGCTTCCATGGAGTCACCATGGAGCGTGGAAAACCATTGATGCGTGAAAGTCAATGGATAGGAGCATGGCCCATGGAGATCACGGGCAGCACACGTCTGATTCACTGACATCCGAAAGAGGTCTTAGGGCTCATGCACACGACCGTATGAAAAAAAAACTGATCCGCAGAAAATACAGATGACGTCCATGTGCATTCCGTATTTTGCGGCTGCCCCTAACAGAACAGTATTATCCTTGACCGTAATGCAGATAATAATAGGACAAGTTCTATTTTTTTGCAGAACGGAAACACGGACATACGGAAAAGGAATGCACACGGAGTAACTTCCTTTTTTTGCAGACCCATTGAAATGAATGGTTCCAAATACGATCCGGAAAAAAAAAACAAAAAAAAAAAAAAAACCACAACACGGAATGGACACGGAAAGAAAATACGTTCGTGTGCATGAGCCCTCAACCTGCAGATGTCACCCATACTATAACGCCCCGTCTGGGCTTACTAGTTACTTCCGCCCTCACAGTGGACAATAAGAACGACATTTCCCAGGATTCATTCTTTTTTTTTTTCCAAAGAAGTATTCCCATCTTGACATTTACAGTATAGCTATAGGATATGGGCCCTGTCTCACGGCCATTAAGGGAAAGTCAGCTGCACGTGCATCTCCATTCTGTTCCAAAAATGGTGGAATAAGCGTACCATTTGGGAACGCCCAAAAAGTCAATGTAGAGAAGGGCACAGGTGGCCAAAAGATGGGTCCTGTTCACGGTGCCGGTCCCACCTCTGCCAGACATTTATGGCATATTGCATGACGTATTACATCCCACAGGTAAGGAACGCTTTACCATCAAATCAGGGGCTGAAACATGGGATTGACAAAATGACTACCACCCCCCCTCCCCTGAATACCTCACGTCAGGTATTCCCAGTAGCCAATCCGACAGACGGATTTTGCTGGATTCTATAGATCACCACCGGATCCCCACTGAGTTTCAACGCGGATGTGGCAGATTTCCAACACAGCCCAAGTAGCCCATTCATAAGATAGCTGTTGGCCTACAGCCATACCTCACATCTCCCCGATATACATGCATGCTCGCCGTGGTGCCTATGATGTTGAGGGTTTGTGGTTTTGGCTGCAGTGATGTGGATGGATAACACGGATGTGTGAACCCGGCCATAGTCCAACTTTATATCTCATTAGGTTCTGCAATAAGCATTGTATTTTCTAACCTGCACTAATTGGGGGGCATCACACTGACGACAGGCTGCAGTCTCGCTCAGGTTCCCATATCTCAGAGCATGAAATATTATAGTGTATCCTATAGGTGCACAGTCATCTGGATGAACGCCATGAAGCAGAGCAGAATACCAGTGCTAATTAATTCAGCAGAATCTCTAATTAAATTGACCGTCCTCTGTCACCCACGGCACGAGGCAGAGCCTGCTACGTGACCCGCTTCTATCCAGGCTGACAGATTCCCCACCTGAAGTGTCCTGACCCATTTTCTCTCCACGTTCTGCATCTGGTCTCTCCTCTGCTTTGCCTTAAAGGAGTCCGCCACCAGGAACTTTACTGCTAAACCAGGCACAACGCCTTGTAGGACTAACTCAGATGAATGTGATGCCTTTCACTTAGTGATCAGTGGTTTCATTCTGGAGAAAACTGACTTTTAATCCATAGTAAAGTGCAACGAGGGCGGGCCCAGGCCTTTCTGTGCACCTGTGCTCTTACCGTTTCCTATCCCAGCATCTCCCTTTAATTCTTGACTGACAGGATAACCATGGAGGCGGCTGGCGGCGGAAACAGTAGGTGTAAAGGTGCACAGAGTGGCTTGGTCCCGCTTGCGGTGCACTTAAAGGGATGTAAAGCCCAATTTTTTTGACCTGTACATCTGCTCTGCAACATCAGGATCCACTGCAGCGATGCGTTCCCCAAAAAAGGCACACAACCTGCTGCAGCCAGTCATTCGCTGTAGTGATTGCACCTGACCGGACTGCTAGATGTTTACCTGGGGTGATTGATGTGGGTGGACCCCAAGATCCCAAACAGCATCGGGGAGCAGGTAAGCATGTTTTATCAGACTGGTGGGTGGGGGTTTAAAAATTGATATGGGGCTGGACAACCCCTGTAACTGCTCATCTGAACATGGATTAAAAGCATCTTTTCCCCAGAATGAAGCAGAGAATCACCAAGTGAAAGGCATCATTACATTCAGCAGAGCTAGTCCTACAAGACACCGGTCCTCTCAAAGAAGAAGTGACTACAGCAGAGCTTCAATACCACACACAACCTGTAGGAGCTAGGGGCGCTCTTCACACGGCTGGAAAATGTCAGCCAGTGCTTGAAATGAATTTTCCAGTAACCGGATCTCTACTGTGGCAGCAGTTCACACAAGTTTTGCATGGCTTTACGCACACACAAAGCCTGATTTCCATAAGCTAGCCGTCACAGATCACACAATGAAGGCGACCGAGTCGTGACTACTAGTTGTCCACTGCAAGATGCCTGCACCTTCCCCTAATCAACTTAGGTGGAAAGAAATAATTAGAGGAGCTGACCGGTTAGGACAATCCAATCGCAGACTGTGGGAGCCCCATACTCAGGGTGGTCCTGACCGGGGGATCCCAGTAACATGGGACACATCCACATCTTTTCACTATTGTGCGGATCCTCCTAAACATATGAGCACCCCATTGTCAGTTTACTTACAACACTACAGTCCTAAGGAAAAGAGATCCAGAAGTGATTTCAAGCTGACAGCTTCTCCTTAAAAGGCGTGTCCCGCAAAAAAATATTATACAGTTACTTCTGTAATTGCATGTAATTAAAATTCTTATCTCTTTGTCCTGCTCACTGAGGTGGCCGCACATGCTCCGTTTCATCCTTCACCTCTCTCTTCTGAGCCGTGATTGGGAGAGAGCTACAGAAAGACACGCCCCCTGATACAAATCAAGCAGAGCAATGAATGTGGAGATCTCTGGATCCATGTGAGGTACAGGGCTGGTTCTAGCTTTGTTAGGAAGAGACTGTCATGTACTATATGATGTCCGATTTTCATTTTTTTTACATTAATCATGGGAGAACCTCCTTTAAGCAGCGTTAACCTTTGCGAGAAATTGCGAGGATTCATTACCACTAGTGCTCCTCAGACATGGGATCTCTTGGTTGATCTAATATAATATACATTTCTGTCTGAATCTGCCCTGACAGCTCATGTCTATAGTCCGCTCTGCCGAGATGTCCTCGTTTATATGTTGCTAATACCGAGGATTAATTGATAAAAAGATAAGAAACTTTATAATACATCTCATTACAGAAAAAAAGGCTTTCAGTTATTTCTTCCTTTCTCTGCACTGATCACTCTCTCTGTACACTGAGGCATCAGGTTACATGACCCATATAGAAGTTTAAGGAGAGGGAAGAGGAGCAGCTGAGGAGGGAATCTGAGGACACATGGGCATGCTACTGCTTTTACTGGCTCACCCCAGCACTGGCTTCACAGCTACACTGCTGTACAATGTCCTCCATGCCACTTCTTACAAGGGGACAAGGGGTTACATACTTATGGGGGGGGGGGGGGGGGTCAAAATCTTCCCTGTTCTGTGTGCAACATAGCAGCTAGTCCCTACGCCCCCTGGAGGTGAGCTCAAGGAAAACTAAGAGATGGAGCCTGCAGAGTGGAAAAACCGGCAATAAATACAGGATACATGTCATAGTAGCCCGATGTAGGGTTATTCCTCATGTATACACACAGCTGCATTCATACATTGAGTTGTATGCCATCTTGTGGACTGCCATGGTCACGGGAAAATCATTAAAGAGAGTCTCCATGTAGCTATAGGCTTAGGGCAATTATAGAAAGACATCCCTGGATGTGGTCACAACAACCACAATCGATAATACACTCCATGGAAGCGCAGCTATTTTGCAAAGTGTACTTGGTGGGTCACTTCAAGGTGAGGGGGGCATAGGGGGTGCAATTTCTGCATGTCCACAAGCTTTACCCTTATAAAAGAAGGGCGACTGGGATATGTGGGGAAGACAGGCTCCATAGTCCACTCCTGATGGGTGGACCGGATGCTCACAGATGGATTTGTTCCAGAAATTTCTGTAGTCGACGTCACCGCACACGCAGAGTGGGATGTTACCAAAGCAGCTACTCAAATTTATATGTAGATTATTTTATATATGGATGGCAAAATGGCATTTAAAGAGGACCTTTCACCTCTCCTGACATGCCTGTTTTAATAGCTTCATGCATTCTCCGTGTAATAACAATTCTGGAACATCTATTCTTATGGCTCTATGTTGTGCCATTCCTTTATTATTTCTACTAGAAGTTATGAATGAATTGCTATTTGCCTTCAGTAAGGGTACAGAGGGGAGGTAACCAGTTGGGGGTGTGTACCTGCACAGTCTGAATATGGCAGCACTGATTGGCTAGAGTCAGACTGTGCAGGTACACACCCCCAACTGGTCACCTCCCCTCTGTTCCTTTACTGAAGGCAAATAGCAATTCATTTATAACTTCTAGTGCAAATAATAAAGGAACGGCACAACATAGAGACATAAGAATACATGTTTCAGAATTGTTATTACATGGGGAATGCATGAAGCTATTACAATAGGCATGTCAGGAGCGGTGAAAGGTCCTCTTTAAAGGAGTTTTCCAAGACTTGTATACTGGTTAGCTATCCTCAGGACAGGTCATCAGTATCTGATTGGTGGGGAGCAGACATCCAGGCACCTTTTCCAGCTTTGCCTAGGCCATGTTAAGCCACATTCATCAGACATGATGGTCTAGGTGCCACTCAGTCCCACTGAAGTGAATGGAGCTGAGCTGCAATACCAAGCGCAGCCACTACACAATGTACGGCGCTGTGCTTGGTGAGCTGAGAGAAGGCAGTGGTGCTCACAGGAGCGCTGGTGCCTTCTCAAACAGCTGATTGGTGGGGGTCCTGGGTGTCAGACCTCCCCAGATCAGATACCGAGGCGGCCGTTCTATGGTCACACTAAGGCCTCATGCACAGCCGTATTTTCAGTCTGCATTCAAGTCACATTTTTTGAGGAACGGACCCGCTGATTTCAATGGACTACAAATATGCGGACAGTACAAATAGAACATGTCCTATCCTTGTCAAGGATAAGGATGAGACATTACTACAGGATCTTGGGAAAAAAAAAAAAAAGCCTAAGACCTGCATGTGAACGAGAGCTTTGCTGCAGTCTATTTTATCCCAGTTATCAGATTTGTACATGTAGTTTTCAAAGACACCAATAATTTTTTTTTTTTTTAAACTGGATTTCAGCAGCAGTGGTCCCACTTGGGGACTGCCTTTTATGAGCCAGACTACAGATCGGCCGTCATGGGTAGCGCCTACCGTGAAGCGATGCAACTTGGTAGAATTTCACTTTCTGCCCACTTTAGGCGATGCTCACAAGCAGATCTGTTGTGACTTGGGAGTCACTTTCATCTGAACGGGCCGTTCTGGCAGCACGTGCCTGCATTCCTACTCGCAGAAGTTTCGCCAACACTTCTAACGTTCGTCAATTCCTCCTTTGTGCCCGTCCACAAGGAGTCTTTTTCCGCCCAGATTTTGGCGCAGTGTCAGCTTCCCATTGTTTTCAGTGGGAGGCCGTGCTGCCTTTTGTGCTGGAAGTTTAAAGCCACAACAGTGCTAAGGTGGTACATGTCCCCTCCTTGACGTGGCGTCTGGACCAATGCCGTGGCGGCTGTCCGCTTGTGGTTTAGCTCCGTTCAATGGGGGTAAACGGTTAGCGGGTCTGCAGAGGAGCCAAAGCCAGACAAACAAAGGAAAGGCTTATGCTGCTGGACGCGTTTCTGGATTTGGCATAAAATGGTGCCACTAATAGCTGTGTGCGACACCACGCTTAAAGGGGTTGTCTGACCTCAGAGATTGGGAGGGAGAGGGGGGAGGGGGGGGTAACCTCACTACAATATGCCCTCAATGTCCAATAGGTGCGGGTCCCACACCAATCTTTAGAATGGAGACCGCAAAGTGAAGGAGGGTGCACTGCGCATGCCCTCCATTCATTCCTATGGGAGCAGCGCGCGTGCCTATTTTCGTCAGTCCCATTGATATGAATGGGAAGAGCACGGCACAAGCGCAGACACCACTCCATTCACTTCTAGGGGGCTGACAGGAATAGCCGAGGGCCAGCGCTCAGCCATTTTCAGCGCTCCCATAGGAATGAATGGAGAACGGCCTCGCATGTGCAGGACACCCTCCTTCATTTTGCAGGCTCCATTCTAAAGATAGGTGCAGGTCTTGGAGGTGGGACCCGCACCTATCAGACAGTGGGGGCATATCCCAGCGATATGCCCCCAATGTCAGAGGCGAGACAACCCCCTTTAAGCTGGCCAGCTGTAATAGCTGTAGGTCAACCATCTGTCTACGGCAAGGGGGTCTCCAGCAGATGTTGAGGGAGAAAAAGCCATTTGATTTCACAATGCCCGATCCTTCTGTTCTCAGAGAGAGAAGCTGCAAATTGGTGTCTGGCAGTGCTTGCTGCCCTACATGCAGGCTTGGCCAAACCGAGTGTGCATGTGTCCGGAGAGTCTCCAGCAAATCAGTATTACATTCAGCTTTGCAAATCAAGTCTCGACAGGACCACCTGAGAGATGACCAGGACCACCTGAGAGATGACCAGGACCACCTGAGAGATGACCAGGACCACCTGAGAGATGACCAGGACCACCTGAGAGATGACCAGGACCACCTGAGAGATATCAGAGATATCAGACCCTCATCATGTCCAGCAAAGCTCCCCCTCCCCCCGACCTGAAGCTAGCTGTTAAAAGTGCACGATGACAAGCCGTATAAAACCGCAGCAGTGTGGAAAACGGAAACCAGTGCTGCAGACATCCACGTGTTTTGTTACACAGGCATATACTAGGGTAGCAGAAAATAAGACGTTAAATTCTCTGCCCCAAAAAACTCCTCAGTAAGATACAAAGCCTGAAAAATCATTACTCATATCCTACAAGTTCCCAGCAGCCCGCTAGTAATATTAGTAGGATATGAGGCAAAAATTTACTCAAAAAAAATAAAATCCCCCGTTAACAGATTCATCTTCAATACCAGACTGTGGCAACAGTATCGTTAAGAAAATGTAAATGAAGCGCTGCATAAAAGCTAAGCCAATGCCGTGCGGCCTCAGTAGTGTCTGCAGCACGCTCGTTACTGCAGTGCTACAGACAGAAGGATTTATACAGCCTCAATGATTATTGATCCAGCAGAGTCGGGTGGCGCCTCGCCCGCCCGCTGACATAAGTGCAGGCGACACAATGCAGCAAAACCGACGTGCGGAAAGCGTGATGCAGCTGGTTCACACAGCGACAGCAGTAAACGGTGCCGGATCTGTCAGGATGAAGCTCATATGAGGAAACTGAATGACACGCAATTTCCTTTCATGCGGTAAATGTACAATGCCGGGGACTTCTGTACGAGGGGACACCACGTGTTATAATCTACACACCTCTAAGGGGCCGGCGAGTACAGCGCTAGGCCACCCATCTGTCCCTGTGGCCGCATATGCACAGCACTGCTCGGGGGACTGTGGGACCCCTATTCTTATGATCAGTGGGGGTCCCCGCTGTTGGATTCACAGCCTCAAGTGAATGTAGATAGGTGATGAATATGTTAAAAGGTGAATTCCAAGACTTTTATACTGATGACCTATCCTCTGAATAGGTTATTAGTATCTGATCGGTGGGGGGGGTCTGACACCCGGGACCCCCGCCGATCAGCTGTTTGAGAAGGCACGGTGCTCTTGGTAGAGCTGCAGCCTTCTCAGTTTAACCTACGCAAAGTGATGTCACATTCATCAGTCACGTGGCCTAAAAGTAGCTCAGTCCCATAGAAGTGAATGGGGCAATACCAAGCACGACCACTATACAATGTACGGCTCTGGCGAGCTGAGACACGGCCGCTGCACTCACAGGAGCACCGCTGCCTTCTCAAACAGCTGATCGGCGGGGGTCCTGGGCGGCAGACCCCTACCAGTCACATACTGATGACCTATTAAGACACCTTTAACTGGAAAACCCCCTTAAAGCTGATCTGTCAGACCATACCGTTCTAATAGGCAATTCCAATTACGGACATGGCACGGGCGCAGGATATTCCACAAGTGTCTGATGCAGATCTCACTATCTACTTGGTCCAAAGGTCAAGGCTGCCACATACAGATGGGGAATAAATACAGTGTATGTGCATTTCTACAGACCAATGACTGCTCCATATACCGGGATGTTACTGTACGTCCAAGGTGCATGGGGAGGGCTCCCAAGTTAAGCCTACTCCATAGGCAGCTGACACCTAGCCACAGTGACCAAAAATCAGAGTTAACTCTGATCCCAGTCATTTAACCCCGCAGAAACCACAGTTAAGTGACTGAAGGCTCTGAGATGTTAGAGAGAAGAAGTGGGGCCCCCTCTGGAGCCCCTCACAGTGAAGTCACAGGGTTCTGATTGGTTACCGTGGCCTGGGCCTTGTGAAGACTCCCAGGTCTCCCATAGGAAACTGCCTGTCAAGCCATGCTTAATAGGCAGGCGGTAAAAATCCCATAGACTGCGATAGTACACTACTGCAGTCTATGGTTTAAGCAATTGATTCATAGCAGGCTCAAGTTAACACCCTTTGCTAACTTTACATCTAAAAATATATTCTCCCTGTTGTCACTCTCTATGGGACTGCCGGAAACATTCACGCACCGCACTCAGGTATCTCTAGCAGTCACATAGTGAATGAATAGAGCGGCAGTGAGACCACCACCAATCAGTTATCCCCTATGCCTTGGGATACTCCCATGGGTAAAGTACAACCCCTTCAAAGTATGGATTTGACTGACCGGCAGAATAAGGGCACTGTCTTTAGCACACTGTGAAAGCTGTAAAAAATAAAAAAGGGATCACAGTGGCAGAGTTGCACCCCCCTCCCCCAATTTTAACCCAAATAATTTTTTTTTCTGGTTTTCCAATTACATGGTGCCATGCAATATGGTATGTGAAAGGCATTGTAAGTTACGGCTCTTGGAAGACAAACATTTGCTGAAGGGGTTAAATACCTTCGATAAGCTGTGTGCAGGAAGCACCTTCCTTTATGTCTGTAGACACCACCAGGCTCACGCCTCAGCCGCCACATCCACAGGACCACGGATCACCCATGATGGCCAACATCTACATTACAATGCATTCTGGGAGCTAAGCAACGAAGACCCCTCTCAGCTGAGACATGGGAAGTGCAATTGAGAGCTACACCTTAGGGCTCTTTCGGATGAGCGTGTCCTTTGCGGAAATCCCGTCCGTGTGTTAGGGCGATGGACACTATTGGTTTCTCATAGATTTATAATGCTGTGTGTCTCTGCGTGACCTGTATGTACTTAGTTATACTGACAGCATTATGTCAGTATAATTCAATACATACAGGTTATGCAGAGACACACAGCATTATAAATCAGTACAAAGCCGTGCAGTGTCCATACTGGGGAATCACGAGTTCCGCACTCGTCTGAAACAGGTCTTACATTTACAGTGTATTTTCAATGAAAGGATAAAATGTGCACGGGCAGCAACCTCTCCACAGATACCAGTACTTGTGGTCAACAGGGGTCAAGAAGCCTGGACCAATCATTTGCTGATTACGTTTTTAAAGGGAACCTGTCATCTCCGAAACACCCCCTGAACTAGAGTAAGCGGTGTATAGTGTAAGTGATGCTGAATCCGAATTTGTAAGTTTTATCTTCATACTCACTTCCATTCTGACGCTGTGCTCCCACAAACCTGCAGTAAAATGCACTCACTGGACTCTTCTTTGAGTCCTCTCCATTATGTGAGTGAGCACCGGAGTCCAGTGAGTGCATTTTACTGCTGGTTTGTGGGAGCACAGCGTCAGAATGGAAGTGAGTATGAAGATAAAACTTACATATTCGGATTCAGCATCACTTACACTATACATCTCTTACTCTAGTGCAGGGGGTGTTTTGGAGATGACAGGTTCCCTTTAAGCTTTAAATGTGGTGTTAAAGGGGTTGTCCCACAAACACTTACCCACAGGATACATGTTACCACTGTTCCTGTGTATAAAAGCAGAGGCGGCCATCTCCAGCAATCCGATACAGTTGAATAGAGTTTCATGCTCTCTCTCGTGTGAATGATGCTTCATTGAAACATTCTAGTGATTTGTGGCAGCCCCAGTAGTCAGACCACGACCACCAGACACTTACCCCCTGAACTGTATATAGGAGATGTCTTTGCCGTGAGAAATCCCCCTTTAAGGTGACTACGTCATGTATTTAAAGTCTAGAAAACCTTAGTTTACCACAATTTTATGGCACAATATCATTCACTGGGCGGCAACCAAACATATTAAAGGGGTTTGAGATTTAACTAATGACCGATCCTCTGGATAGGTCATCAGTATCTAATTTGTGGGGGTCCGTCACCCAGGAGAAGGCACTGGCACTTTAAGTAGCGCCGTTGCCTTCTCACAGCTAGACCACGTGATGTCATGTTCATCGGTCATATGCACAGAAGTTAATGGGACTGAGCTGTGATACTCAGCACAACCGCTATACAATGGACGGGGCTGAGCTGAGAGAAGGTAGCGGCACTACTGTGAGCGTTGACGCCTTCTCAAACAGCTGATTGGTGGCTCCCCAGAGATAAAGACACAGGAATACACTTTAGTACTGTGCGATATTCATATTAAAGTGACAATAACCCCTTTAATAAGCAATTTCACCAGGGCTGGCTCCAGAAAGCCAAGTGTAGCGGGACTACTAGTAAGTGGGGGGTCTTACCCAGCAGATATTTGTGGAGCCATAAGTTAGGGTTTCAGATATTTGCCACATTTTGCAAAGGGAGGTTCCGCCTGCATAGCAGTACATAACCCCATTATCAGGGCGAAAGCGTCTGAAATCCTTTCTTCTCTAGGTAACCTACTAAATCACGCAGGGTGCGGTGTATGACAACAGTGGGCAGATGTGACATTCCCGTAATGGGCATGGCCGCAAGCCACCAACTTACCAGCACAGTATCACATATAGTTTTCAGTTCATCCTCCACTTTCTCCCTGTACTCTTTGACCATCTGCAGCTTCTTGTCGGTGCTCTCAGTCTTCTGCTCAATGCTGGAGATGACCCTCCACGCTGACCTCCGGGCGCCAACCACGTTCTTGTAAGCCACAGAAAGAAGGTTCCTCTCTTCGTTGGACAGCTCGGTCCCGCATTCTGTCACCGCCTTCATGTTGGCCGCCATGTCATCGTAGCGCTCTGCCTGTTCTGCCAGCTTGGCCTTCTGGATCAGCTCGGTTCTGTCTGCCATGGCTTGACTGTGATTTGGTACGGAGGAGAGTAAAACAACCGGGAGGAAAGGAAAGCTGAGCAGGGGTGTCGAGGGAGGAGATCGAGCTAGACCTGATGCAGGCAGCCAAACCTGGAGGAGCACAAGAGCAGAGTTAAACGTATGGAAGATGTGTAATGCATCTACATTATATCGGTTACTGGACTGTGACTTAAAGGGGTTCTCCAGGAATTAAGAAAATGAAGATACGTAAATATTACTTCATTATAAATATATTCCCAAATACCTTTCATTAGTTACAATGGCTCATTTTATCTATGGAGCAATGATTAGGAGAAACAAAATGGCCACCGTCCTATTAGTCCACACAGAACCTGTCCTAATCACACAGGAGGACAAGTTACTTCACAACACTGAGGTAAAGAGCTGCCTCATCCTCCTCTCTGCTTGTCAGGGATTAGGGTCCTGAATATAGATAAGATCTTCAGCTGAATCTCTGTAGGAATGGAGTTCAGAGAGGACAGACTGTGGTAATTTGTTGCCATGGTAATGGAGACGGTATACAAGTGTTTCTGCTCATTAGCCACACCCCCAACATCCTCATGTCTCCTCATCTTCTCCATTCCCACAGAGATTCATCTGTAATCAGGATCATAACCCCTGACAGGTAGAGCAGAGAGGAGGATGAGGCAGCTCTTTACCTCAGTGTTGTGAAGTAACTTGTCCTGCTGTGTGATTAGGACAGGTTCTGTGTGTACTAATAGGACGGCGGCCATATTGTTTCTCCTAATGATTGCTCCCCAGACAAACTAATAACTAATGAAAGGCATTTGGGAATATATTTATAATAAAGTAAAATTTAAGTATTTTTATTTTTTTAATTCCTGGAGAAACCCCTGACATAATGCCCTCAGTGTAATAGAGTAGATACAGGTCCAGCATTATAAATCATTACGCCGTGCGATGCTGTCAGATGAGCGGAGGTCAGAACAGGAAATCATCCTTATGCGTTTCATGCATTGAACCTGCTAGTCTCGGTATGGCCTAAAGCTGTAGTCCCATGAGCATCTAGCTGACCAGGGGGGAAATGAGGAGATCAGACCACTAATTTAACTTTTTTTTTTTTTTTTTTTAATTGCTTATTGGTTACTGTAACCATATGGATCATAAAGGGATGGAATATCCTAGATATAGGTTATCACTTTAGAAAGTCAGAAAAACCCTTTAAAGGGAGTTTCCTCACTTACATAACTTATCCTCTATTGACATGGGTCAGATCACAAAATCAGGGGTCTCTGAGCCCACTATGAGAATGGACCAGTGGTGCGCATACCTGATCACCCCTCCATTCAAGTCTATGGGAGTGGGGAAGAACGCAGCGATGGCGGTACTCAGCGGTCCCATGGAAGTGAATGGAGTGGTGGTCAGGTATCTGCACCACCGCTCTGTTCTCATATAGGGCGCCAGGATTTCCATTTTTGTGGCTGCTGTGGCTGGACCACCAGAGATCAGACACTAATACCCTATCCTGTGGGCAGGACATTCACCTTGTTAGCGGGATACCCCCATCAGGTTCCAAAAAAAACCACGAGGAAGCAAAAAGGATATTACAGGGCTCACCGCCAGGCTACACCCGGCAAACGTAGGAAGCATCACGGCCAAGACCACAAGAAATAAAACCAGCAGGAACGCCACAGGGTGGGCAGTGCCCTCCTGGTATGCAGACCCCCAAGCTAGTCAATGGCATTGATATAATAGAATATAGATAATGGTCCGTGTGCTTCACAAAGTATAGCCATGCCCTCTCCATTCATAAAGGTAGAGAAGTCCAATCCAAGCAGGAAGCCCACACCCAGCGCTGCAGCTCCGCAAATATAAAAAAAAAAAAAAAAACCAAGACACCCTAAAGATCTGCAAGGGAACGCTTCCTTGCAAAACGAGTTAACACATGAGTCAGTAACAGGAGGCGCTGGAAACCATAGTAGGGGAGGGGAAGGAATGAAGCCGCCTGCCCTGCCTTTTGTCTCCAGGCTCTATGGAGCATCCCCGCCCTGCCTGCCTCTCCCTCTATTACTCCCACCCCTCAGGGGGAGCCAGGCTTCCCAGCCATGTACTGCCAGCAGTCCTACAGAACGGGCAAGGCTGATAAGCGTGTTTGACAGCGTGTGCTGGTATCCGGTGTCTTACAATAGGAAGCAGAGACGCCGCTCAGAAGGCGCAGGGGGCATTTACGGACCACGTGCGGTTTTTAATTTAATAATTCACTTTATAGTGCTGACGTATTCCTCAGCTCTTTACTGACATTAGCATTACTCGCTGTCCAACATACAAACTCCATGCAGATGTTGTCCTCAATCGGATCCGGTCCAAGGACCTCAGCTCTGAGCGATTTACAACATGTCCAGTTCCTGCACATTACACATCTAATGGAAAACCACCGTACCCATACGAGGATCTGGGTGGCAGTGGTGGGGGAGGCACAAGATGACAATAGACTGGAATATTCCGAGAAGTGAATATGCAGCGGAGGATGGGAATCACCCTCCTCCCACCACCACCATCGGAGCATGCTAATCCAGAGGTGGAGATCCCCACGCGTACCTGCAATCCACACGTCTGCAAGTAGACGGGAATTAAAGAGCAGCCTTATTGTAATAGATAAAAGGAAGGTGAATGTGGGGCATGCAAGTGTCATGGGGGAGCATAAAAAAAAAAATCTGACCACAATCTGTCTAATGACTATAGCTATATACTGCTCTAATATATATACACACACACAGCATATAGTATATACTACACTGTCATTCTGCATTGATATCGCGATAGGAGCAGCAGTAGAGACAAGCGATGTCACGATGACACCCCCGATACAAGTGCACAGACAGGACACACAATGGCGGCCCTCCGTAAAGAGGGCACCTAGACAGAAGCCAGGTGTAAGCCATGACATT
This sequence comes from Rhinella marina, assembly GCA_900303285.1. Lineage (NCBI taxonomy): Eukaryota > Metazoa > Chordata > Amphibia > Anura > Bufonidae > Rhinella > Rhinella marina. The sequence continues at coordinate 190,446 of ONZH01017861.1, forward strand.
GCAGGCTGCGCTCGGATGACAGGATAATGGCGTGTGCATGTAGCGGGAGCGCCCAGCAGGGGTGGCATTCCTGACAAGCAGGCGCTCAGCCCCTTGTCACAGCCGGAAAAAGGCGCAAGAAGCGGCGCATTTTTTTGTCTACTCACCTGGCGCTCCTCAGCGTGTGAGCCGCTGGCCGGCGGAGAAAGGAGAGGGAGGACAAGAAAAACCCAGAGACTGACTGCAGCCTACAAGAAACCCCTCTAGGCTCAACCTAACCCAATTACCAGGCGTTGGCAAAAAGGGCGTGGCAGCTAGAAGTCAGCCAATCCCAACGCTGGGGGAAACCCGCCAATTCCGCGTTCACCTAGGCCTAGTAGCCAATGAGAAGCTAGCGCGGGAGCTAAAGGCGGGGTTAGGGGGAGGGCAGGAGGATGGGTTAGGTTGAACGACAGGCTGCGGCTTGGGCCACGGGGTTTCCTCCAATGAGATGCAGGGTAAAATGACGTCATTGTTGCTGTGGCAACCGAGTTGCTGCTTTCCCTCTTGACTCTCTCTCTCTCCTCACGCTGTGCAGCCTGGGCGTGGTGGCGGCGGCTTCCTGCAGTGGAGGTGCAGCACCGCGGGCAGGGCTAGCCGCTCACCAAAGCATGGCTGTACAGCAGAGGCATATAGAAACCATTGCTGCCTCCTTGTATCAGCCCACAGTTCACACTGTCAGTATTTTACAGCGGTATTTGCAAGGCAAAGTCAGAGGAAAGTGTAAATTGCTGGAGCTTCTGTCATAATATGAACCTAGCCTTACCATGCCCCTGCCAGGGATTGTGCAGTGGTAGAATATGGATGCCCTACCCAGCTGATAAGCTCTTTGAAGGTGTTGTGGCATTAGTGTGAATGCTGTGATCCCTTTAAAGGGGTTGTTGGCCCCCAGGGGCCTTTAGCGTGGCCAGACTTGAGGAAGGAATCATACTTACCTGATCCCTTCCACCACTGCAGATCTGGGGTCTTCCCAAGTTCCAGTTTGATGGGGGTCAGGTGCCTGCACAAGTGATGTTTACCCCATGTGTCATATCACCTAGTCACCTGATTAATGGGGTACATATCACCACTGTGACCACATGACCCATATCAAAGTGGACCAACTTGGAGAGACCTGAGATCTGCAGTGGTGGGAAGCAAAGGAGCCGAAACCCAGCGACCAGGCTCAGCTAAGTCTGTAGGTCCAGTCAGGCTGGAGGCCGTGTGCCCTAACCCCCTCCCCGTCTTAAACTGGTCCCTCATCTGGTAATTCTGGTCTTGGTGCAGCTTTTACCTTCCAGGACAATGGTTTGACCCATGACCTGACTGTCATGCTGGCTCCATAGAAACTTGCTAAAGCTTCTGATATTGGATTACGACCACATGGACAGGTTCAATTCTTGCAGCAGGTGTTTTTTTTTTATCTGTGCAGCAAACTAAAGTAGTCCTTAAAGGGGTTATCCAGCTTTGAAACACCTCCAGACCAGTAGAGGGAAGCTTACTTAACTGCTCGCTTCCGGCTCCTTCGGTCCATCGTGCTCTGGTCCATTCTTGTCAACCTCTGTAATGACATGTCCACCTAGTGGCATGTCACAGGGTCATGTGCCACTTGGGGGACATATCACCACTGTGGCCAGTCATTAACACGCGGGAACCCCGTCCATTCCAGAAGTTGACATGTAGGGACCAGAGCTTGGTGGATCAAAGGAACAGGAACCGAGCAGCAGGGATCAGGTAAGTTACGGGTCTGGTAGAGAGGTGGGAACAGCACAAAGATGGACAACCCCTTTAAGAAACACTCCTATGGGACAAAAGGTCTTGCAAGCTCCGTTCATGCCACAGAGCGAGCTCTAGAGCTGGTGTAGCACCCCTGGCTGTGTTCTCCTCTGCATCCTCCCAGAACTCAGGCTCCTCCTGGGTTTTAGGACACTCATTAGGCTTACTGACACATATAATGTGTGCCAGTAAAATAATTCCCCCTTGCAATGTGTGCCAGTACAAAAATACCCCTTTATGTGCCAATACAAAAATGCTCCCCTTATGTGCCAGTACAAAAAATGCTCCCTTATAACGTGTCATCACAAAAATCTACCCCCTTTTAGTGCCCCCAGTAGAACGGATGTCCTCATAATGGCCTTCTTATAATGTGTGCCAGTACAAAAATGTTCCTTTTTATAGCTGCAATGTCCCCCTAGTGCTTTCTCCAGTTACAAAACAATGATTCCCATTGTGGCTGAACACCATGCTGCCAAATAAGAATAATAAACTCAAATACTTACCTCCATTCTGCTGTCACTGATGCAGTGCAGGACACGGACCTCTTCTTAGGGTGACCAGATTTGGGTTTCTGAAAAGGAGGACACCTTTTTTTTTGGGGGGGGGGGACCCAAACTTCCCTTTATTATTTTCCGTTATAACATGGTAATAACAGAAAATAATAGTTAAAATGGCCTTTAGGGGTTAAAAATAATTTTTTCCACTTGTTCGCGCAGCCGGTGTCTTCCTTCTTCTTTCCCCTTGCAAGACCCGCAAAAGGACCTTTAGTGACGTCACCGAAGGTCTTTTTGCAGGTCCTGCAAGGGGAAAGAAGAAAGAAGACACCGGCTGTGTGAACAAGTGGAAAAGGTGAGTTTTTTTTAATTATTTTTAATCCCTAAAGGCCATTTTAACAGTTAAAATGATTTTGTTCGACTGCCTCAAACTGAGTCAAACATAATACATGTATATAATATACATGTATTATGTTTGACTCAAACAGGACATGTCCGGGGAAAAGAGGACGTCTGGTCACCCTACCTCTTCTAGTCTGTGCCCTGAGCTCTATGCAGCCCGGTTCAGGCAGCGCAATAATAATCACTGTATTGTAGTTCTGAGTACAGCGATGCAGTTAAATATGTAGAGATGAACGTTTCCACAATGAAAGCGCTCATTGCCCCTTCCGCTGACCCCTCTTGCCCCTACCTGGTGCTGCCTCACCTGGCCTCATGGGCGGTGCACCCCTGATTCTATCTCCCATCTTCAGGTTATGGAGTTGTTCAGCCAACCACTCAGTGACCTTCATCAGCACCTTAGTCCTCCTGGATGAACCGTTACCCATTTCGGTCTTTGTAGCTATGGACAACTCCTTGCTTCTAGTAGTGCCTGATATGTGCAGCTGACAGGTCAACCAACAACTCCCACGTATGGTGCTCCCAATAGACCCACTGCACCTCCACTTCTATAACTGGTCTCTGGACATGGTAACATAGTAACATAGTTTATAAGGCCGAAAAAAAAGACATCTGTCCATCCAGTTCAGCCTGTTATCCTGCAGGTTGATCCAGAGGAAGGCAAAATGGTCTTTCCACCTTTAGAACATCCACCATTGGTGGGCCTCCACAACCTGCCATGCAAGGAGACATTGTGGATAAACAGACAATGCTCTTAAATCAGCGTCTGATCATTTGCATCCAGGATTTTGAATAGGTTGCTTTGGATCAGAGACTAATTTTAAGGGACATTCCCATCTCAACATTTATCCACCTCTGGGACCTGCACCTATCTCAAGAACGGGGCCCTGTCTTCTAGAAGCAATGAATGAAGAGATGACTGCGCAGGTGTGGCTGTCTCCGCTTCTAAGACTATTTTCAAAACTTCCATAGAAGTGAATTGAGAGAGACAGAGGGCCCCATTCTCAAGATATCTGAGGACCCACACCTATTAGACATTTATGAAATATGGATACACAGTACCATAAATGTCCAGATAGGAATAACCCTTTAAAGCTCCTGGGCCTCAGTGCAAATCCATTTATAATATTTCTCATATATAAATACAGGTAATGCATTATCAGTTTACAGCAGCTGTGAGGAGGTGTTATCTGAAGCGTAATCCTCATGAATAATAGTAGGGGTAGACTTTGGATAACAGTGTGACAGCTCTATTGATCTCTTGATAGGCTTGGATAAAGACGCCCACAGAAGAGTCAGTGCAATGTATGATGCTCTAATTGAGTCACTTTCCCCCTGGACTTCAGAGCTGAACCCAGCTAGTTGCCAGCGGGGAAACAGCTAATCAGTGGAGGTGCCGGGTGTCGGACCCCTGACTCATGACCTTTCCTGAGGTTAGGCTGCCAATTTGTACTTACCAGATAACCCCTCTAAATTGTGAATAGCATTTTTAATATTTGATGAGAAACTCCATTATATTGCGCCCGCTAAACAGTTTTATAATCAGACATTACAGGATGTCATCTGTGGATTTGAACAAATAGTTCCTCTGATCTCGGCAATAAAACAGTTCAATGGACTGGGTGTCAGCAGATGGATAACTTTATATGATTCTTGTTTTGCTTGGAAACAATCGCCATTCTTTGAAGGCTTGAATATAATAGCATCCAATTAATGTGTGTTTGAATGCATACAACAACGGCAGATATCTGTTAATAGCTAATTATAAAAAAGATTCCAACAGAGAAGTCTATAGACCTAACAACAGAGGGGCAAAGAACAGGCATAATAAATAGTAATTGGTTTGCTAGGAGATTTCTCACTGGTGTGATTAGCCACCCCACCTAATTGGTCCTAGCAGATTAAGTAGACCATCGGCCCTGACCTGCCCTGCTTCCACCACTGCTGCTCTGCCATGCTGTGTCTATAGACATCACCACCTTTCTCTGCTTGTATTAAAAACTGTGTGTCATCATTCCTCAAAAGGCTATGAGAATGTCTAAATCATCTCAGACTGTCCTATAAAGGGAAATTATATCACTTAGTTGTCAATTAATTGTGGGCTTCACAGAGACGTTTTGTGTCAATGATCTACTATTATAGAGATGCCAGGAGAGGTGGCGGACCCTCTATAAATCCATTGACTCATGACTGGCGTCTCCTCTAATTGTAGACCTTCACTTTCTTTTCTATCTGGCCCAGACCACCATGACAACCTCTCTTGACAACTGCCAAGTTTCCTGCTGAGACAATTTGGCCCCGCTCTTATGCAGCCATCCCCACAAATAAATTCAGAAGACTACAAAAAAGACTACAGAGCAGGCCCCAAAATAAATAAATTCAGACCCCAGACTAGACTCCTAAATTATTTTTGGCCCATATCCCCTGAGTACAAACCCTACAGCTACTCACACTTAAACTTAATGGATCCTTGCAGCTTTGCCCTCTGACTTCAGGACTTGCATGCGTATGGTGAACTTATCTGTACAGGTCGTTCTGCAGCAAGAAGATGAGGCGAGTTAAAAGGTCCTGCACACATTTGTACCTTCAGGGACCACTTCATGTTGCAGCTGTGCCATGGTTTAGGAAGCATTTTGCAGCAAAAAACACAGCATAAACTTAAAAAATGTTTAACAAATCTTGCCCATATTATAGTTAGCTATTGGCTTTTCTTTCTTTTTTATTCTACTGCCTGTTTTATTGATGGCATATCCTGTTTTAAAGGGACTATTCCCTCAGAAAAAAATATTTTTTAAAACGCAATATTCATTAAAAAAAAAAATTAAAGAATTTTTCGCTGTTTTTCATTTTTAATCCAGCAGTACAATACCATTGAAAATTAAATACAAAATATTGTCCTTTAGCAGTCAGAACAGAGAAATAAAACTCCTATATAGATAGAGATCCTATTGTTATCGTTATGGTCAGTGGGTGTGGAACCACTGCGTCAACCAACTGCTTAGACTTTGGGCGTTCTCTGGGAATTAAGAAAATGAAAATACTTAAAGGGGTATTCCCATCTGAGACAATGGGGGCATAGCGCTAAGAGAACAACGAGAACGGAGCGGGGAAAGCTGTGGCTGGAGGATTTCTCGGGGTCCGTCCACCACTAAGCGCTGCTCCCCGCTGCTCCCATAGAAGTGAATGGGAGCGCACCGCGCATGCTGAGCCATGGCTCCCATTCATTTCTGTGGGGCCGACGTAAATAGCTGAGCCAGCGCTCGGCTATTTTAGGTGCCCCATAGAAATGAATGTAGGGCAGCTGCGCATGCGCAGTGCACCCTCCGTTCATTTCCCCGCTCCGTTATCGTTGTAGGTGCGGGTCCCAGAGGTAGGACCCACACCTATCAGACAAAGGGGGCATATCCTAGCCCTATCCCATATGCCCCCATTGTCTGATATGTGAAAACCCCTTTAAATATTACTTTATTATACATATATTGCCAAATACCTCTCATTAGTTATAATGGATCATTTTGTCTGGGGAGCAATCATTAGGAGAAATAAAATGGCCGCCATCCTACTAGTACACACAAAACCTGTCCTAATTACATAGGAGGGCAAGTTAAAGAGCTGTGCCATCTTCCTCTCCTACTTGCCAGGGATCATGATCCTGAATACAGTTTAATATGATCTTCAGAGGAATCTCTGTAGGAATAGAGTTCATGAGGAGACATGAAGTCCAGAGAGGAGGTGGGGGTGTAGATAATGAGCAGCAGCACTTGTATGCAGTCTCCATTACCACAGCCCCACATTACCACAGTCTGTCCTGTGCATCCTTTTTGTACTTCATGTCTCCTCATGAACTCCATTCCTACAGAGATTCAGCTGAAGATCTTATCCTCTATATTCAGGATCATTATCCCTGACAGGCAGAGCAGAGAGAAGGATGAGGCATCTCTTTACCTCAGTGTTGTAAAGTAACTTGTCCTCCTGTGTGATTAGCACAGGTTTTGTGTGTAATAATAGAGCGGTGGCCATTTTGTTTCTCCTAATCATTGCTCCCCAGACAAAACGAGCCATTATAACTAATGAAAGGTATGTGGGAATATATTTATACTAAAGTAATATTTACTTTTTTCATTTTCTTAATTTCCGGAGAACCCCTTTTCCTTATCCTGGCAGTCCCCTGGTTGTCACTTTTTAACCTCTATACAGGGATCTGGAATTTGCTGCAGGGGAGCCACCAGACTGCTACCTCCTGGAGTAGTCCCAATGTTTTTGATAGGTGACCTACATGGGTCAGAGACACCAGTGCAAAGCACAGATGGATTACACAAAGTTTGCAGTCAGTAACAGGCTGAGGTCAGGGCAGGCAGACTTTGTGCGAATCTGTGAAAGTCCAAAGGTCAGGACAGGTGACACAAGATCAGTGCAGTAATCAGGCATGGGTCAGGTCAGGCAGCAAAGAGTCAGAATCTGGGAATCAGGCACAAATTGGTACATGGGCAGACAAGCAGATATTAGTACACCTTCACAGGATCTAGCAAGCTCGTAAATCTATTGCTCAGGCACTCTAGGAAAAGGTGCCCCAAATATGCTCATATGACTAGCCTTTTGCTTATGAAGATTAGGGTGTGTGCTTGCTTGCCCTTTAAGAGCTGGGAGGCATGTTAGCATCCTACAGGCAGGCTGGAAGGACCTAGCCAGGAAGCACAGGCCGTGGCCTGCAACAGAAGATGTTGTCTCAGGATAGGTCATCAATATCTGATTAGTGGGGGTCCGACTCCAATCACCCCAGCCGATGAGTTGTTTGAAGAGGAGGTGGCATTTATGTGAATGAGAACAGCACTTGTAATTACACTGCACCGCCAGTGAGACAACAAGCAGTGTAATCTTATAGAGGAAGTAGTGCTTGCATGAGCGCCTCCTTCTCTTCAAACAGCTGATCGGTTCATCGATATGTACTGGCTACACAACCCCTTTAAGCACAGGATTTGAAAAATAGTGATCGCTATTACTGATTACCAGACAAACACACAACCATTAACAGATACACACCTTACTACTTGCAGCTGATACAACTTATGTGATTTGACAAACATACAGAACAAGTACATTTATTATATATAATGTAATTTTACAAATAAAATGTTTTAGCCCTAAAAACGGGACAATGTACTTTAGGCTTCCACAACTGGACAGTCTTTACAGATTTCCTTTCTTTCTTTCTTTTTTTCTTTCTTTCTTATTTTCAGCAATAAAAGATATCTGATCTATAACCGCAGTGAACTGAGGTCCTCCGAGCCGTCTCCAAACCTTGTCCCCAGCAGACAAAATCAATACTGTGTACTGATGGAGCCTAATAAGGCCGGAACAGCAGTTCACGATGTTCAGCTAGTCTTCAAGAGGTGTAAATGGTATTACTGATATTTTATCTTCCTGTACAGCCGTGTGGCCTCTTCAAACAAACTGATTGCGGTGGTGCTGGCAGTTGGACCCCACCAATCAGATATTGATTACCTATCCCGAGGACAGGTCATCAATATTGTCCTCCTAGAAAACTCTTTTAATAAGAGAGCGGAGAATAGGAGACTCTTACATAGAGCAGCATATTCAGGTGACAGATCAACTTTATAAGGAACCTATCTACCCAATCCACTATAACAGTCTTGTAGCTGAAAGGGGTTCTCCCATGACTAATGAAAAAAATAAAAATCAGACATCATATAGTACATGACAGTCTCTTTCTAACAACACCAGAACCAGCCCTGTACCTCACATGGATCCAGAGATCTCCACATTCATCGCTCTACTAGATTTATATCAATCTGACAGCTCAGGAGGCATGTCTTTTCTGCTGCAGATCAGGGGGCGTGTCCATGCTCTGCCTATCACAGCTTAGGAGGCGTGTCTTTTCTCATGCAGCTAAGGAGGCGTGTCTCAGCTCAGCTCTCCCTATGAAACTGAGCATGTGCGGCCTCAATAAGCAAGTCAAAGAAATCAAAGAAAAAAGGCAGGTGGCACTACGTACATTTTATTGAATAGCTCAGTGGCTATGCAGAATTTTTAATTACATGCAATTACAAAAGTATTCAGATCAAGGTGCTGGTTTGAAATGTGTCGAATATTTTTCGTGGGACAACCCCTTTAAAGTGCCCACAATTGTTCCCTTTTAATTTTTTTAGTCTCCACTGCTCTGTAATAACCCTTGAAAGAATGCATACAACATATGTAAATTAACATCTCCATCCATTTTTTCCCCCTGCCTTAATACCACCTTTTTCCTATTGATTGGCAGTCTGGTTTCTTCTCCCTTCTCGTCTGCAGCTTCTCAAATATCTCACCTGCTTTCTGACCTGGGCAGTGGTCCAAACAGCTGTAATATAGCATCTGCGCATTCCAATGAAAAGTCAGCTGGATCATGAGCAATAGGACCTTGAAGTTGTGCTGGTGTCCCCCGTAACATGGCGCATGCGCAGGATTTCGGTGAACGTATTCTGGAAGTGGCAATGTCAATCAAATACATAGAATTAATGAATATTCCACTCTTCCTGTGTCTGGAATGTCCAGCAGACTCCTAAACTTTTATTTAGGCCTCATGCACACAATTGGAAGCATTTTGCGGTCTGCAAACTGCAGATCCGCAAGATATGAAAGTGGTCCGTGTGGTGTCCCCATTTTTTTATGGACCCATTGACTTCAGTGGAACCAAGGTCCGCATTTTGCAGACAAGTATAGGACATGTTCTATCTTTTGTAGGACAGACAAACAGATACTTGTCCCCAAAATGCAGACCTGTTGTAGTCAATGAGGTCAGCAATAAAAAGGGCAAAGCACATGGACCACATCTGTAGTTTGCAGATACGCAGTTTGTGAACCACAAAATGCTTGATGTCGTGTGCATGAGGCCTTAAATACAGCGTGGGACAAGTTTAATTGCAAATGTCAAAGATAAGTTTCAGTTACTTTACATAGCAGATAGCACAGTTGGAGTTGATGTGACAGGTTAAACTGGCTGTTAATGTGAATTTGACTATTTTAGAATGAATAAGCTTACGCAGGCTAAGTGAATAAATACATTTACTAAATGTGAGTTAAAAACTAAATAATCATCACTGGCCTACACATACAATATGGGAGGGACTCCGTGTCCACCATGTCGTAGCACATGGCCGACACCCCATGGTGATACAATAGATAAGGATATCAATTCATCCTACCTGGATGATTTCTTCAATGGAGTGCCCAATAAAGGTTTGTGTGTGGCAGGTTTATACCTTTCAGCCTTCTCCTCCAGTGTGCAGCATACATGTCTCTGAGATAACCACTCAGGAATCTGGCTTTCTCAGCATAATGGAGGATAAACATAGAAGATAATATAAAAGGAACAGAATTAAAGGGGACAGAACCGATCAGTTCTTGGAAACACACTGGCCAACCAAAGTTTTTGAAGAAAGTGACTCCCGGGGCCTTGAGCACAGTGCACCACTAATGAGGCCAGGTGAGGCGATCGCCTCAGGCAGCACCAGGTAGGGACAAGAGGGGGGCAGCCGAAGGGCCATGAGCTGAAGGTAAGGGGTTAGGTTAAGAAATTGGCACTTGGGGGGGAGGGTGGGGCAGGCGCTGTTTCAGTTTTAGTCTCAGGCAGCAGAAAGGCTAGGTGGCAAATGATCAGCCGAATTGCCATCAGCATGCGGTTTCATTTAACAACAGCTGAAGATTTCCATCATGGCTGATTACATTTTCGGCACAGAAGAGGCTGCTGTGAGCCATTGCGAACGATTGTTTGTACTAGTTTTTCAAACAAGTGAATCTGCCAACTTTTATCTCACGTGTATGGCCAGCTCTAGAATGCTGTTGTTTGCAAGACCCTCACACTCTATTTTTCATAAAAAATAAACCAGCGTTGTGATATTCACTTTTTTCAGGCCTCATGAATACAAACCGTATCCGTTTTGCGGTATGCAAATCATCCATGATCCGTGTACTTCCTGCATCCGTATGTCCTTTATGCAAGAGCATAGAACATGCACTATATACGTGGACCACGGAACCGCTGAAGTCAATGGATCCACAAAAAATGAGGATGCAGCACAGACAGTGTCCGTATTTTGCAAATTCGCAATTTGCGGACAGCAAGATACACACGGGCTTGAGCTTCCATAGAGAAGAATACCTTGCTGTCTCTTGCAGTTTTTTGTTTTTCATGTTACCAGGCAGGAAAGCCATTTTATGAGCAACAATTGTACATGACGCACAAGCAATAACACTCCCGGAATTTATGAAACATTGGAGATGACAGGAATCCCCTGAGCATCTGCCTCCTCTGCAAACTTGCATTTAGAGTACAGCGGCGGAATCCCTCCAGACTATACACAGCACTGACTTGTCACTTTTCTGAGCACATTCTGAAATAAGTCAGTCCAGCAACCCCTCAAAGTCCTGACTTGCACAATATAGCAGATGCATTATCAATGATAACTCCTTGAGTCACCCTGTCAAAGTCTATTCAGCCGTTTCTGGGAAAGCTGGGTAACTAGCTGCATTACAGCTTCCAGGTCAGGTCAGTGGCATGGAGCCTCAAGTCTCTGTTGTGTGGAGCAGTAGACCCTCTAGTTGCTGTCATACGGGACTTCCATACAGCACCATATTATGGAGGTATTCTAATCTAGAAGTAGTGGCTGCATACAGGAAGGGTGTCCAAATTCAACAACGTTTTGACAGCTAGAAAACATTACTGCAGTAAATAAGTAGCAATAAAATGATGATGATGATGATGATGATGATGCAAACTCAAGTTAATAAGCAGTGGTCGGATAAGGGAGTATAACTGCAGGATCAGACTACACAGGGTTTGCTTGTAGTCCGTAACCATGGAGACACAGAGGTCTGCAAAGGAGATGTAGACAAAGAGATTGTAAAGACATACAAATAGCAGCATCATGATCATCACTGATTTCTGTGGAACACTGTCCCATTGTACCCTACACCTGAACCTTGGCAGCTGCTACGGCTAGCTTACTTCATCTGTATACCTTTGAATACGGGTCTTCTTTAAGTGGTAGAAGCTGGCCGGAAGGACAATCCACATAGATAAGCACTCCTAGAGCCAGGGGGCGTAGGTAAAGGCTCATGGGCCCTGGTGCAACAGTTCAGCTCGGGCCCTCCTTCCCTCAGTGCTTTGTGGCCAGGGGCAGGGAAGCACATAGCCTCTATACTGCCTGAGGCAAAAATTGAAACGGCACCCCGACGCGCCCCCCCTCAGCCTCCTGGGCCCGTTAGTGACTGCTACCTCTGCACCCCTTATAGCTGCACCCCTGTCTAGAGCAAATGAACATCATAGACGGTGCCCCCCTTGGACTCCTTTCTATTAGCCAAAGTTGAGAGCCACAATATAGTGTAGCTGTCACTCTCAAGCACTCAATGTGGTATTGTATTACATGGTCTCCCATTCATTTGAATGACCACCATGTAATACTACATAAAGGCGCTCACTGACCACCAGGTCTTATCCAATGTGGACAACCCCCATAACCTATGGAGCAACAGACATTGGGGATCCCTATTGCAGAAACGGAGCACCACTTTAAAACTCTCCATGACGACGTTCATTGTTCCAGAGAGGCTACTGAATATTTCATCATAACATTTTTACATAATTAACATGTCGTTTTTTTGCCTCTGATTCATTAGGAATTTTCCAGTGGTGATTAAGCAGAAGCTTAAAGGGGTATTCCCATCTTAGACAATGGGGGCATATCGCTAGGATACCCACCGCTGGGACCCACACCTATATTGAGACAGACCCAGGGAGCGCTGTGCCTGGAGGACCCCGGGGGTCCGGCCACCACCAGGCACAGCTCCCCGCTGCTCCCATACAAATGAATGGGAGCGCACCACGCATGCGCGGCCACCGCTCCCATTCATTTCTAAGTAGCAGACAGAAAATGGCCGAGCCAGCGCTTGGCTATTTTCGGCGGCCCCATAGAAATGAATGGAGGGTGGCTGCGCATGCACAGTGCGCCCTCCTTCACTTTGGGGACTCTGTTCTCGATATAGGTGCGGGAACCGCACCTATAAGACAATGGGGACATATCCTAGAGCAGTGATGGTGAACCTTTTAGAGACTGAGTGCCCAAACGGCAACCCAAAACCCACTTATTAATCGCAAAGTGCCAACACGGCAATTTAACCTGAATACTACAGTCCAATATAGTATCTTCCATGTATTTTATCATTTAGCTATAATATCCTGATACATTCAGTGCTCTACCTGTGCTGTTCATAGTGCGCCCTGCGCTGATGAATGGCAGGAGAAGTCTAAGGCATATTGGTACACCATAGACTTTTTCCAGGGTGTGGGTGCCCACATAGAGGGCTCCGAGTGCCACCCCTGGCACCCGTGCCATAGGTTTGCCACCACTGTCCTAGAGACATGCCCCCATTGTCTAAGATGGGAAGAACCCTTTAAAGAAAAATGACATCCAAATATCATACATGGATGTCCCATGTCAACAGCAATGACGAGATATGAGCAATTTTATAATATGCTAATTAGGTCCTTGGTGCAACAAGAGTGTTGCACCCGGAGCTCCCATCAGTGTATGCGCCAGCCATGCCCCCTCAGTTGCACCCTGAAGCTAATTAGCATATTATCAAATTGCTCATATCCCTGGATTGCCACTGCATATCAACATGGGGCATGGAGTTACATTCAGCTGCTCAGCGCACATTGGATGGATGCATGCGCGGTACAGGTTGCATCTGCCCAGTGGGCTTCATTAGTGTACAGGGCATGCACCGATCAAAGAGGGGGCGTGCCTGGAGCATACACTGTCTGGAGGGCCAGGTGCAACAAGGTGCAACGACAACTCCCTTGTTGCACCAATGAGCTAATTAGCATATTATAAAATTGCTCATATCTCTGGCTTGTCAAAACATAGCGACATGGGACAAATGGTGTTTTACTCAGCTGCTCAGCACACATGTCTTCTGACAGCTGCATTTATATCAAGGTAGGTGCCGACATATGCCCTCTAAGTTAATGACCTGCTGCTAGGACCTCACTCACTCTCATTTAACGTCTGGCTACTTGGATTTTTCCGCTATGAGGTTGCCCCTAATATCTGGAATTCACCTTACAGTATGTTATCTTGTAGACTATTATTATACCAGGCTAGAGATGCAGACATACCGTAGGATTAGGAGAGGGGAACCTGGTGGGCTCAGATGGCTATATTTATAGGCTAGTGCAGGCATCCCCAAACTGCGGCCCTCCAGATGTTGCAAAACTACAACTCCCAGCATGCCCGGACGGCCTACAGCTATCAGCCTAGAGCAGGGCATGGTGGGAGTTGTAGTTTTACAACAGCTGGAGGGCCGCAGTTTGGGGATGTCTGGGCTAGTGTAACAAACGTGGTCTGACAGATTGGCCAGAGCTGCGTCCGTTGTATTCCCTGTAAAATAAGTTTACTCCTATGTCATAGGTATGTGTGAAATCTTAACTTACCGGAAGAGCTGTTTATCGAGAAATGCCTGCAACATATTTGTCACCCGTGTAATAGGTCATTCTGTGAGGTTGTGGCAGGTTTAAGTTGTCTGCTACCTAACCAGGGCTATTTATACCAATAGAGGCACTGCCAAGACATATATTCCCAAAGTATAAGTAAATTTCTTGGCTTTCAGTTTCAAAAATCTGTTGCGGCCATCTGCCAGATGCATTTTGTTTTCGCTGAAAAGCATGATATGAAAAGTATGATATATCCATTCATTGATAAAAAAAAAATTAAAAAAAACATCCCCAGATAGAAATGAAATTCAGCATGCAGTTATGTCTCAGGTAGATTTTTAAATGATTACAGGTGTGGTCTGGTTAGACACTGGGTCTTCCCACAAGAGGGCGTAAAAGTTCTTCCTCCACGGCGTTTAAAAAAAAAAGCTCTCAGGGGTAACTTTTGGGTAGTGTACCTCTTGTTGAGAGATTGTTGACTGTTAGACATGTTTCTACAGTGCACTCGAAGATATTTTGCTCAGTTGACAGACTTGGACTCATCAGACTGAGAGAAGCATGATGAATTGCCCCCCATCTAGCCTGTTCTGACCAAGCTGTTAGGAGATGTGGGGAGCAGTGGTTACGTGAGAGCACATACACGCAATAAATAGGCTCCAGAAGGCCTAGACAGACCACCAGTATAGAGGATTGATCCGTTGACAAGCACAAGCAGCTCCAACAGTTTTGTTGTCCAACACCCAGACACAGGTGGCTTCTTCATTACCATTTCCAAGCCATTTGGAAGGACATTTGGTGTCACGGAGCCCATTACTTGTCCTGCCATTGAAAGCCAGGCACTGTCGCCTTCGTTTGCAGTGGTGTCATGAATGAGGATCCTGGACTGCTACGGACTGGAACCATATCGTTTTTAGCTACGAATCCAGGTTCTGTTTGGGATCCCACATCAGTTGAGTTAAAGTACGGAGGCCTTGAGGTGAGCTTTTCAGTCTTACCTTTAATGTCGAGTGACACACTGCCCCAACTGCTGGTGTCATACAATTTAAGATTATGTTTTTCTATCTTTGGATATGTTTTTCCAGTCCAGAAGCTCATGGTGGACAAGAAATCTCACACACTTGTCTCATACCACCAGCTGTGAGGTGATCTCTGAACATGTCTTTCAGTTTAAGGTGCTTGTGGCCTAGTCCAAATTTCAGTAATTTCCATCAGTTATTTTTAAACCAAAACCAGGAATCGAGCCTCTATTGATAAGGTAGAATGGAAGGATCTGGACTCGTTCTGTGTTATGGACCCACACCTTGTTTTGGCTGAAAATCACTGATATAAATCACTGACCAAACACTGAAGTGTAAACTAGGCCCGATTGTGATGTCCAGTTTAGAAAACCCAGTTTCATATCTCCTATTAGTTCATATACAGGGATCATCTGTTCAGGATGCTCATCTCTTAGCCAGAGCTGTTCCAGAGAGCATTTCACACTCTGGAGGACCTGTCCTGTCCTGCATTACACAGACAACTGTTTAATACTTTGTTTCTCCTGTGGTGGCGCTGCAGTAAAATTCCTCCCCTACTGACAGGTTTCTTTACAGATTACTGCTGATCACTGTCAATGGAACTTTTCTAACTAGTAGGAATTGTCTAAGGTGGACAACCTTCCTGTTAGTAATTACAAAAAAAAAAAAAAAAAAACTTTTTTATAGCTTTTAATTTCTGAGGCTGACAGTCATGTTTTTTGTTTACAGCCTACAACATTTGTGGGAAGTTGCAGTACTATCTGGGCAGACTAAAAGGTGGTGTATTGCTGTCCCTCACCAAAGTGACCACAAACTTAGGTCTTGTTCACATGTTCACGTTGTTTTCTGCCCTTGAGAAATCAGTCTGTTTTTCATCTGGTGATGATGCATCCGTTTTTGTTCAGTATGTTCACTGTGTGCCCTCTTTGCACCAGGGCCCATGAGCCTTTAGCTACGACCCCTGCCTCTGTGCATTATGTATTCCACGTGCATTAACAAAAAAGGAAGCTGGCCTATTTTGGCCCATCCATGGATACATGGATTCAGTCCGTGTGCTTTCCCTGGGTGTCACGGACCCATGGACTTTAATGTTCCTGTTTGGTCTGGAAAATGGGCCAAAGTATTGCATGCTTCTGTGTTTTTTTCAATGTGTGTATCAATGGTCAACCAAAAACAAAACAAAACAGATGTCTGAATATATCCATTGAATTCAAAGGATCTGTGTGCTATCCGTGTGACTAAGGCCTAACTGTAAATAACACAACCAGAGGCAAAAATATTCAGATTTGGTAATATATGGTCATTTTTTGCCAAATTTTTTATTGTGCTTTTTTGAACATTTTCCCTTTGTATGTTGGCTTCATTGCTCTTAAAGCTCTTAAACTCCTTCTCTAATTGAACCCAGCAAAATTATTTTTGAAATATGAGTCATGTGTGCACACCTAGTCTACCTACCTGTTAACATGACCTAAAAAGCAGAAGAGAGAAAGTTTATTACTTTCTGTTTATGACCTTCATTTTTCTCTGCTGTTGCACATGTGGGATACCTTACCCACTGATCCTAGCCAAGCTTGCAATAGATTACTGTGGGCACTGTGGCTCAGCACATATCATATTGTCTCTGCCCAGTGGCGTACATAGAGAAGTAAGGGCCCCATAGCAAGGATCAAACTAGGGCCCCATACACAGGACAGAAGGGTTTCTGCCTAAACCCTTTTCAATGACCCTTGGACCATTTTTCCACTGTCTTATTTGCTAAAAGTTGTTCCTTTACAGGGTAGAGTCCTGACCAAGTTTTCACCTCCAGTAGAAGAGGAGATAATCCCAACTAAGACTGGGCCCCCTCTTACCCTTGGCCCCCTCTTGCCCTGGGCCCCTTAGCAGTCGCCTGGTCTGCCGCTATGGTAGTTACGCCCCTGTCTCTGCCTTATCTCTTACTGTTCATAAAAGGAAATCAATCTTTATTTTTTATTTTTTTGCTAAAAATGTCATCTGGTGATGAATTGATCCTGATGAGTCCTGCTTTTGGAAAAGCATTTAGCTATAATCTCTGGGGGAAACCAGCAGCAAGTGTGCAGCACCTCCACAGGAGATATGAAGAATTACACAGTTCCCATTGAAATCACTGGGCTGTCTATAAAATGCATGGACAGTCTGGGCCGTTTAGATTGAGAGATGCTTTGAAACAGTTTTTTTTTCTTCTAAATAATTGATATGGGTTGTGAATGAAGACTCCCCTGTATTAAATCAGAATTCCTTAAAGGGAATGTCACCAAAACATGTCACCAATTTTTTTTTCTGTCAGTTAAAACCAGATAGCGGCACATATCCTTTTTTCTAATCTATTTTTATTTTCTGATTGTAGATATTTTATTCAATTTCCTGAACATGAATATGGGGGCGGCCATCTTGCCTGAGCTGTTGTTAGCATTTAGAGATATGCTTTATAGCAGCCGACATGGGCCATTGACACAATGGACAGGAGGGGCCTCATTCTATGGGAGAGCGTTCTAGGCCTGCACTGTCACCTGTGTAGAGGTCAGGAGGGAGAAGATAAGCTGTTATATCACTTATTGGGAATGGTGGATCCCGTGTTATCTATATGTACAGGTGGTACAATGGGGGCATATCTTAGCCATATGCGCCCATTGTCTCAGATGAAACAACCCCCTTAAGACAACCCCCGTAAAGATGAACATCTCTCTTCAAGGCACACTTGTGCATCTATGCCAGCGTTATGTGCAACACAAGAAGCACATGACATATCTTCCCTAAGGCTGCATTCATATCTGAGGCGGAGGCTCCGTTATAAGCCTCCATTGCCAAGAAAGTAAAAAATGGCAGATAAAATAGTGCAGAACATTGTGTTATTTTGTCAAGTATAATGCAGAAATCGGACGGCCGCATTTCATGTGAGGGATCTGACCTTACGGAGCAGACCAATGACTATAAGAACCGAGATGTGAGCGCAGCCTTGGCTTATCTTACCATCTTGAGGGTTATAAAATAACTTTCATATGAAAGCGTAGTAATAAATTACAAGTAACACCTGCTTTTCTTCCCTTGTTTAATCATATATAATTGACTAATGTATGAGTCATCTAATCCTGCCTGGCTTCAGAGATGTGCCACTTTTTGCTGTGCCAGCTGGATTCAGGTTGGCGGGTTTCTTCTTTATATATTTCCCTTCTTTATAATATGGCTCTTTTCACAAGTTTGGGGCACACGTGCATCAGGCATGAGTTAAATGTATACCCCAGATATGCAGCTACCCTACTATCGCCCATGGAGTACCCCAGGGCATTTGTTTTTTGCATTAATAGTTTAGATAACCACTTTTTTCACTACACTTACAAATAATATATCATGTACAGTCCAGACAGATGTGTCCATTTGACATACGCATGGCTATTGAAGTCTATGGGCACATCAATGTACACTCATCGTCAGAAAAAAAAATAAAAATAACGCACCCAGATGACTCGGCATTATGTCTCAGGCAGATATATAAATGATTACAGGTGTGGTCTGATTAGACACTGGGTCTTGCCAAAACAGGGAGTAAAAGACCTTCCCCTATTAAAAAAAAAAAAGGCTCTCAGGGGCTACTTTTGGGTAGTCGGTGGCTGCTAAAAATACCTCTATGATGCACTCAAAGCCATTTTGGCCAGATGACAGACTTTGAGAGGGGGACATCACTGGACTGAGAGAAGCAGGTTGTTTTGATGAACTGCCCGCCATCTTAAAGGGATTCTGTCATTACAATTTTAGTGACAGAGCTTTTCACATCATCACATCAGTCACCTTGATTTGGTTAAAACTGTACTTGTCTTAATGTCATATGTCTTGTCATTTTAGCAAAAAATACATTTTATTCACATGCAAATCACCTCTATAAGGAGCCCAAGGGGCTGTCTCTCCGGCCATTGGAACCCAGCCGCGCCCATTTTCTTGGAGCCCAGCACCGCCCTACTGCTAATTATTCACTTCTTTCAGGGCTGACGTCATTCTCCTGGTGCGCCGTAATCTCGCGCTTCGCTGGCTGAGGCTGCTGCCAGG
The DNA here is from genome assembly GCA_900303285.1 of Rhinella marina. Lineage (NCBI taxonomy): Eukaryota > Metazoa > Chordata > Amphibia > Anura > Bufonidae > Rhinella > Rhinella marina. Next base: position 209,678 of record ONZH01017861.1, read on the forward strand.
ACACAGCACAGGTGCAGACAGATGGATCCAGGGCGCATGCGCGAGATTACGGTGCACCAGGAGATGACAGAATCCCTTTAATGACCTAGCTGTTAGCAGGTGTTGGGAGCAGTGGTTACGTGAGGGCACAAACACACACAATGAACTAGTAGAGAGGATCGCTTGATCCACTGAAAAGCACACGAGCAGCTCCCACAGTTTCATTGCTCACCATCCAGACACAGGTGGAACCTTCATTACATACCCCTGTGTCTGCCTGGACCATTTCCAGGTGCTTAGCAGAAGGAAATTTGGTGTCACGGCAAACATTACGTGTCCCGTCACTGATAATCAGCCACCATCACCTTTATTTGCAGTGGTTTTGTGAATGAAAAACCTGGACTGCTACAGACTGGAACCGTATAGTCTTTAGTGATAAATCTAGGTTCTGTTTGGGATCTGATCACAGTCAGGTTGCAGTATGGAGGCCTCGTGGTAAGTTCTTCACTCCTCCTGCTGTTGAGTGACACACAGAGCCAACTGTTGCTGTGATGATCTGTGAAGCCATCATAAATGACAGTCGGTCACCCCTAGTAGTGATACAAGGGACACTAACAGCTCAGTTATATGTGCAGGACATCCTATTGCCATGTGTGTTGTCTCTCATGGCAGGGCTTCCAGCTGGCATTTTTAGCAGCATAATTTTTGCCCACACACTGCAAGAGTTTCCTAGGAATGTCTCAACCAGATTATAACACTTCCTTGGCTGCCCGGTCACCAGATATATCACCAATCGAGCATTTATGGGACCAGCTGGTACGCCAACTTCGGTCACCTTCAAATGTGCAGGATCTACAAGCCCAGCTGTAACATCTGTGAGCAAATGTGCCAGAGGATACCATACGGAACCTATATGCCTCCATGCCTGGCTGTATCTCATCTTGTATCCAGGCTAGAGTCCATATTTCATCTTGTATCCAGGTTAGAGGCCGTATCTCATCTTGTATCCAGGCTAGAGTCCATATTTCATCTTGTATCCAGGTTAGAGGCTGTATCTCATTTTGTATCCAGGCTAGAGGCTGTATCTCATTTTGTATCCAGGCTAGAGGTGGCCCAACAGGTTCCTAGAGCCTCCTTTCAGTTGTACAGTTTCCCCCAGAAAGCTTCTCCTTTCGCTCTAATATTGTGATCACTTACATATATTATAATTACATTCACACATAGAAAGTTTCATTCCAACCACTTTTTCTTGTTGCATTTTTTTTTTTTTTGTCAATGAATGTGTATGTCGAAAATTGCTCCTGACCAGAAGAATAACTGGAAACTCCTGGGCCCCGGTGCAAAATTTGTAAGAGGGCCACCTACCTACCATGTGTCATTTATTACACTGGTGGCTTCTTATGTGACCCCTCTCCAGGACCAGGGTCCGGGTGCAACTGCAACCTCTACACGCTCTATTATTATTATTAGTTATTTGAACGCCCCATTAATTCCACGGCGGTACATCCAGACGGGGTTACACAAATTTAAAAATACAATAAACAAACTATTAACAGACTAGTACAGAGGGATAGAGGACACTGCCCACAAGAGCTTACAATCTACAAGGGAAGGAAGAAGAACACAGTAGGTGGGGGTAAAGGCTGCTCTTGTGGCTGTATGGTAACAGCATGCTCATTGCAGGTGGTAGGCTTTCCTGAACAGGTGGGTTTTCAGGTTTTGTAGGTTTGGTTGTTGGGGCAGAGTCTGATGTGTTGGGGTAGAGAGTTCCAGATTAGGGAAGAGGCAAGTGAGAAATCCTTTGAGGAACAGATGAGCAGAGAACAGAGGAGGAGGTCCTGTGAGGATTGGAGATTACGTGTGGGGATGTATCGGAGAAGCAGGTCAGAGATGTAAGGAGGGGACCGGTTGTGGACGGCCTTATACGTAGTTGTAAATAAACTAAATTCACTGGGTAATGGGGAGCCAATAAAGGGATTGGCAGAGGATAAATGAGGGGAGAGGTGGATAAACCGGGCAGCAGAGTTGAGAGTAGATTTTAGGGGAGCAAGAGTGCTAGATGGGAGGCCACAGAGGAGAATTTTGCAAGACGCGAATACAAGAAATGTTCTTAAGTTGAAAACAGCAGGTGGAGGTGAGGGTTTGGATGTGTGGCTTAAAGGACAGGGTAGAATCATATGTTATGCCCAGGCAGCGGGCCTGCGAGACTGAGAAAGCGTCATGCTATTAACTGTAATGGATAGGTCAGGTAGGGGGGTTGGGTGACATGGGGGAAAGAGAGTGAATTCTGTTTTCTCCATGTTGAGTTTGAGGAAGTGGGAGGAGAAGACTGAAGCTATAGATCTGGGCCAGAGATGTAGATTTGAGTGTTGTCAGCATAGAGATGGAATTGAAAGCCATGGGACTCTATGAGCTGTCCCAGGCCGAATGTGTAAATGGAGAAAAGTAGGGGACCCAGGACAGAGCCTTAAGGGACACCAACGCAGAGGGGGCGAGACAAGGAGGTAGTGTATTAATGGGAAACACTGAAGTTTCTGTTGGTAAGGTACGAGGAGATCCAGGAGACGGCTAGGTCTTTGATGCCAAGGGTGAGAGGATTTGTAGGAGGAGAGAGTGGTCAACAGTGTCAAAGGCAGAGGAAAGGTCAAGAAGGAGGAGCACAGAGTAGTGGCATTTAGCTTTCGTATCTAGCAGATTTTTGGCACTTTAATTGGGGCAGTTTCAAAGCAGTGATTGTGTCTGAAACCAGATTGCAGATGATCAAAAAATGAGAGGGATGAAAAGTGAGAGGACAATTTCATACCTCCCAACTTTGTAAAAGAACAAAGAGTGACAAATTGTATGGCGCGCAAAGCGTGTCGTTGCAAATTATTTTCAAGCACTAGGCCATGCCTTTAACTCCGCCCAAAACATAACTATACACCTAATCCCACCCAGTCCCCTTACTGCCCCACATAGTAATTATTCCCCAGTTATGTGCCCCCATTAATATGCCCAGCTGTGCCCCAAGTAATATGCCCACATGGTACCCCCCAGTAATATGCCCACATTGTGCCCCCCTGTAATATGCCCACATAGTGCCCCCAGTAATATGCCCACATTGTGCCCCCCAGTAATATGCTCACATTGTGCCCCCTGTAATATACCCACATTATGCTCCCAGTAATATGCCCACATTGTGCCACCGATGTAATATGCCCACATTGTGCCCTCCAGTAATATTTGTGCCCCCAGTAATATGCCCACATTGTGCCACTCACAGAAAGTTAAAACAATAAACACCACATTCTTACCTTCTTCCTAACAGCAGCAGGACATCGGCTGCTCTAGTCTGTGGAGGGGCGGAGCCAATGCTGCCTGCCAGCCCCACCCCCCTCTCAGACCAGAGGTATGAAGAGCCTGCAGGGGGGAAGGGAGGGAGGATGGATGAAGCAGTGAGCCGATACCGGGACAGCCATTGCAATCCAGGACTGTCCCGCTGGATCCGGGACGGTTGGGAGGTATACAATTTGATATGGACATGATGTTCTAAGTGTTTTGATGCGAATAGGAGCAGTGAAATGGGACAATAGCTGGATAAAGAGGATGGGTCCAGGGAAGACTTTTTGAGTATGGACGTGACGGCTGCATGTTTAAAAGACGAAGGGAAGATGCCAGTGAAGTGGCCGGTTGAAGAGGTGGGTTAGGGCAGGGATAGTGGTGAGCCCCAATGACATAATGACATCCCTCTGCTTTTCATCACGCCCCCCTGCCTTTATATTGAGAGCGGTAGACCGCACTCGTATCCAGAACAGTGTTTGCGCACAACATCTTCACTCATCTTTGTGAAGCCGAAGATTTTGTGCGCACGCACCAGGGGCGTAGCTGAAGTGGGGCTCAAACCGCATAAGCCCACCTCTTGGTGCTCGAATAGTTAATTTGCATAATTCTAAACAGCAATTTTTCTCTGCAATGATACCACTGACAGACATAAGACTAGTATCATTTTAATCAGCGTCATGAACCCTACCAGGCTACATGCTTGGTAAGGTGGGGTTGATCTGGGTGACAGAGCCGTATTAAACCAATCACAGAAAAGCTTTTATTTCTTATTGGGCTATTAAGAGATGAAAACTGGGCTGTGATTGGTTGCTATGTGCAACAAAGCCAGTTTTGCTTTTAGACAGTTTCATAAATCTCCCTCTTTGTTTCAGAATCAGCTTGAGGACTTATTCACCCATACCAGGGATGCTAAATTGCGGCCCTCCAGCTGTTACAAAACTACAACTCCCAGCATACCCTAATAGCTATAGGCTGTCCAGGCATGCTGGGAGTTGTAGTTTTGCAACAGCTGGAGGGCCGCAAGTTGGCCATCCCTGACCAAAACAATTAAAAACTCATCTGAGTTGTGTCAGTGAAAAATTGATGAAGATAAAGCATGCTGCAATTTTCTCTGAAAAAAACATGTCTTAATAATGATTATTACCAGGCTGAACCGTGGTCCTTGGTTGGGACTTATACCCAGGGGTGGGATTCAAATTTTTAAGAACAGGTTTCCTACTAAACGGCGGACACGCGGCGTCATGACACGTGTTTACATATACATGCCCCATATACATGGTACACATACATAAATACACCATATATACACATACCACAAAACTTTTAAAAAGCCTAAGGAGCTAAACTACAAGCGTTGCAAGTTTTTGTAAAGCGCTGTCCCACACCTCTTACTCCACCCAATGTCTATCTGTACATGTTCCAACCCTGCCTAGTCTCCATTGTGCCCCCCACACAGTAGTTATGCCATATTTGGGATGGTTGGGAGGTACTCATACATAAACAGACTTTATAGACACTACACTCACATAATCACATATACAATATATACCATACAGTATATAAATTACACCTAGGCTACACTTACAGTAGATTTACCTGCTCCATATACATTTTATACACATTTGTACCTAGCACTAAAGACATATTTGCATACACATTATATTCAGTGCTATCCAGCATACAGCGCACATACCTCTTACATCCAGTGACTTCTCCTCTGATGAAGACGTTTTCTTTTCTCATCTTCTCCTTTCAGACCAGGCGCCATGATGATTTTTCACCCATCTCGCGTCTCTGCAGTTTGACGAAAAGACATCTTAGGTTCCTACTTTTCCATCATCCTGCCACCTTCAATACTTAAAATGAGCACCAATACAAAGAATGTCCCTTATAATGTGTGCCAGTACAAAAAAAATCCCCCTTAGTGCTCCCAGTTGAGCTAATGTCCCCATAGTGCCCCTATAATGTATGCAAGTATAAAATACCCCTATATAATGCCCCTAGTAAATGCCCACATAGTGCTCCTCTCCTCTTCCCGACAGTGCCCCAATAATGTGCCAGTACAAGATTCCCCCATAGTGTCCCCCAGAATGTGCCAGTATAAATGTCCCTTCTTAGTGTCCTCATAATGTGCTTATATAATATGCCCCCATAGTGTTCTTCCCCCCTCCAACACCATAGTGTGCACATAATATGCCAGTTTAAGATGCCCCCACAGTGTCCCCTATGACGTGCCAGTATAAATGCCCCCATAGTGTTCCCCATAATGTGCCAGTAATACTCCCATGATGTGCCAGAAATGCCCCAAGTAGATGCCCCCATAGTAGTCCCCATATGCCAGCAATGCCCCCCAGTTCACTGTCCCTCAGACCGTTGGACTATAAAACAAACTATGAACAAATCCCTATGCACACTGCACATATCCTATTTTAAAGTAAAAAAAACAAAACGGGAACAAATACAATACACTGTGCCCCCATTAGACCTCAGATCAGCCCACTGTGCCCCCATCAGACCTCACTATCAGCCCACTGTGCCCCCATCAGACCTCACTATCAGCCCACTGTGCCCCCATCAGACCTCAGATCAGCCCACTGTGCCCCCATCAGACCTCAGATCAGCCCACTGTGCCCCCATCAGACCTCAGATCAGCCCACTGTGCCCCCATCAGACCTCACTATCAGCCCACTGTGCCCCCATCAGACCTCAGATCAGCCCATTGTGCCCCCATCAGACCTCAGACCAGCCCATTGTGCCCCCATCAGACCTCAGATCAGCCCACTGTGCCCCCATCAGACCTCAGATCATCCCACTGTGCCTCCATCAGACCTCAGATGAGCCCACTGTGCCCCCATCAGACCTCAGATCAGCCCACTGTGCCCCCATCAGACCTCAGATCAGCCCACTGTGCCCCCATCAGACCTCAGATCAGACCACTTTGCCCCATCAGATTAAAATAAAAAAAACTGTCTTACCTCTCCTGCGCCACAGCTCCGCTCCGGGTCCGGTGCTCCTCTTCTCTGCCCCAGCTGCACTGTCACCTGACTGCGTGCAGCGTCAGGTCAGAGTGCGCGCACTACGTCCTGACGCTGTACAAGGTCAGGCTAGTGCAGCGCGGGCAGGAAACATTGGGAGATGAGCGCTTTCACAATGGAAGTGCTCATCTCCTGCTGCCGCACCGGATCGGGATTCAGCCGGTAACCCGGTTCTCAGATCCGGGTGTAATTTTAACAACCGGATCTGGAGAACCGGAGGGAACCGGCTGAATCCCATGCCTGCCTATACCTCTTATATAGTGAGTAATATATATGAGTAATAACAGAGAAACAGAATGTCACAGAGTTGCTCCAGAATTATGTTACAGGGAATACAAGTATTTACAGTACACTCAGGAGATATGACAGGTTATCATAGTGTAGTTATGATATATGGGCATCTGACCCCTGGTACTGTACCTTCAACTTCTAGGACTGTAATTCTGCATCTTCTTCTAAGTTTTTCCTGCAGAGCAGCGCTCCTTTCCCCTGACTGTGCAGAGAAATGCAGCTGCCCCCCTACATGGAGGCAAATGACACCATACCTTATGGCATAAACCATATATATAAATAAACCACACTGACAACTTGCTGGAATAGAAATGGCCGCAGTGCTTTATTAAGGGTCACATAATAATTAACATTAAATAATTTTAATAAATTAATTAAATAATTAAACCATAAACCAAATAAATTAATACTAATATTAACCATTCATATAACCAAGATCCACTCAGCATCAGCTGAGTGATACAGCCCCTCTAATAAAGCAAAGCGACAAAATTTAAAAAGGGGGAGGGAGGGTGGGCGCTGTCCAAATCTTCTTCAACTGGCCACGAAGTCCCTCCGGACCTGCAATATAAAGGGTAGAAGCTTCCCGCCGCGGGAGCCACAACAAATCACATCACTGGAAATCTCCCCCAGCAACGGGCAGCAACCAATCAGGATCTTCGCTGTACATCTCCTCAGAACCTGCTTAAACCGGACCAAACTGTAAGTTAACTTCACCTGAGGTAATTCTTCTGAAAAATAAAGGCGGGAAAAAACGACAGGGAAAACATAGTCATAGAAAAAGGGGGGAAAGAGGGAAAAGAATACTACAATTTTTCTTAAAAAGGTGTCATTGCCCCCATGTGTCCCCCAAGCGAAGCGCTCTGGGAGGCCTGTACATTCTCAGGATCTGGCTGGTCCCAGAAGTTGTACCAGTCCCGCGATCTAAAAGTTGTGGCATATCCTAGCGATATGACCTCACTTTATAAGATAAGAAGTTTATAAGCGGTGCCAAAGGGGTATGGGTGGTCCGGGATCACAGACTTTACCTTCTCTGATGTATGTATAACATATCTGAAGATGACTTTAAATGTATATCTCCTGCTAGGTGTGATCACGTTTACACTGCCTGGCCCTGTGAATCAAAGTACAGAGGGCGTGGCAGTTGCATAGAGAGCAGAGCCTCTAGGTGTAATGACAACACCCCCATTGCTCCTAGAGGCTCATTTGCATATAATAAAGCTTTGTTTTTCTTAGCAATGCGGGCACATATGAACACGGGACCAACACAGATGTCTTCAGCTGCCAAGTGTCATAAGTACAGATCTGCTAACAGATGCCTCCACAGTTGATTTTTATGCACTCACCCTTATGATGCCAATAACACAGAGAGTATGAAATGATGGGATGTGTAGTAGTTGCATTTAGTAGATAGAGAAGAGATGAGCATTTTATTAACTATTTTAAGAGGTTGTAGATTGTAACCTATTGCCAAAAGAAACAGAATCCACTTCAAACTGAATTGGCATCGTACCCACAGGCTTCAATGCAGCCTTTATGTGTGGTCAGAAGAAGAATTCTAGGATGTCAGCAGATGTGATTGGTTACCCATAGAAGATTTATTATCAGATGAAATGGTATTGTTTCTGTGATGTTCTTTCAGTTTCTAGCTTTCCTACCTACAGAGCTGAGTGAGTTGTTTTTTTTTTTTATGGCGTAGTTTTTATTGATACCATTTCAGGGCGCACCACACATGAATTTTTTAACACATTCTATTCAATTTTTTGGCAGGAAAAAGGTGATAAAAATAGTGATTTGCCCTTTTTTAATTTTTTTCCCATTACGGTATTCATTGCTCAGGAATAATATTTTTATATTTTAATAGTTTTGACATTTTTGGACACCAATTTTTTTTATCTGTAAAATTGGGTAATGTGAATTTTTTTTTTTAAACATTTCTTTTACATTTCTTTCACTGTAATTTTTAGTGTCCCTAGGGGACGTGAATATGCAATCTTCTGATCACTTGTACCATAGACCAGGGGCGTAACTCCCATAGCGGCAGACCATGCGACTGCTATGGGGCCCAGGACAAGAGGGGGTCCAGTCTTAGTTGGGATCATCTCCTCTTCTACTGAGGGTGAAAACTTGGTCGGGACACTAACCTTTTAGCAAATGAGGCAGTGGAATAAATGGCCCAAGGGTCATTGAAAAGGGTTTAGGCAGAAACCCTTCTGTCCAGTGTTGGGGGCCTGGTTTGATCCTTGCTATGTAGCCCTTCTCTATGTACGCCACTGCCATAGACTGTAATAGAATACTGTTGCAGCCTATGAGATTTTTACTGGCTGCCTTTCAAGCCGTACCTCAGGCATGGCTTAGGCAGCTTACATTTACAGGCCTGGGAGCCTTCTCAGGGCTCCAGACTGCCATAGCAATTGATTTCACTGCATGGGGTTCCCATCTGAGGGCAGAATGAGTCTCCTCTCTCTGTCTAACCACTTAGGTGCCACAGTCGCTATTGACTGAGTCATCTAAGGGGTTAAATGACTGAGCTTGAAGTTATCTCAGATCCTAGACAGGTGTAAGCTGTATTATACAGCCGACACCTACCACGTACTATTGTGTCAGGGGTCGCAAAGGGGTTAAAGGGGTCTTGGAAGGTTTTAACCTTTTAATCAGTGGGAATCCGACCACCTTTCATTCTCTATGGGACTTTAGGGAATAGCTGAGCACAGCAATGGGAGAATAGAAGGATCAGGCAGGTTAAATTCAACCTGTTCACTAAGCGTGAGGGCTGACATCAGGGAACATGCTGACAAATATGTGATGTGTATGAGCGACTTTACTCATTAACTCTGCGGCTCAGACAGACAGAAAGGGACTGTGACACTGGATTATCCTCCATGGAAAAAGATCAAATGGCGGATGACTCAGGACTACTTATTGACATTACAAGGTTCAGCGTCTACTCTTCCTCCAGACATAGCAGGTCTAATACGTCTTACAAGAGGCTGTCACCTGGAGTCACTATGTTCTACAAAGGTATTCAAGGCATCTCTGCTTAAAAACAACCAGTCAACCATGAGAAAGCAGCGCAGGTTTTCTTGTATGCCTAGCCATGCAGAAATAGCTGTCAGTCACTGAGTGGCTCTGCCCACTGGACTCTTAAGCATAGAAAGAGCAGAGAATTACATAAATTACACATTCCACTAAATCTTTTCCCTTAAAGGTATACAGCAATCTGCTCAGCTCCTCTGTGTGGCTACCTGCCTCAAGAATTAAAGGGGTTGTCTGGTTTCCCATATTGATGAGCTATCCTAAGGACAGGTCATCACCATCAGATTGGCAGGGGTCCAACTCCCGGCACTCTCTCCGATCAGCTGTTTGAAGAGACTGCAGCTCTACGTTCTCTTCAAACAGCTGATCAATGCAACGTAAAATGATTCCACCATATTATTATTTGATTGAATCATCAGTTTAAAGGGATTATCCCATGATTAATGAAAAAAAACCTAAATGAGACATCATATAGGACATGACAATCTCTTTCTAACAAAGCTAGAACCAGCCCTGTACCTCACATGGATCCAGAGATCTCCTCATTAATTGCTTTGCTAGATTTATATCAAGCTGGCAGCTAAAGGGGAGTGTCTTTTCTGCTGCAGCTCAGGGGGTGTGTCCATGCTCTCCCTATCACAGCTCAGGAGGCGTGCTTTTCTGCTGAAGCTAAGGGGGCGTGTCCATGCTCTCCCTATCACAGCTCAGGAGGCAGTTGAAGGATGAAACTGAGCATGTGCGGCCTTCTCAGTGAGTCGGACAAAGAAAAAAAAGAACAAACAGCATGTGGTGATATATAGATACAATTTATTGAATAACTCAGTGACTATGTAAAAATTTTAATTACGTGCAATTACAAAAGCATTCAAATCCAGGTGCTGGTTTGAAAACTGTAGAATATTATTCGTGGGACACCCCCCCCTTAAGTTGCACGATATGGTGACCGAAGTCTTTTCTGCATTTACAGTATCTATAGGGGCGGAATGGCTATAGACCATACAGAGAAATCTCCCAACGATCTGATGCTCACAGCATTAATTAATGGTAGGAGCATCAGCAGTGGCGCACATAGAGAAGTAAGGGCCCCATAGCAAGGATCAAACCAGGCCCCCCACACAGGACAGAAGGGTTTCTGCCTAAACCCTTTTCAATCACCCTGGGACCTTTTTTCCACTGCCTAAGGCTACTTTCACACTAGCATTTTTGCTGGATCTGGCAAGGTTCAGCAAAAACGCTTCCGTTACTGATAGTACAACTATCTCCACAAAAACCACTTTAAGGGTCCCTTCACACGTCTGTAGTTCTGGGTCCGCATCTGTTTTGCAATTTTGCATAATGGGTGCAGACACGCTCATTTCAATGGGGCCACAAAAGATGCAGACAGCACACCGTGTGCTGTCCGCATCTGTAGTTCCATTCCGCAGCTCCGCAAAAAAAATAGAGCATGTCCTATTCTTGCCCGCAATCAAGGACAAGAATAGGCATTTCTGTCATAGGACCAGTCATGTGAGGTCTGCAAATTGCAGAACGCACAGGGGTCGGTATCTGTGTTTTGCAGATCCACAATTTGCGAACCGCAAAACACTTACAGACGTCTGAATGGACCCTAAGGGCTCCCGCACACGACCATATGTATTTTGCAGTCCGCAAAACACAGATCCGCAAAAAAATACGATGCATTCCATATTTTGCGGAATGGAACCGCTGGCCCCTAACAGAACAGTGCTATCCTTGTCCGTAATGCAGACAATAATAGGACATGTTCTACTCTTTTGCGGAACGGACATACGGAAATGGAATGGACACGGAGTAACTTCCGGGTTTTTTTTGCAGACCCATTGAAATAAATGGTTCCGCATACGGAACGTACACGGAAAGAAGATACATTCGTGTGCATGAGCCCTAAGTCTGAAACTAATGAAGTACTATAACAGGGATCAGCAACCTTCAGCTCTTCAGCTGCTGTGAAACTACAGCTCCCAACATGCACACTTACTCCGCTGTTCTTACAACTCCCATAGAAGTGCAAGAAGGATTTTGGGAGTCGTAGTTTCAGAACAGCAGGAGTGCCAGAGGTTGCTGATCCCTGTACTATAAGATGTCATCTGTGTGACCTGCAATATAATCAGTGAACTCCTCGGACATTTCTAATATTCTTAAAATTTACAGCAGGGGCTAGGCCAAGGATCAGCAACCTTCGGCACTCCAGCTGCTGTGAAACTACAACTCCCAGCATGCACACTTCCTTGGCTGTTCTTGTAACTCCCATAGAAGTTAAAGGAGGATTCTGGTAGCTGTAGTTTCAGAACAGCAGGAGTGCCGGAGGTTGCTGATCCCTGTACTATAAGATGTCATCTGTGTGACCTGTAATATAATCAGTGAACTCCTCGGATGTTTCTACTATTATTCGAATTTACAGCAGGGGCTAAGCCTTTATCCCTTATATTAAAAAACATTATTTTATGTTATTTAAGATGAAGTCCACAAATTTCCGATCTTGATTTGTTGCATTGACTTCCGCCGCGGCTTCGACACCGGATATGAGCCACCTCATGCTGACAGTGGCTTCATATGAGTGGATGTGACAGCATGAGTCAGCCGCACTGAGAATGGGACCAAGCTGAGCTGATGTTCCTATCATAGGGCGTTCCTTGGGAATGAGGGAGACATTTCCCAGCCATACCCAGAGAAGGTTCTGCAGGCCGCTACAGATCCAGACACAGCTGTTGACATAGGTGTGTTATGGCACGCCCCATTTTTTACATTCTTCCAGGCTTTGTATTACACTGTAAGGGCTGAAAATCATTCCAAGCTTTCTTGCCTGAAGGCATGGGGGGAATCTGACAGTCCCCACCCTGCCGCTGTGTCAGGTTACTGGATTCAGGTAGTCAGAACCATTTTCACATCAGCAGAAGTTCCGAGATAGAAAGCTCTGTGACCATAGATAAGTGGTACCCCTTCCCTGCACGTATCCTATTGATCCGAATCGAATGGACGATGATCAGTCTTCTGATTCCTGGAAGACATACTTGAATCGTGGTATACAGCAGTGACCGTACCCAATACCAGAATTGTTAATTATGTGTCCAGCAATGATTGCAATGATAAGGATTAGCAGTATGTATCACACTTGACTGGTGGACATTTTTAAACTGGTTCTGGCACATTGAAGATATTTCAGTTTTTCTCGGTCATAACTCATTAAAGGGGCTTTCCGACTTTTTAACACTTATGACCTATCCTTTGAATAGGTCATCAGTATCTGATCGGTGGAGGTCCAATACCTAGCTGTTTGAGAAGGCTGCAGCACTCCTGTGAGTCCTGTGGCCTTCTTTTAGTTTAACCTAGGCCAGTGACGTCACGTTCATCGGTCACGTGGCCTAGGTGCAGCTTATCCCCATTGAAGTAAATGGGGTCGAGCTGCAATACCAAGCACAGCCACTATACAATGTACGGCACTGTGCTTGGCGAGCGGGGAGAAGGCAGTGGTGTTCACTGAGACGCCGTGGTGGTCTCCTCAAACAGCTGATTGGTGGGAGTCCAAGGTGTCGGACCCCTGCCGATCAGATACTGATGACCTATCCTTGGTAGAAAAAAGTGTAAAGTAAGTAAAGTAAAAAGTAAGTAAAAAGTATATCAGTATAAAAAAGTCAGAAAACCTATTTAAACTATAAGATCTTTTACACATACTGAATTTTTGCCCATGACAACTGCTGATCAATGATATGCAATTTGATCGGCATTCATTATCTCTTCATACTTATAATGATGTACCTACCAAGGAGGCAGACCACTATTATAGGGCCTGGGGGGAAGGAATGCCCTGGTGCAAAACTGTTTCTCCTGTTCCCAATTCACTGCATTTTCCAGCAGCCATCCCTAGGTGGAACACTGCAAATAAATTATTTACAGCTTTCATTGATATCAATGGTAACTGTATAAATTCCTTTGCACTGAGCTCCCCCTAGTGGTGGCTACAGGCAGTTTTAAGAAATACTGTATTCAGGATTAACTCCATATTTCTGAAACAGAAATAGAAGAGTGCAGGTGACTTTTTTTATTTCATTTTTTTTAATATTAAAAATGTCATCCATTTAAAAAAAAACAATGAAGTCATGCTTTGCTTTCTGCTTTGCCTGGGATTGGCTGACGCACGTGCACTGGGAAACTGGGCAAGGCAGGGAGACCCATACCCTGTATTGCTATGCGGCCCCATTAGGTGACCATGAAGGAACCTGGTTCTGTCAGTTAAGAAGAGGAAGCGGGTCTGGGAAAGGAAGTAGGAGGAGCAAGGGTGCAATGGAGTAGTTTGGGCCCGCCCTTGGTGCACTTAACTGCTAATTTTCATATGGATTAAAATATTTTTTTTTCTCCAGAATGAAGCAATGAATCTCTAAGTGAAAGGTATGATTACATTTCTCATTTCTCATTGAATTTCTTGGTGACAGAATTGAACAATTGGATGATCACGGTTCTGTGGATGAAAGATTACATTGATACGGTGCCAGCTTTCATTTCAGACAATGTAACCAGTGCTCTGGCTGACCCATTTTACATGGCATTACGATGCACGGTGTGATTGCAGAAGATTGACAGACAAGCCAGGAATTATAACTAAGGCTTTCAGACAGCTATCTGAGTCACTCAATGGGTGTGAGCCATCAAATCTTCTGGCCACAAGCCATTAACAGAAACTCTGAAGAATGAGGAGAACATAGTTTTATTCAATGTGTGTGTGTCTGACATGCACTTCACACTGTGCATAAGATCTACTGTAGAGGCTGTCTTCTTTTATCAAAGAACCAGGAGCGGACTGGGAACTTAAAGTGGCCCTGGACAAAAAACCTAAAAGTGGCCATATGTTGTAGGTGGGTCCAAACTGACAGAAAGCTGGGCCAAAATAAGTAGGTGGGACCAGCAAAACTGTAGTGCAGCACAAAATACTGCAGCAGTATTCAACTCTATCACCATCCTGAGGACGGCAATACAGTTGAATGTAGGAGGACACTTTCTTGTACTAGCCGGATGCATAATAGGGTGACCAGACGTCCTCTTTTCCCCGGACGTGTCCTACTTTTGGGCATTAAAAAAATGTCCGGGGGGAATTGGAAAATCGTCCGGGATTTTGTTGGACTGCCTCAAACTGTTTGAGTCAAACATAATTTATGTTTGACTCAAACAGTTTGAGGCAGTCCAACAAAGTCATTTTAACTTTTAAAATGGCCTTTAGGGTTAAAAATAATAGAAACAAACTCACCTCTTCCACTTTTTCGCGGCGCAGCCGGTCCGGTGTCTTCTTTCTTCTTTCCTGGCCTTGCAGGACCTGCAAAAGGACCTTTGGTGACCTCACAGCGCGGTGACGTCACCAAAGGTCCCTTTGCAGGTCCTGCAAGGTGAGAGAAGAAAGAAGACACCGGACCGGCTGCGCCGCGAACAAGTGGAAAAGGTGAGTTTTTTTTAATTATTTTTAACCTCTAAGGGCCATTTAAACAATTATTTTCTGTTATAACCATGTTATAACGGAAAATAATAAAGGGAAGTTCGGGTCCCCATTCCCTGGGGTATAGTGAAACCCAGATCTGGTCACCCTAGTGCATAAGTACCTGATGCTCCTAGCATTAATTAAAGGGGTTGTCTGTGTTCAGAGCTGAACCCAGACATATCCCCGTTTTCACCCAGGCAGCCCTCTAATATGAGCATTGGAGTCTTTCTTCCTCCAATGCTCTCCTATGCCCTGTGCTGAATTGCACGGCAAAGGCTTTTTCTGGAGATATGGTGATGTACTGTGCTCTCCAGGGCTAAGCTAGGCAGAGCAGTGTTCCCTGTGATGTCACCTGCACTGATGGACGGGCTTTAGCCTGTAAAACGGCCAGGGCAGCGCTAAAGCCCACCCATCAGTGCAGGTGACGTCACAGGGAACACTGCTAAGTAGAGGCCTCTGCCTAGCTTACCCATGGAGAGCACAGTACATCACCAGATCTCCAGAAAAAGCCTTAAGGAGAGCAGGAGAGCATCGGAGGAGGAAATGTTACGATGCTCATATCACAGGGCTGCCTGGGTGAAAACGGGGATATGTCCAGGTTCAGCTCTGAACACGGACAACCCCTTTAATGCTGAGAGCATCAGATCAGCCCATCGGGAAATTTCCCTGTATGGTGTATGGCCAGTCCGCCCCGATGGGAACAGATTATAATACAGAGCATAACGGACCCAAAGGGGAATATTCTTTCTAGAAAAAGTCCAATTGCAGAGGTGCCAGGTATTGGACCCACTCTGATTAGATAGTAATGATATATCTTGAGGATAGGTTAATTGTAAACACTTGGACAACCCCATTAAGGCCCCCATACATATTAGGGAAGTGTCAGCAGAACCCACAAAGAACGGCAAGTTCAGCCAACAGTCTAATGTGTATGGGGAGCTTCTGGCTCTCCCCTGGAAGAAGATGTCAATGGAGATCCTTTTCTTTTCCCAGGAAAATAGATTGTCCCCCCTGCAGAAATGTCTCCTCACATACTGTACAAATCCAGCCAAAGCGAAAGTGTATGTGTATGGAGGAGTTGGGAGGAAGTCCGGTGAGATAGCTGTCATCCGGTCACACCTATTGAAGGTGTATGGCCGCCTTTACTCCGATCTGCAGTGTACTATTTGCTAGTAAATATTTTACTTAGTCGAACACTTGGACCGGTGCACCTTCAAAATGCCTTCCAGACAGTGTTCTTCGTGAACCAGATTTTCTTGTAGGGAGGAACATGATAGGATCTACACTATGTCGTTAGGTCTTTAGGAGGAAGTAGGGAAAAAAATAAATCTATCTGTTTTTTTTTTTAATGACCTTTACCCTCTTTTGTACAGTTGTGGCGGGTGCACCTGTTACACGATATTTACCCAGGCTGATAGTGAGATAGCGAAATACTACTGATAAGTGAACGCGCTTTCCACGGCGATGGTCAGATTCAATTACAATGGGGCACATGTGAATGAAAGCAATGATAAAACTGGTTATGGTTTTCAGACAGTGAGTGAAATCTTACAGTTTTTTTTTACTGTGAGATAGCGGGAAGTGCACCAGTTGGTGACATGTCAGGGCTGGATTTACCTGTAGGCACATTAGGTCTACTGGCAGAACAGTGGGAAAGTTGCTTGCAGAAGGAGAAATGTACATGTGAATACAGTTTTTGTTTTTTTATATGTAAATGTTATGTTTTATAAGTTAGTTGGTGATCGCAGTGTTGTGGGAATGAAAGGAGGACACAGGGACAAGGGCAGGACTGCAGAGGGTGTTATATAGTGCACCCCAATGTTCCTCTGCACAGTTTACAAGAGTAAGCAAAAATTATAACGCTATAAATGACTTATGGAGAACCGGTCATGTTGAACAAGGTATCTGAGCTGCAGGCAGCATGTCATAGAGCAGGAGGAGCTGAGAAGATTGATTTTTTTTTTTTTTGGGTGGAAAAATCTGCAGTATAACTTGTCATTTACATATATATGGACTCCTAAGCATAGAATGAACAGAGGTTAGATGAGAAAATGATGTCATACTGAATCTTTTTGAACAAAACTATATATCGATCTTCTCAGCTCTTCCTGCTCTGGACTGCATGTTCAACCTGACAGGTTTCTTTTAAAGGGTTTCTGTCACCACCTTTTAGCATATTAAACAGGATGACATTTCCAATGTGGAAATGTCACCTGATGCTAAATATGTAATTTATTTTATTGCCACTGGCCCCGTTTTTGTGTATTATTAACTTTTATGATATGGTACCCCTGCTCCTAGAGGCTCGGTTTTCCCACCTTGAAAAACGCCTTCTTTTTCTTGATTGACAGGGCCAGGCAGCTCGCTCCATCTGCTGCCGGCCCTGTCCGATCCAAATCCCGCTCCTGCGCCGTGCGTCCTTCATTTGGCACAGGCGCAGTGAGTGTAGCAGGCTGCAAGGCTCCCAGCTTCCTCACTGCGCCTGCGCCGACTACGTCACAGTCCACCTGGAAGAGAAGGCAACGCAGGCGCAGCGAAGAAGCCGGGAGCCTGCTACACTCACTGTGCCTGCGACGAATGAAGGACGCACAGCGCAGGCGCGGGATTTGGATCGGACAGGGCCGGCAGCAGATGGAGCGAGCTGCCTGGCCCTGTCAATCAAGAAAAAGAAGGCGTTTTTCATGGTGGGCAAACGGAGCCTCTAGGAGCAGGGGTACCGCCCCCCCTGCTCCTAGGAGGCTAATTACCATATCATCAAAGTTAATAATACACAAAAACGGGGGCAGTGGCAATAAAATAAATTACATATTTAGCATCAGGTAACATTTCCACATTGGAAATGTCATCCTGTTTAATATGCTAAAAGGTGGTGACAGAAACCCTTTAAGGTGTGGCCTATTCTGATTTGTGTTGTTCCTCCATTATAACTCTCGTAAAGGCACAAATAAAGTGATAACTGTATTACTTTCCACTTTGTCAATGAGGGATGTCCTTATGGACAAGGAGACTGGTGACATCCATTCTTGAGAACTGTAAGGATTTAATAAGACAGAAATGTCAGGAGCGCCAATGGGTCATCTTTAACCCCTTCAATGCACAGACAGTTTTCACCCTTCTGTCCAGGCCTATTTTTGCAAATCTGATGTGTCACTTTATGTGGTAATAACTCTGGAATGCTTTTACTTATCCAAGCCATTTTGAGACTGTTTTCTCATGGCACATCATACTTCATGTTAGTGGTAAATTTGAGTCGATGTTGAAAACAAAAAAATCCAAAATTTACAGAAAATATGGAATAAAATTGCTATTTTCTAAATTTCTCTGGTTTAAGACAGATAATGATACCTTATAAAACTGTTACTAATTAACATTAACATTCACCATATGTCTACTTTATGTTGGCATCATTTTGTAAATGTAACATAGTAACATAGTTTATAAGGCAGAAAAAAGACATCTGTCCATCCAGTTCGGCCTGTTATACTGCAAGTTGATTTTTTTTAGGATATTAGAAGGCTTAGAATTTTAGAAGCAATTTTTCAAGAAAATTTCACAAACCCACTTTTTTAAAGACCAATTCAGTTCTGAAGTCAGGGAGGGAGGGGCTCCATTTAGAAACTGCACACCTCAAATTATTCAAAACTCATTTTATAAACTTAAGCCTTTAAGTGTTAAAGCAAATGGAGGTGAAATTTAAAAATGTAATGTTTGTTTTTTTTTTGCAAATTTTCGATTTAATCCATGTTTTTCCACAGAAAGGGTTTACAGCAAAACAAACCACAATATTTATTACCCTTGATCCTGCAGTTCCATATGTCATCATAAACTGCTGTATGGGCACACTGCTGGGCTCAGAAGGGAAGGAGCACCATATGTTTTTTGGAGGGCAGATTTAGCATTTAAGAGATCCTGAAGTAACCCTACAGGGGAATCCCTAAAAAGGTGACCCCATTTTGGAGAGTACACCCCTTGAGGAATTTATTGTGGGTTGTAGTGACGGCTTCAACCTCAGGTGTTTATAGAATTTAGAAACACTTGGCTGTGAAAATGAAAAATAAAATGTTTTTCCATAAAAAGTTGCATTAGCCCCAGATTTTTCATTTTCAAAAGAGGTAACAGGAGAAAAAGCATGCACTATTTGTTACCCATTTTCTCCTGAAAATGGCAATACCCCATATGTGGTCATAAAGTGATGTATGGGCACATGGCAGGGCTCAGAGGAGATGGAGCACAATGTGCATTTGAGGCCTAGTTTGATGATTTTATACAGCATTGGCCAACAACTGCAGAGGCTCTGAGATGGAACAAAAAAAGAAACCCCCAAGAAGTGACCCCATTTTAGAAATCACACCCTCACAGAATTTACCAAGGGGTGTATTGAGCATTTTGACCCTACAATTGTTGGGAAAATGTTTAGTGCCCAGCTGCAGCCATCTGAGACTCACACCACACTACTTGAATAAATAGGCAGGTTCAACTGGGGATGGAAATACCACAAATGTGGATCAAAACTGCTGTTTGGATAGGCTGCAGGGTTCAGAAGGAAAAAACCACCTCTTGGCTTTTGCAGTGCAGATTTTGATTAATTGGTTTATGGGCACCATGTTACTTTTCAACATCCTCTGGGGCACCAGTACAGCCATTATCATGAACCAGCAGATGTGAACCCACTATGCCATGTGACTAACCTCTAACGGCATTGTCTATGTGGACCTCGTGTTCTTCACAGTACTCCGGATGGTGGGGATAGACTTTCCAAAGGGAACACCAGGTCGCTACCTCTTGAGGAATATTGGCACACAAGGCAGCTGGTCTAGGTGGACCAGGAGAAACCAATGCAAGGTACCAGAGGTACAGAGGTATCAGCAGGCCGGGTCGTAACCAGCAGTGACAGCACAGGACCGAAGGATGAGGCAGAGGCTAAGTCAAACAAGAAATGAATCAGCGCAGGCGGCACAGGTACAGGTGAGGCAATGTGGGTCAGCAACAGGAGAATCAAGACAGAGCACGTAAGGATACATTGGTATTGCAGCCCAGGCCCATTCATTTCAATGGGACTGAGCTGTACATCGGCCATGTGACTGATGAATGTGACATCATTGGCCTAGGAAAAGGCCGCAGAACTCACTGGAACACCACAGCCCCTTGATTAGATATTGATGACCTATCCTGAGGGCAAGTCATTAGTATTGAACATATGAAAAGCCCCTTTCATCCATTTCCATTCTTGCAATATTATGTGCAGGGAATGTGACCTGGACAGGGAGTCACCAGAGATAATGGCAGAGGAATTAGCAAGCTGCTAATCACTGAGACTAATTGATTTCCTATATCTTGAGTATTATGACCGCAGTCTGTGTTTTGCGTTCTTCTTTATTTTCATCATTACATTGATTCAGCAGAACATGTCTACATTGTATTTACTTAATGGGATTGTCTCACGTCAGCAACTTGCATTTATCATGTGGATAACGTTAATACAAGTCACTTACTAATGTATTGTGATTGTCCATATTGTCTCCTTTCCTGGCTTCAATGATTTTTCATCACATTATACACTGCTCATTTCCATAGTTATGACCACCCTGCAATCCAGCAGCAGTGGTCATGCTTGCACACTATAGGAAAATGTGCCGCTCTCCATGGATTTGCACATAGGCGCGCATGCGCAGCAGCTTCCATCCTGGCTTCCTCATATCTGCACTCCAGCAGTGGTCATAACCCCTGGAAACGGGCCGTGTATAATGTGATGGAAAAATGAATCCGGCCAGCAAAGGAATCAGTATGGACAATCACAATACATTAGTAAGTGCCTTGTATTAACCTTCTCCACATGATAAATGCCATTTGCTGAAGTAAGACAAGCCATTTAATAATACATATATAATAATAGAGATCTGGTCGCCTTTAGGTGACGTATGTATAATATAGATATCATTGTGTGTTGAAGCTGTCTTGTCTTTCTCTAACCTCGCTCTTTGGCCTTTACATATAATACATATTTAATGCCGCACAGAATATTACATGGAATGAAGGAATCAGAGCGTGAGCTGGAGAATACAGATGCAGCAATATAGGGGAGACAGGTCTGCAGTCTGTACCAGAAGTATAAATCGTGAGTACTCATATAATCAGATCTATACACTCATATAAATGACTAAAGTGACACAAACAGTCAACATCATGTACTTAGCACATTGAAGGTAGAGGGGCTGCAAAATATCACTGATGCATCTATTATATGCCAATAGCCAGGTGCAAAGCTATAGAGGGTGAAGATGAAGCAGGTGTACCCAGGGCCTGATGCTGAAGGGGAGCTCAGAGACTCATATAAGAAGGAGCTAGTATTATAAATGACACAAAGTAGGTGGGGGCCCTGTCAGAAATTGCAGCAAGCCCCTGAGGAGCCGGCGCAGACGATGAGAGTGATAGTGGTGTTGTGTTACGTTGTACTCCCTCAGGCCATTGCTTCCTGTGAATCAGTGCAGTGGAAAAGTGGTTTGAAGAATCTGGCCAGAAGTAAAATATAACTTGTGGTACGTCCAGCAGTATCAGGTACACAGTGCAGTATTCAGTCACCAGTTGATGAGATACGGTGACTGGTTAAGCCTCAATTAAATGGCGCTTAACTAGGCACTTGCAGATATAGGTGTCCACAATGTGATATAAATCTGGTGTTTGACTGGCCTGGAAGAGGTCTCACTGATGGGTGTCTGAGCCATAGTCTGTCACCTGCAGCAGGGTCTGTAAGGCTATGATTTTGCTGATCACTCTGTTTTTGGAACTGTTCTCAATTCTGAATCTTCACAAAAGAACTGGGAAGGTCCTTTGGAGTAGCAGCTGAAGCATGAGCTTCCTATCTCTTCTCTGTCTGGACTCGAATCCCCCCCTTCCCGACAGGAAGTAGGAAAAGCCCAATCCTAGAGAGAAGGAACAGGGTGGTTAGTCCTATTCCTGCCAACCATTGCCAACCATACCTTACCTACTCTGGAATGTATGGCAGAAAATAGGCATAATATAATACATAACAAAATTGCAAGATTTTTTTTTTTTAAATCTCATCTACCTGCAAATCTACACACAAAATCCACAGCTAAAATGTGGGCTTTTATCTTCAGGGTGTGTTCACACAGCAAAATGTTTCTAATGGATTTTGGTGTATATTCTGCTCCAGAATCCACATGAAATTTGCATCCCATTGTTTCTGATGGGAATCCATGTTGCCATTCACATGGGTGCAGATTTTTTCCAATACATGTTCCTTGAACCTGACTGTGCACAGAAAGCGCTGCTAGTCACTACACACAAATTAGCCCCATTGAATGGGGATGCGGATCAGCTGCACATCAACCTGAAAATCCACGCCTTAAGGGCCCTTTCACACGACCGTATGCCCTCTGAGACATACGGTCCGTGAGCGGGCCATACATCCCGGAGCGGCATCGATCGTGTGCACGGGAGCACACAGCATCATTGATTACAATGATGCTGTGCACGCCGGGCTGCCCGTGGGGCTATTGTCTCACACTCATAAAATCATATGAGTACAGGACAATAGTCCCGCGGGCGGCCCGACATGAACAGCATCATTGTAATCAATGATGCTGTGCGCTCCCGTGGGCACGATCGATGCTGCTCACGGACCATATGTCTCAGAGGGCATACGGTCGTGTGAAAGGGCCCTAAAACCGAGGATCGTCCACCGATTTCTACTGTGGATTCCATTCCATGCAGATCTGTATATGGCCAAGCTTGAAAATGACTTCCTATACTCCTGTCCCAATGAAGCCTTCGGCCTACTATCTTTACATTGATGATATCATAATCACCCGCTACTGAATCTGAATCTGAACATCAACTAAAAATATTCCATAATCATCCCACCATCAATTTAACACTCAACTGCTCCTTTACTGAAATAAACTTTTTAGACACCATCATCAAGATACAAAAAGAAGTGTCCAGCATGTTGAGGATCCTAAACTTTGGGCTTTATTCAGACATAAATCCATAACTGTACATGTAGCCAAAAGACAGTCCAAACAACACTTAAAACTGAAACCAACTGTTCACACAGCATATCTCACATGGATAAGTTTCCACCCCAAACACATGAAAAACTCCATCTACAGTCAGATACAACCACATATGTCTGAAGTCTACAGACAGGGGTGAACACCTTGGAGGCCTCAAAGACATTTTTGAATCAGGGATGCCACCCAACTACAGTGGAAAACCAAATTGCCAGAGCCACTACCAAGAAGTGAGCTCCTGCAATACAAAACAAAACATGAAAACCATCGGGTACCTCTGGTAGATTCATCTCTGTACAGCATTCATATGTGTGTGCTCCGGCGAGGCAAATTTGTTATCATCGAAGTCTTGCGGGACTACGGAGAATAACTTCAAGATTTGATTTTTAAACTTTAAGACAATTTTAAAACATGGATCTGAAGTCAGCTCAGGTACCGAGGTACAAGCCGGTACCGAAGCCAACTTCGGATCCATGTTTTAAAATGGTAAGAACTCTGTGCCAGCCATAGTAGTACCACATGTGAATATATAACCGTGCCAGCCATCATAGTAACACATGTAATAGTGTCAGACATAGTAGTGCCACATGTGATAGTGCTAGCCATAGTACTACCACATGTGAATACGTAATAGCCAAGTAGTACCACATGGGAATACACTGTGTATAATAGCGCCAGCCATAGTACCACATTTGAGTATGTAACAGTGCCAGCCATAGTAGTACCACGTGTGAATATGTAACAGTGCCAGCCATAGTAGTACAACGTGTGAATATGTAACAGTGCCAGCCATAGTAGTACCACATGTGAATATGTAATAGTGTCAGCTATTGTTGCACTCCATATAATTGTGTGAAATCATAAAAGTGCCAGTTGTAGTAATGCCCACACACAAATATGGCAGCTATCATAATACCACTTTAATAGTACCCCTACAGAATAGTGTCAGCTATAGAAGCATGTAACAGTAGTGTCTATGGCTTGCAGCAAGCTTTGCGGTATGCAGTAAGATGACACCCTATTACTGCCTGGTTATCTGTCAAACCTGTCTGAGAATTTTTGTGAAATGTGTTATTTTCTACATATCAGGTCATTTCCTCCTGAGGGAGGGAGTATACACAATGCAAATTTTATTACATGGCAATTTTTGCACAGTCTTCTGTAAACTTGTAAAATGGGCTGACATTCATGGGGATTTTAGCGTAGTCTTATGACAATGTTATCATCAGTGGCGTAACTACAACTAACTGGGCCCCACAGCAAATTTTTGAATGGGGCCCCCCCAGAAACTTCCTCGCAACCCCGAACTCACATGCAACCCTCACTCTTGTGGCTAGTCAAGATTGAGCTCTCCCAGACAAGGCCTGACAGCCGCTCCATCTGTTTCCTATAGTGTCACTGTATATAATGTCATTGTATAATACTGTTGAGGGGGCCCTGACAATAAAATCTCTTAGTCTCCCTCCTGAGGGGGCCCCTTGTGGGTCTGGGCCCCAAAGCAGCTGCTTCCCCTGCTTCCCCTATAGCTACGCCCCTGGTTATCATGTATGCCTTCTATATTGTGTCTGTATGTTCCTCTAGATAACAAGTAAATTCTTAGCATTATCTACCTTCACTATTCATATTGTGGGTCGAATTTACCTTTAAGAGTGACAGTAAATCTCTATAAGAGAATGTAGCCACTGTGGGAAGAGAATGAGAAAAAAATGAACCTTTAATAATAGTGGCAGAACTCCATGCGATTTCAGCTCTGAAGACAGCAGAATTGTATAAGCAATTCTGAGCAGTGGTGGCTTTAGCCCATCAGGCTAATCAGCAGTGTGACAACACCAATATGAAAAATGAGGGCCTACTGATTATATACTGTATAGGCGTATAACAAACTATAAACACCCCAAAAAATTACTAACCGCATCAAATAAAAATCATTTTTATTATTGGACACTATAACGTACAGTATATAAAAACATTAAAGGGAGTCTTTCACCTGTTTTTCACCTATATAACTAACAGCACTGCACCACAGAAGATTGCAGACACATCTCAGACATACCTGTGTGCACTGTGTGTCTGTATTACATGTCACATCCCAGACATACCTGTGTGCACTGTGTGTCTGTATTACATGTCACATCCCAGACATACCTGTGTGCACTGTGTGTCTGTATTACATGTCACATCCCAGACATACCTGTGTGCACTGTGTGTCTGTATTACATGTCACATCCCAGACATACCTGTGTGCACTGTGTGTCTGTATTACATGTCACATCCCAGACATACCTGTGTGCACTGTGTGTCTGTATTACATGTCACATCCCAGACATACCTGTGTGCACTGTGTGTCTGTAGTACATGTCCAGGAAAGACTCTTTCTTTCTGCAGGAAAACAGCTACCAAGTGCCCAGCTGAAAGTGAAAGTAAAAACAGCTTTCTCTCCTGACTCGATTTCTCACAGCTATATCTTCTGATATACTGGATATAATGCTGTGATTTTGGTATCATTTGAAAGCTTGGAATGCCAGCTTTCAAAGAAGGTCAGAACCTAGAATTTTTCTATCTGCTACCAATCCCAAGATATGAGCAGCTAAAGCAGCGATCCCCTCTTCAGTCTGGTTTGCTTTGGGCACTTGCAGCAGCAGAGCCGGGCACTTGGGAGCTGTTTTCCAGCAGAATAAAAGTGCTTTTCCTGGACATGTAATACAGACACAAAGTGCACACAGGTATGTCTGGGATGTGACATGTAATACAGACACATAGTGCACACAGGTATGTCTGGGGTGTGTCTGCAATCTTCTGTGGGGCACTGCTGTTAGTTATATGGGTGAAAAACAGGTGACAGACTACCCCTCCACAACATATCCGGTCAAAGGTATATATTATGCCACTCAAGATAATGCCGCATGACCAAGGACAACCCAACACGTTTAGCCTTAGCTTTTTCTGGGAGAAGAAGCTAATGCTAAATGTGTTTTGAGATGTGACTCCCCTCCTTCGTTGGTCGTTATTATTATTACTTTCATGTACATATTTTGGACTTTGTTTTTCAGGTGGCATTATGATGTTTATTGCATAGGCTATATTTTAGCCTGGGATTACTATATTGGGTATTTTTCTCTTTTTGCGTCCCCATACTTTGGGTCATTTACCATTATCTTGTGCTACGTAAAATACCCTTGACCGGATATGTTGGGGAGGGGTAGTTTTTTTTCTGTGTATGGCTTATTCCATGTTTTAATGTTTTTTTATAGAAATTTTAGTGTCCAATAAAAAATATTATTTATATTTGATGTGTGGTGGACCGTTTGGTAATTTTTGTAGGGGTTATAGCTTGTATGGTACTGAAGACATTTTATTTTGTCCCAGTACCAGCAGTAGAAATGAACATTAATTATCCTTTATTACATCTCATGGGAGAGACATTTGGTATTCGTGGGTACCCACTAAAAGGTAATCTTTGCAGATATATAGGACCTGCAGAATACCCAGAGAAGGCCCATATAGCCATCAAGGGCTATGTTCACATCTGCTTCTTGGCTTTTGTTCATAATACAAGGTGGGCCACGGAAACCAGCCCTCTAGTCCCCTTGTGTGGTTTGTATGGAATACTGCTTTCATCAAAACTGTCTTAGGCCTCGTTCACATCCTCGTTAGGAGATCCAGTAGACTGTTCCACCACAGAGCAGGCTGCCAGATCTTAAGGGGATCCAGTGTTGCTGGATTCTCTACTTTACCGCTGGATCCCCATTGACTGTAAGGAGGTCCAGCGGTAAACTGGGCGCTTCCTTCAATGTCCTTTCCTACCAGTCCATAGTCCTCTGCATGGAGGGCAGTCATATTGTGCATGTGTCCAACACGGCGTATTCAATTCAATGAAGAATTCTGATAGTGGAAGATGATGTACACACATGCTTATTCACAGAGACGCAAGACTGTATTGCTGGTCAACCAATATACAGGGTGGGCCATTTATATGGATACACCCCCTTAGACTTTTATCTTTGGCAATTGTCTATGCTGTGAAGCTACGAGATGTGTAGCACCTGAAACTACGGATACTGGAAGCCTGTGCTAGCATTTCTTCTGCGGTGTTGCTATCAGTGTGTGAAGAGTGGGAGAAGAGGGTTGCATTGACAATCCAACACAATGGGCAGCACTTTGAACACATTTTATAAGTGGTCAGAAACTTGTAAATAACTCATGAAAGAATAAAGTTACGTTAAAACCAAGCACAACATTGTTTTTCTTGTGAAATTCTCAATAAGTTTGATGTGTCACATGACCCTCTTCCCATTGAGAAAACTAAAGTTGGATCCAAAATGGCCGAAATCAAAATGGCCGCCTTGGCCACCCATCTTGAAAAGTTTTCCCTCTCCCATATACTAATGTGCCACAAACAGGAAGTTAATATCACCAACCATCCCCATTTTATTTAGGTGTATCCATATAAATGGCCCACCCTGTACAAAGATTGGTGTGAAGTGGCGTAACATAGGATCCATGCTCGATGCCAAGAATATGGACAAACATGTGGAGAACCAAAGGAAATCCCAAGGAAATGAATTGGAAAATGATCCCAGCAGGAGCATGTCGGAAGTCCAACATGTCGACATATACGACTGCACCCCAACTGAGCGGCAAGCTGACGTTCACGGCTGGAATATGGAACATGTGGAGCCAAGAGTAACTTGAATGGTGGTCTACTCCTGCTGTCAGACGTGACAGAACTGCCGTATTGTGAACAGAGCCTTACACAAGCTACACAGAAATTGTATTTGTAACTCTACCTGCAAACCTAATTTTCTGTATGGCTTGCAGAGGTGGATACATGAGGAGACATTGGATAACCCTTCTCAGTACACTGAGGAAACCTAATCAGAGGTCATGGGTGACCTCCCGAACAGGCAGGGAGGGAAAGTTGTCAGCATGACTCTCTACAAATTGGAACTGTATATTTAAGGGGTTGCTTGAGGCCAGGTCAACATGAGGTCTTTTGGACATGTTTTGGGTTGGGGGCGGGGGGATTTGACGCACCCTCCCTACAAAACGCAGATAATGTGGACATAGAGCTTACATGGTTGTGTTCGGAGCAACGTTGATGTGCGTTTTCCTTTGCAGGATATGGACATTCACTCATTACAAATGTTGATTGTTGTATGCTTGTTCATTTCGTTTTAGGGTGGACTCATGGGTCAAACGGGGTTAATGTGAATATATATTCACTGTGTGATTACTAATGCTGGTGCAGGTGGAGGGTTCAGCTTATTAGAGAATGTTTAGTCATGATGAAGCTGTATAATGTGTATTATTTGCATATTTTATTACATTGTGCTTATGACTTTAAGAAATATATTAAGTCATAATGATACAGGATGGTGGTGTTCATCATATGGTTATGTGTAGGCATTGGCCCATGGAAGGAGGCTACTAGTGGTTACAACCTACAGTGATGACCCTGCTGGGAGGAAGAGCTGCCATGTAGGTAACCGTTAACAGGGGGGCATTTCCCTCCAAAACCGGGTCTTGCTCATTAATTCTGCTATATGACCAGTGACGGTTTGACAGTGGTGATGGGTGTGACATATAGACGTCAGGCTGTGGCTTACATGGAGGACCACACCAGACATCTGAGAAGAGAGACAGCTGAGGAAGTGAAAATGCCTTTATAATTTTAATGTGTTCAAGAACTGGGCCCTCTACATGTGGAGTCAACTGTACCCATTATGCTTAAAGGGGTATTCCATTTAGATTAAGTTATCTAACTATTAGATTGGTGGAGTCCTACCGCTTGGACCCCCCACCGATCACGAGTCTGTACTCGGATATCTCCGGAACTCCCATAGAAATGAGTGGAGTGGCCACTACGTTCATTTCAGGGGGGCTGCAGGCAGTGGCGTAGCTATAGGGGTTGCAGCGGTCGCATTTGCGACCGGGCCCCTAAGCCAGGGGGGCCCCGAGGGCCCTCCTTGGCACTTGTAGGGCCGCACCGCTAATTAGGCAAGGTGCGGCGCAGCCCTGTGCACAGTTGGGGGCGGCGGCGGGGCAGAGGGAGATGAGCGCTTCCATTGTGGAAGCGCTCATCTTCATAGTCATCTGTATCGCCATCCTCAGGACGGCGACACAGATGCCTGTACTGCGGGGCAGGGGAGGGAGAGGCGTCTCCCGTGCCCGTCCCTCTGATAGGCTGCAGGCACTAGGCCTGCAGCCTATCATAGGCCGGCTCAGGCGGCGTGATGACGTCATCGCGCCGCCTGAGCCGTACAGCGCGGGACACAGGCCGGAAAAGGCCTGCATCGCATCGCTGCCAGCTCCATGGAGGTAAGTATTAGCATTTTTACTGGCACATGGGGGCACTGGGGGCATTTCTTACTGGCAAATGGGGGCATTTCTTACTGGCACTGGGGACATTTCTTACTGGCACTTGGGGGCATTTTTAATGGCATGGGAGCACTGGGGGCATTTTTACTGGCACTGGGGGCATTTCTTACCGGCACATGGGGGCACTGGGGGCATTTTTACTGGCACTGGGGGCATTTTTACTGGCACATGGGGGCACTGGGGCATTTTTACTGGCACATGGGGGCACTGGGGACATTTGTTACTGGCACATGGGGGCACTGGGGGGGCTTTTCTTACTGGCACTTGGGGGCATTTCTTACTGGCAGTTGGGGGCATTTCTTAATGGCACGGGAGCACTGGGGGAATTTTTACTGGCACTGGGGGCATTTTTACTGGCACTGGGGGCATTTTTACTAGCACTGGGGGCATTTTTACTGGCACTGGGGGCACTTCTTACTGACACATGGGGGCATTTTTACTGGCACATGGGGGCACTGGGGGCATTTGTTACTGGCACATGGGGGCACTAGGGGGAATTTCTTACTGGCACTTGGGGGCATTTCTTAATGGCACGGGAGCACTGGGGGGCATTTTTACTGGCACTGGGGGCATTTCTTACTGGCACATGGGGGCACTGGGGGCATTTTTACTGGCACATGGGGGCACTGGGGGCATTTGTTACTGGCACATGGGGGCACTGGGGGCATTTCTTACTGGCACATAATTTGGGGGGCATCTATGGGGGTGGGACACTTTTTAATGGCACATGATTTTGGGGGGGAATCAATGGGGGGATCTTCTGGAGCATTATTGGGGCATTTCTTACTGGCACATAATTTGGGGGGGCATCTATGGGTGGGGAGCACTTCTTACTGGCACATTATTGGGGCACTTGGGCACTTCTTACTGGCACATTATTGGGGCACTTCATACTGGCACAAATGCACTCTGGCAGAGAATTATTAGTTGGGACTTTGGGGAGCACTATTACTGTGGGGAGCACTATTACTGTTGGGAGCACTATTACTGTGGGGGCACCCTGGCACAGTATCAGCATAGCGTAGTTATTTCTGGGGGACGTTATGTTTACACTATTACGGGACACTATTTGCTGGGCGCAGTTATTTTAGGACACTGTGTGCCAATAATTATTGAAGGGCACTCTCTGTGTTGTACTAGTGGCACAATACTGGGGGTGGTAGGATGATTTGTCCAGAAGACAGGAGGATGATGAAAAAGTAGTAAACTAAGATTTTTTTCTGTCAAACTGCAGAGATGAGAAATGGCTGAAAAGTGGCGTCTGGTCTGAAAGGAGAAGATGAGGAAAGAGAACATCTACATCAGAGGAGACGTCACTGGATGTACGAGGTATGGGGCGCTGTATTAGGCTACATTCACACGAACGTTGTGTTTTGCAGTCTGCAAATTGCGGATCCACAAAAAAAGGATGATGTTCCGTATGGCACTTGCAGTATCGCCGCAGCCTTAAAGTAGTTGTCTCAACTCGCCATTACTAAGGCGAGATGAGACACAGTCTCGACCACCTCCCGTCCGGTAAACAGCATAGTACTCTGTGTTCCATCTCGCCTTAGTAACGGCCAGATGAGACAACTCCTTTAAAGCAGCTTAGCCTAGGCCATGTGACGTCACGTTCAACGGTCACGTGGTCTAGGCGCAGCTCATCCCTATTAAAGTGAATAGGGCTGGGCTGCGATACAAAGCTCAGCCGCTATCAAATGGATGGTGCTGTACTTGGTGAGCTGAGAGAAGGCTGAGGCGCCACTGTGAGTGTTGGCTTCTTCTGCAACAGATGATTGTAGGTGTCCTGGGTGTCTCTGAAAACCCCTTTAAACTTCATGGCTCCCTACATGTGCACCAATTAGAATCATTGCTACAGTAACTGCCACTTTCTCATTCCGTGGTGACCATGTACCATTCTATTGGGCACAATCTACATGTGAAGTTGTGATACAGCACACTGTTAGCCCTGTGGTCACCTACTGACTCAGAATCAATACTGCCTATTACACTACTGTGGTTGTTATGTTGCACCATATGCTTGAGAGTGAAGAATCTCTTACCTCCACATTGGATCCACATACTGTATCTTACACTGTAGATTAAGATAGATAAAGATAAGTAAAAAATAAGTAAAAACACCCACTGCTCTGCAGAAGAAGAAGCTGGAGCTAATATAAATGCATAATTCATGTCCATATTTACGTCTGGAGAATAAGTTCCATGTTTGCTCTGGTTATAAAAATATTTAAATATTCTTATTTTTACTGACTGGCTTCTTGAGTTTATGGTTGAAACAACTGAACTTTCTGCAATAATCTATGCAGCTTTTTTTGAGTCCCAATTATCCTGGAATACGACACTATAATGACAAAACTATCACTGAAAAGCCTGTGCAGCCATACTGACATCTCTACTTCTTGTTATCCTCCTGATCTGTATCTACAGTATCTGCCTGCCTTGTATCTATCTGCCTGCCCTGACCTGTATCTATCTGCCCTGACCTGTATCTACCTGCTCTGACCTGTATCTATCTATCTATCTATCTATCTATCTATCTATCTATCTATCTATCTATCTATCTATCTATCTATCCTGACCTGTATCTATCTACCTGCTCTGACCAGTATATAGCTATCTGCCCTGACCTGTATCTACCTGCTCGGACCTGTATGTATCTATCTGCCCTGACCTGTATATATCTGCCCTGACCTGTATCTACCTACTCTGACCTGTATGTATCTATCTGCCCTGACCTGTATATATCTGCCCTGACCTGTATCTACCTACTCTGACCTGTATCTATCTATCTGCCCTGACCTGTATCTATCTACCTGCTCTGACCAGTATGTAGCTATCTGCCCTGACCTGTATCTACCTGCCCTGACCTGGATCTACCTGCCCTGACCTGTATCTATCTGCCCTGACCTGTATCTACCTGCTCGGACCTGTATGTATCTATCTGCCCTGACCTGTATATATCTGCCCTGACCTGTATCTACCTACTCTGACCTGTATGTATCTATCTGCCCTGACCTGTATCTACCTGCCCTGACCTGTATCTATCTGCCTGCCCTAACCTGTATCTATCTGCCCTGACCTGTATCTATCTACCTGCTCTGACCTGTATCTACCTGCCTTAACCTGTATAACCCACTATAATGACAAAACTGAAAAGCCTGTGCAGCCATACTGACATCCGATTATGTAAGTTTTATCTTCATACTCACTTCCATTCCGACGCTGTGCTCCCACAAACCATCAGTAAAATGCACTCACTGGACTCTTCTTTGAGTCCTCTCCATTATGTGAGTGAGCACTGGAGTCTAGTGAGTGCATTTAACTGCAGGTTTGTGGGAGCACAACATCAGAATGGAAGTGAGTATGAAGATAAAAATTACATAACCGGACTCAATGTCACTTACACTATACAACGCTTACTCTAGTTTGGAGGGTGTTTCAGAACTGACAGATTCCCTTTAAGCTACTCTCAGCACCCGCTGGTGATTCCCCGGGGACAGGGTAATTGCACTGCTAACAATGGGGCAATTTGTGGCAATAACCCATTCTCCGCTACATAAATTTACGACATTGGACAATAAGGACTGAGGTCAGTGATATTATGTACAGCCATGAGGAAAATGCAGGTGCATTGTAATAGCGAAGAAATACCTTTATTAATTAATTTAGCTCATTGTAGAGAGTGTTTTTTAGATGTTTAATGTGCTGAAGGCCATACTGTGTCATGATTCATTTGTAGCGGAAGTAATATTGATTTATGTAGACTCATAATGAGCTTTGCGGATTTAATTGCATCTTGAAACTTTATTAGAGAGTAACTGAAGCTGTGCACGTCAGCATTTTCTAAACCAGGTTATTAGGCAACACTGAATGTGTCATGTCTGATCTCCTAAGGACAGAGGTGTGCTATCTGTCAAATGAGACTCAGTACATAGTCCTCTTTGGATCGCTGACCTCCTTTTTATACTTTTTATGTTGGACATGGTTTGCAAAAATTGATTTGATGGCTATAATTTTTGCAGTTTAATTGGAAAACCAAGAATGAATAATAAGATGATAGGTAATTGTGAGGCCGGCTCCCGACAAGCATGACCACCGATACAATTACCTCATGTTCCACTGCGGTGGTCCGTGCCATCAGTGCCTTTCTGCTCCATCCACTCCACGCTGACTCCAGCCTATACCTGTCGTCTGCGGTGTCCAAGTCTGCCCCTAGGGGACACACGTCCTCTGATTTTTAAAGGGCAAGAGCACGCATACCCTATTGCTAGCCTCCCTAAGATATTAAAAGCATCTTCCTCTGTGTGAGGGTACCTGAGGGACATGTGCTCCAGCTTGTTACTCCCTGCAAAGATGTGCTATATTCCACTGTGACTTCCCTTTCTTGACTTCTGCCTGTTTACTGGATTTGACCCTCAGCTGCCTGACTGGACCTCTGCTTGACTCTCGTGTTGACTTCATGCCCGATCTTTGGATTGATAAGTGAATTGAACAAAGTTTACCTGCTATTACCTTGGCTCGTCCTTTGACTATGATTTTGCTTATCTCACTGGTCTCTTGACCCTTGTGGGTCAGCTGTCATTGACTGGAGGCAACTTCAAGTAGTATTGGCCTGGTGGTTCCCCTGGAGCGGAATCCAAATCCCTGTGTAGGGAAAAGGGTGAAAAGGGTGAAAATCAGGGGGTCCACTTATATAACGCCATTAGAAGTAGCTCCAATTTGAATCTCTTCTGTGAGATAGTGGGTCCACATAGGGTCAGACTGGCCCACCAGAGCACCAGAGGATCTTTTGTAAGGCCTAGTCTCCAAAATCCCATTTGGAGCTGCTTTCGGGCAAAAATCACTTGCCACTAGGGTCTATTTATTTGATAATAAACCTGTTAGACTTTATTAATGATATAAAGGGTTGGGCCCTGAGAATAACTTCCTCTGGTGGTCCCAACCTTTATATCATTAATAAAGTCTAACAGGTTTATTATCAAATAAATAGACACTGGGTCCACATCTGCTTTGTGACAGTAGTATACTGTAACAAATTTATAATGCCCATATATCCTTTAATTTGTTCAAGGGGCACCATAATGGCAGCCCATGCAGCTGTAATGGAGGCCTTGGAGAGAGGAGGCCGAGACCTTGTTTGTCCTAAGGCATTTGCAACAGCATAGTGAGAACACCTGCAAGACTTCCTTTTCCTGAATCATGGAAAGGTCCTGATTGGCAAAACCCAGCACCATAATGAGGAGATTTGTTTTATTATGGGGCTTCTTCTCTTCTATGTATGGGAATGACACTTAAACCCCCAGGTTTTGTATTTTGCAGCCTCGTCCTTCAGGATATTCCATTGCAAATGACATACCTAGAATCATTGCTGAAGAAGAGATCAACTTTCTCTATCTGCTACATTAACCCTCGAATTTTCCTTAAACTATTGTAACTCCATTTTGCATTGGCTTGGGATATGGAAATTAGTCTTTGTGTGCCACTAAGTCCCCATACATATTAGTGTATTGACAGCTGAGCCCATCTGGCCCACAGTCTAATGTATATGGGGAGCTCCTGACTCTCCCCAAACAATAATGTTCGAGGAGACGAGGATTGCTCACCCAGGAGATAAGCCACCACCAGAAATGTCTGATAGCAGCTTTCTCCCCTTTCAGCACACATACAGGTCACACTGAGCATGTATGTGTGTGGGAGAGTCAGAAGAAATATCTGTCAGCTATCTGTTGAGTTATATGGCCAGCTTAGGCTAGTTTCACATCTGCGACACATCTCTCTCTCTCTGCCGGAACAGCCTGACGGAGTTCTCTGGATCCAGCGTTGCCAGATAGTGTCACCTACCTGCCGGATCCCATTGACTATAATGGAATCCGATGGAGATCTGGTCACTCCCTACCGGAGGAGCCTTTTGGAGAGCTGTGCCGCAGATGTGAAAGTAGCCTTAAAGAGGACCTTTCACCACTCCTGACATGTCTTTTTTAATAACTTCATGCATTCCCCATGTAATAACAATTCTGGAACATCTATTCTTATGGCTCTGTGTTATGCCATTCCTTTATTATTTCTACTAGAAGTTATGAATGAATTCCTAGCAGTCTGCAGTAAGGGTACAGAGGGGAGGTAACCAGTTGGGGGGGGAGTGTACCAGCACAGACTCACTCTATCCAATCAGTGCTGCCATTGTCAGACTGTGCAGGTACACACCCCCAACAGGTTACCTCCTCTCTGTACCCTTACTTCAGACTGCTAGCAATGCATTTATAACTTCTAGTAGAAATAATAGAGGAATGGTACAACATAGAGACATAAGAATAGATGTTCCAGAATTGTTATTACATGGGGAATTGTAGAAGGAAGTGTGGGCGCCGCCTACAATATATGCATATACCCATATGTATATGCATATATGGGTGGCCCCAAATTGAGGGTCTGTGGCCCCATGGCCATGAAGGCCTGAAGCCCTGGTGGATGTGGTTATCCACCAAGGGCTCTAACTGTAGGTATATATATATATATTTATATATATAGATAGATGTGCATGAGCCCATTTGCATGCACCTATATATATATATATATATATATATATATATATATATATATTAATGCCCCCTTTCTTATATAATACCCCTTAATATGCCCCCTGTTATGCCCCATGTCTCCCTGTTATATATATTGCCCCTTTACACATGACCCCCTTATATATGTCCTCCAGAAGTATATAGATGCATGTACATGATCCCCAGTTATGTACATGTATCTATATACATGTAATAACCAGGGTGCCCCCCCCCCATAGCCCCCAGCAGATGGACAATGGCCATCTGCTGGGGATAGCTGGAGACATGGGACTGGACTAATTAGCTTGTAATTACAAACGCCGGAGATACAGTGCGCTCCCCAGGCGGAGGATCAAAGAGATCCTCCGCCCGGGAAACAGCGCGCGTCGGCGCGGTGACGTCATAGCACCGCGCCGGCGCTCGTGCACACAGCTGCCGGCGCGCTCGCTCGCCGGCAGCGCGGGAGCACGGGAGCGAGCGCGACCGGGTTTAAATAACCCGATCGCGCTGCGCTCTTCAGTGGAGCCGTGCCTCCCCAAAGAAGAATCATCCCCTGGGACAACGAGCAAGAGGATCATCCCCTGGAACGAGCATCATCCCCTAGAGACGAGCAACCCCCTTTGGGACTGGCTAAGTACCCTGCAACCCCTGGTTATTAACCCCTTGTGTTCCCTGCAACCCCTGGTATTTACCCCTGCCTTGCCTTGCTCCTGCCCATACCCCTGAACCCCTGTAACCCCTGCAATACCCCAGCTGCCCTCTGCCCTGCCACAACTCCTGCAATCCTGCCACAACCCCTGCAATATATTGACCCCTGCTCCAGACCCCTGCCTTGCTTCCCTACCATAGCCCCAGTACCATTTAACCCTTGCAACTATCCTGTCCATACCCCTGAACAACCCCTGGTGAACCCTTGCCCTGCTGCACAACCCCTTGCCCATATACCATACGGTTTTTCCTCGTTCTTAATGTAATTTAACCCTTTTGCTTCCCAGGGACAGTAACTTAGATAGGTTGGGGAGGGCTGCTATAAGTGTGTGTGTGTATTGTTTAGTCAGTAACGTGGTTGGAGTTAAACGGGATTGTGTAGTGTAGCTAGGATTTATTGTACTGTATTGTTTATAAATAATAAATATTGTTATTATTTATAATACAGTGTTCAGTGTTTATTATTTTATAACGTGTATTTTGAGTCCCTTCTAGGTCATGTGAAAGGCAATAGAGCAGCACATAGGCATAAATAGGCGGAACTAGCGGAAGCGGGTTTTGCCTATTTATGAATATTAATTATTGGTACATCCCAAAATATCAATAATTAATATCCCCTTTACAGGAATGCATGAAGCTATTAAAGCAGGCATGTCAGGAGTGGGGACAGGTCCTCTTTAATTGGAAATGGAACAGTCTATACCTACAACATCATATAAGTAGCGTGTATCTAAAAAATTTATACCAAGTATGTGCATCACATACATTTTATTCATGTAGATTTATTTCGATAAAGAATCAGAAAATCTATTGTCTTCATTTTTCTTAAGATGTTAATTCCTCTCCTAGGGATTACTGCTGGGAATGACTCGTAATTGACAGCGCAGTGAAATGATAATGGTTAATCATATCTGATGTCAAGCACCGGTGATGTGACAGCGTCTAATAACTGATTATATAAACCTCTTTATGAAGGAATAAAAATATGTTTGATTGGAATTCTTATATGCATTAACATTTTCATTTCATGGATACCCAGGTGAACAATTTCAACCACTTTCAGTCTTTACTTTTTTTTTTTTAGACGTTTATTCACACAAATACAAATAAGCCCATATTAGATGATGGTTATATATGGCATGGACTGGAGTTACTATTTCACACCAGCAGAATTGATTTTTTTACAGCCCCTATTCTACATATACGAAATATGAGTAAAGACTTCTTACATTACACAAAAATTGATAAATCTTAGTGCCAAGTGATCTGCTTGAAGAGCTTGAGATAAGGCTGTTATCCACAGGTGGATACCTTGGGTCTTCGGTGGACCTGTTGACCTGTGGACATTTAAATGAAATATATTGGATCACCAAAAGATTTGTTACATCATGGAATTCCTGCCGACAAATTTTAACATTCAGATTTCCTTAGCACGCATACTTCACGCCAAAATTTAATAAAGCAAAATTGAACGTGGCCCATTAATATTTCTATTAAAGGGAATGACTCTCTAACACAGTGTTTTTTCATGTACCCTATTACGGCAGATGTAATAGAAATGAGGTCCCTTGCTCTGGAACCCACTCTACGTGTCACAGAAGTGAGCTACTCAGGGGTGGACTGGAAACTTGAAGTGGTCCTGGAAAAAACTAATAGTGACCCATCCAAATTGACAGAAGGTGGGTGCTACAGAAGTAGGCGGGCTCAGCCATACTATATGCAGTGCAGGCCACAGGCTTCTTCCAGCCTAGAGCCTGAGATGCCTCGGTTCCTGTGCCGTTTCTACACTGCCTAAGTGGCTTAAAGTCTAGTGGCCTGATTCCTATAAGGGTGAACAGTGGGGCAGGATGGAAGCCATGGGTTCCTGTGCCACCGCAGCATCTTTATCACTGTTCTGTTAATGGTGATACATTTGAGTTCAGGAGGACATCTCTGGTACCTGGCCGGATACATAAGTACTTGATGCTCCCATCGTTAATTAATATTGAGAGAATCAGACTGTTACGTACAGTGGGGGAAAAATGTATTTAGTCAGCCACCAATTGTGCAAGTTCTCCCACTTAAAAAGATGAGAAAGGCCTGTAATTGACATCACAGGTAGACCTCAACTATGAGAGACAAAATGAAAAAACAAATCCAGAAAATCACATTGTCTGATTTTTAAAGAATTTATTTGCAAATTATGGTGGAAAATAAGTATTTGGTCACCTACAAACAAGCAAGATTTCTGGCTCTCACAGACCTGTAACTTCTTCTTTAAGAGGCTCCTCTGCCCTCCACTCATTACCTGTTTGAACTTCTTATCAGTATAAAAGACACCTGTCCACAACCTCAAACAGTCACACTCCAAACTCCACTATGGTGAAGACCAAAGAGCTGTCGAAGGACACCAGAAACAAAATTGTAGACCTGCACCAGGCTGGGAAGACTGAATCTGCAATAGGCAAGCAGCTTGATGTGAAGAAATCAACTGTGGGAGCAATAATTAGAAAATGGAAGACATACAAGACCACTGATAATCTCCCTCGATCAGGGGCTCCACACAAGATCTCACCCCGTGGGGTCAAAATGATCACAAGAACTGTGAGCAAAAATCCCAGAACCACACAGGAAGACCTAGTGAATGACCTGCAGAAAGCTGGGACCAACGTAACTAAGGCTAACGTCAGTAACACACTACGCTGCCAGGGACTCAGTGTTGCCCAGCGACAGCCCCAAAACATCACTGCTCTAGAGGAGATCTGCATGGAGAAATGGGCCAACATACCAGCAACAGTGTGTGCCAACCTTGTGAAGACTTACAGAAAACGTTTGACCTCTGTCATTGTCAACAAAGGATATATAACAAAGTATTGAGATGAACTTTTGTTATTGACCAAATACTTATTTTCCACCATAATTTGCAAATAAATTCTTTAAAAATCAGGCAATATGATTTTCTGGATTTGTTTTCTCATTTTGTCTCTCATAGTTGAGGTCTACCTATGATGTCAATTACAGGCCTCTGTCATCTTTTTAAGTGGGAGAACTTGCACAATTGGTGGCTGGCTAAATACTTTTTTTCCCCACTGTAACTGGTGGCCTGAGGAGAGCTCAAGTGGCCCTCATGACATTGGCCCAATGTGAAAATTTCCCTGTAGGGGCTATGGCCTTTTTCGGACCCTGGAGCTACTAGGTCCATGTAGTGCATCATGTGAATGGCCAACATATAATCCTTCACATCATTTCTAGCATTAAAATAAACATCACAGCATTCTCTATTGGATGCCATATCTCAGACCACTTTTCAGGGCTTCGAGGGAATAACATGGTCCGTGATACGTCAGCCCATGCAAAACTATACAGCCTGCAATATGGAACTGCATAGTACAATATATATTAGGTCAAAATGTCAAAATGTATATGGTCTTGGGCAAGAAGCCTTAGAGTCTGAGCACCGGTGGGCCTATACTGATGAATCAAAATGGCCGACCATGGCAACAATTCTCCAGGAATAGGAGTGATGTGACATACTTATACATATGGCCGATGGCCTACTGCATAAGGGGTTAATGTGCTGACACTGTGTATTTTGTATCTGAAAGGCTGAGTGTGGGGAGTAGTGAGCTAACTAGCCACTGAGTCCCTTGGAAAAGTCGCCAGGTGTAGCCTGTTCCCACCCTTGCACCCCAACAAGCCCACCAACTTCAAGGGCCCCCAGAACCACCACCAAGCAGGAGAATCCTGCTGCATATTATACAGGGTTTTTAGATAGAGAGATGGCAACCTCTATGAAGACCATAATAAGCTGTTAAGAAGTATTCAGCCTCATCTACGAGATCTCTATAATTCAGAACTGGCTGTATATAGTAGAGAACCGCGGAAAAGAGGGCAACCCTGGGATTTGAGGCCTAATGTTTTGTGAGGTCTCTTGCATCCATGTCTTCTGCATCATTGGGTTACGGTCGGAGCCAACTTGCTGAACACCAGCCAGCCTCCTTAAGCTTCTCAAATGTGTGATTGTCTTTTTTGGTCTCCTTAGCAGATGGCTGCACAGCCACAGGCCACCTGTTCCCTCCTTATTTCTCAGGGAAACTTCTTATTGACAGACACTAATGGTTTCCTGTAAAACTGTCAGTGTATCAGGTATGATATTTATAGCATTGAGCTTATCTGAAAATAGCTGTTTTTATCTTACAAACTAGTTAATATACTTCCTGTGTTGGTGGCCATGTAGTAAGGAGGCACATTCAGTGTGTTGTGCCATATCACAGTCATTCCATCAAGCAAGAATTGCATGCCACTACTGAAAGTGTGCAATCTGTCCTAAGTGCAAGGCCAAGTGCAACTGTAACAAAGACAACTGCATGCCATTTGCTTCTCACCAAGACCTGTGTAGGGTCATTAAGTGTCCCAACCTGTTAAAAAGTAGAGATGGCTAATCTATTCTAGACTTATCAGATTTGTCAATAATTTCACAAATGAATCCAAAGTTTTGCAGATTTACTTCAGACAAATTGTTCCCATCATTTTCCACTTAAAATTCAGTACACTAGCCATGGAGGATGCAGGGAAGATGACGATGGAGGATCACATGACCCCCCGACAGTGACCTGTCATTAGGCTTGTCCACAATGCTTTGCAGTCAGACTGACAGCCAATCAGGAGAGAGGATATTGGCTGGTCTATCAGGAGGTATGTTAGCGCTGAAGCATAGATGCCATTGTGAACTCAGCCCATGATGTGACAGGACGTGTCTGCCATGTCTCTGACAATTAGACAAACAAGACTGCCATTGAATTACTAGGTAGAAAGTCAAGTTTTATTATTAGGGACAGGGTAGGGGCAGTTAGTGTACTGTGTGTCTGTAGCCAGGGCTGGAGCTGATCATAACTTCATGTCTTGCACTGCACAAGACATATGATTTTAAAGAGACAGCGTTCCTTTTTTTCTGTGCATGAGCCAGCTTTTTTTTTCCCACCAAAAACCTGTTGCAAAACTTCTGCATTAGGCATATTTCCCAGAATCAGCATCACCAGCAGCATACATTTCACTACATACGCTGTACAATTGCTCCTTTTTCTTTCTAAAAACCTAATGCAAAGTTTATACAGCTTATACATGAACACTAAGCATATATAAGTGCATCAACATCAGCAAAGTACCGCTTTGGTCGCACCCAGGGCATGTCAAATTGCGTTTTTTGCTATTTCCCGATAGCCTGTTGCAATTTATTTTACCGTTTATAAGTGCACAAATAAAAGTATTTTAGTGTGTCAATAGTAGTGTATAGTTTGCTTACACACAGTGGACATCCAATTTGCACCTTTTGTTGTTTCCAAAAAAATCTATTTCAATAGATTTTTCTACCGTTTATATGTGAGCATTGCAATAATTGTATTCTAGTTCAGAACAAGCCACTTTTTGTTCTTATTCTAACATTTGTGTGTATAAAGATTAGCAGGTATTTGCCCTCATTAAAAGGGTTTTCCAAGATTTTTTTTACTGATATCTTATCCTCTGGATAAGTCATCAGTCTCTGATCGGTGGGGGTCCGACACCCTCACCCCCCGCCAATCACCTGTGAACACCCTGCCGTCTCACAGCTTACCAAGCACAGCACTGTACACTATACAGCAGCTGTGCTTGGTATTGGAGCTCAGCCCCATTCACTTGAATGGGGCTGAGATGCTCCTAGGCCAAGTGATCGATGAACATGTTGTCACTCGACCTAGGAAAATCAGAGAGAAGGCAGCTGTGCATGGGATACCCATCTCCCCATTCAGTCCCAGATATTCTCAATAATGGAGAGATCTGTAGATCAAGCTGGCCAGGGCAGCTGCTGGATACCCTGAAGAGCACGCTGTGTAGAATGGGCATTGTGTGGGTGGGAGATATCTTATTAGAACACCAGAGGCTGGTCCATGTTCCCTCCATGAATCCCAGCCAGGAATGGCCATGGAAGCTAATGGCTGACACCATGACACCTGGTGTTGCTCTTGTGTGTCTCCATACCATCCATGATGGCAGTAGGCACTCCTTAGGCCTTCTGCAAACTCTGATGGGGCCATCATTAGTACCAAAACAGAACCTGCTGTCTTCACTGAACCCTACTATTTGCCATTTGTCAGGAACTAGTGGCTGTGAACCCACTTGGCCACATGACCAACCTCTTCTAAGGGCGTTGTCTAAGTGAACCCCTCGTTCTTCACAGTACCCCTGATGGTGGGGATAAGATTTTCTGAGGGGAACACCAGGTCACTACTTCTTGAAGTGGATTGGCACACAAAGTGGATGGTCCAAGCGGACCAGGGGGTACTAGAGCAAGGTACCAGAGGTACAGCCTTAGTCAACAGGCTGAGTCATGGAGTCAGGGGCAACAGTGCAGGCCTGAAGGACAAGGCAGAGATGAACAAGCAATGGGTCGGGACAGGCTGCTCAGGTACAGGTTAAGCAATCCGGGTCAGCAACAGAAGAGACGAAACAGGGCAGATAAGGATCAAACAGCAATGGAAGTCCAGAATTCAAGCACGGGACAGGAATGCAGGAACACAGGCACAAACAACAGCAACCTTTGCAGGACAGAAGGACCTTTGATGCTTAAGCACCTGGGAAGAGGGCTGGACCACTTATATAGGTGCAGGATGGCTGGGATTGGTCACACAGGTCACATGTGTGAAACCTTTAAATCACAGGAAAAAAAAAAGACGACGCCTGCAAGGACAAAGCTCAGGACCCCA
This sequence comes from Rhinella marina, assembly GCA_900303285.1. Lineage (NCBI taxonomy): Eukaryota > Metazoa > Chordata > Amphibia > Anura > Bufonidae > Rhinella > Rhinella marina. The sequence continues at coordinate 253,217 of ONZH01017861.1, forward strand.
GCAATGAATGGGATGCGGACAATGATGTAGGTAGCCAGGGAGAACAGTGCTCACCTGAACATGGAGCCCGGGACAGCGGCGGTGAGTAGGGGAACATCGGCCATCAGCAACCTTCATTACACCATTGATGGCCACATCAGAGTTTTGTGATCATTGACCAAGCAGCACAACCTCAGTTCAATCACATTAAGCTTTCCATGTGTTCTTTAATAATTTTCCAGTCGTATAGGATGAAGGACCACACACAGAACTGACCCGCTTACAAATTTTCTCCTGGGATCTCTGGTCATAACTTCCCAGGTGCTTAGGAGTAAGGAAATTGAACAAGTAAATTGGCTCCATGGTTGCTAAGAGTACCGATTTTTGATGGACAGTCCCATGAAGCAGACCTCAGTTGGGACAGTATTTGTGCTAATTTGCTTCAAAAGAGGACATTTCTGGATGTTTTGATGGAGGGGGTGATCTTGGATGGAACAGGCAAAGACTATATATCCTGTGATTTGTGTAGAGTGAGCTATTTTTCATGTGTTCTTTTGGTGCCCCATGGTTACCTGCCTCTGGAGGTAGTAAATGAGATGAAGGAGATCATAAGGCCTGCACAATGTGCTTGAACAGAAATCCTCTGTAGACCTTGTCTACAAACTGAAGGTGACATAAGTCTGTGCTCTGAAAGCAGACGTAAGATTTCTCAGGTATTACACAAGCATAATGATTTTTTTTTTTTGTCTAAGGGCTGGCTATCCAGGTCTCCACATATTGTATGTGATGCTGTGTGATTTCATACTGTGCTGTTCAGGCTCCAAATTGAAAAGCTATTACAAGCAGATTGAACTGTGAGAAATTGGTAGTCTGGCTATTACACGACTGAGTGCTCCGAGCTCATTCAGGCTGTAGAGTTTATTTGGATAAGTGAATTTATGCTTTTCAGATGTCTGGATGATGCTCCTGTAATATTTACCAGCCTGAGATCATAGGAATATGTTTTATATTCTTGAAAGAGTACTATTGATATAGTGGAAGGCTGCTACAAAACTTTACATAGCATTTTCAGCAATCCAAAAGCTAAGACCGATGTTAAAGTGTAACTGTCATTCTTTTTTTTTTTTTTTAATTTTTCTGATGTGTAGGGGCAGTGATACTGACCATTTTTGCAATATACTTTAATTACTGAAAGTGTATATTTCTATTAGAAAAATAGCTCTAAAGTGGCCCATTTTGAGCCTAATGATACATTTATATAGGAATTATAATGCAGTTATTTTTCCAGCTTTAAATAGTCTTTTATATCCTGAAATGACAGCCTCTGCTTTGAAATAGTTTACGTGCTGTTTCATGCGGTGTCACTGAGATATTTCAGTCTCCTGCAGAGGAAAGCTTGAGTCCCACAGTGACGGATGGATGCTCTGAACTCTGCCAAGTAATCTGTTATGGAGCAAGCTCTAGTCTGTGCCATTATATAACGGCACATGCAGCAGCAGTGGACGGAGACAGGTGGTATTTCACATCAGTCATGAATATTTCATGTGAAACATTTCTGCAGCATACACATTTGCCATTGCATGAGTGACCTTACTGCAGGAAGACCAGGGACTTCTTCCCCTTAAACCATTACTAGTAGATCTCCTGCAAATGTAGGGAAGGGTGACACACAATATGTATAGTTAAAAGCTATGAACATCTTTGGGGGAAATTTTTATTTTTTACTCATTTTGGGCTAAAATACTATTTTTCAATTGGTCTTTATTATAAAATGTCAACAGTGTGGATGAGCAAACTTCAGTTTTTGAAGTTCCAGTTCAGGGTTCGGAGAGGACTCCTGCATAACAGAAACCGGACGGATCCGTCATGCTAGCCATAGACTTTTATTATGACAGAATGCATTCCGCCGTCTATAGTTTGCTATTTAACAGGCTGACAATCGGGGCAAACATTGGGAAGGAGTGTTCCATGGAATGCTCATTCCTGATAATTGCCCTGTGTAAAGGTGCCACCGTTCAACTGATGTATGAGCAAATACTTGTTTATCAGCAGAAGGGGCATTGATGATGCAGACACCAAAATCATTGTTTCCTGCAACAGATTCTGCTGTGTAAATAGGAATCTGCTGCCCAAAAACAATGATTATCTATGGGGATGAGCGATAGCCTATGATGTTTATCTTTTTATTGTTTATCTTTATTATGGGGAAAGGGAGATGATTTGATTTTTTTTTAGATTTTTTACATTTACATTTTTGTTTTTTTTACTTTACTTTTCTTTACTTTTTAAGCTGATTTTCTTCAGAGAGACCCAATATTTCTACAAATGAATGGCTTCCCCGATCTCAGAGCAGGGAAGCCATCCAGGCCATGGAAGCGCAGAGCTCCAGGGGAAAGCTGCCGCAGCTGCCATGGTTGCAATTGACCGCGATATCTGAGGAGTTAATTGGCATTATCATTGCTTCTGGGTGTCTGCTGTTTAAAAGACCCTACCGCTGACGTATATAGTCATATGGTGGTAGGGAAGTGGTTAACATTTGGCTTTGTTGAGATCAGTAATTGTAAAATTTGCAGCAAGTTTTAACAGATCTCTGACTGTTGCTGTGTCATTCGGATTGTGGTTAACATCTCAGGAATGAAGAAATATAGTAGGAATGTCTACAAGCATTCATTAAATATATCAGTTGACCTAATACCATAGATGCCATCTCTGCCGGAATGTCTGGGCGGCTTCTGGAAAACAAGGAGTCCTCTGCGACTTCTGAAGGAGCTGACAAACCTCCTGGGCAGGGGCGTAACTACCATAGCGGCAGACCATGCGACTTCTATGGGGCCCAGGACAAGAGGGGGCCCAGACTTAGTTGGGATAATCTCCTCTTCTACTGGGGGTGAAAACTTGGTCAGGACTCTACCCTCTAAAGGAACAACTTTTAGCAAATGAAGCAGTGGAAAAATGGGCCAAGGTCAGTGGTGTAGCTATAGGGGTCGCAGCGGTCGCAGTTGCGACCGGGCCCCTAAGCCAGGGGGGCCCCTAGGGCCCCCCTTGCCACTTGCAGGGCCGCACCGCCAATTAGCCGGGTGCGGTGCGGCCCTGCGGACAGTTGCGGGCGGCGGTGGGGGCAGAGGGAGATGAGCGCTTCCATTGTGGAAGCGCTCATCTCCATAGTCATCTGTATCGCCGTCCTCAGGACGGCGATACAGATGCCTGTATTCTACTGCGGGGCAGGGGAGGGAGAGGCGTCTCCCCTGCCCGTTCCTCTGATAGGCTGCGGGCACTAGGCCTGCAGCCTATCAGAGGCCGGCTCAGGCGGCGCGATGACGTCATCGCGCCGCCTGAGCCGTACAGCGCGGGACACAGGCCGGAAGAGGCCTGCATCGCATCGCTGACAGCTCCATGGAGGTAAGTATTAGTGTTTTTTTTTTTATTGTAGCACGGACCGGAGCTCTATTGGGGGACATGGGGGCATTTTTACTAGCACATGGGGGGCACTGGGGGCACTTTTACTGTCACATGGGGCATTTTTACTGGCACTGGGGGCACTTTTACTGTCACATGGGGCATTTTTACTGGCACATGGGGGCACTGGGGGCATATTACTGGCACTGGGGGCATTTTTACTGGCACATGGGGGCACATGGGGGCACTTTTACTGGCACATGGGGGCATTTTTACTGGCACATGGGGGCACTGGGTGCAAATTACTGGCACTGGGGGCATTTTTATTGGTACTGGGGGCACTTTTACTGGCACATGGGGGCACTGGGGGCATTTTACTGGCACATGGGGCACTGGGGGCATTTTTACTGGCACATGGGGGAATTTTTACTGGCACATGGGGGCACTGGGGGCATATTACTGGCACATGGGGGCATTTTTACTGGCACATGGGGGCACTGGGGGCATATTACTGGCACTGGGGGCACTTTTACTGGCACATGGGGGCACTTGGGGCATTTTACTGGCACATGGGGGCACTGGGGGCATTTTTACTGGAACATGGGGGCACTGGGAGCATTTTACTGGCACTGGGGGCATTTTTTACTTGCACATGGGGGCACTGGGAGCATTTTACTGGCCCTGGGGGCATTTTTACTGGCACATGGGACACGAGGGCATTTTTACTGGCACTGGGGCCATTTTTACTGGCACATGGGGGCATTGGGGACATTTCTTACTGGCACATGGGGGCAATGGGAGGCATTTCTTACTGGCACTTGGGGGCATTTTTCTGGCACATGGGGCATTTCTTACTGGCACATTGAAAGCATTATTACTTCTGGGGCACAGTGGGGACATTAGTACTGTTGGGGGCACTATTACTAACAAGTGCACTCTGGCAGAGAATTATTAGTTGGGACTTTGGGGGCACCCTGGCACAGTATCAGCGCAGTTATTTCTGGGGGACGTTATGTTCACACTATTACTGTCAGGGGCACTATTTGCTGTGCGCAGTTATTTTAGGACACTGTGCCAATAATTATTGTAGGGCACTATCTGTGTGGTACTAGTGGCACAGTACTGGGGGTGGTAGGATGATTTGTCCAGAAGACGGGAGGATGATGGAAAAGTAGTAAACTAAGATTTTTTTCTGTCTAACTGCAGAGATGAGAAATGACTGAAAAATGGCGCCTGGTCTGAAAGGAGAAGATGAGGAAAGAGAAGATCTACATCCGAGGAGACGTCACTGGATGTACGAGGTATGAGGCGCTGTATTATACTGGATGTAAGAGGTATGGGGCGCTGTAGTATACTGGATGTAAGAGGTATGGGGCGCTGTATTATACTGGATGTAAGAGGTATGGGGCGCTGTAGTATACTGGATGTAAGAGGTATGGGGCGCTGTATTATACTGGATGTAAGAGGTATGGGGCGCTGTATTAGGCTACATTCACAAGAACATTGTGTTTTGCAGTCTGCAAATTGCGGATCCGCAAAAAAAGGATGATGTTCCGTATGGCATCCGTTTTTTTTGCAGATCCACTGTAACAATTCCTATCCTTGTCCCCAAAACGGACAAAAATAGGAATGGACATACAGATGCGGACAGCACACAGTGCTCATTTAAGTGAATGGGTCGTGTGAATGTAGCCTTACCCTGTATGTTCTGTAGTGATACACGTAATGTTAGGAGGTTAGGTTAGGGTGAGAATTTGGCATGGAAGGGGGTTTCAATTTTTGACTTGGCCGGCAGAAAAGCTAGGTGAACCAGCGCTGGAGGAAGGGGGGGGCCCAAGCTGAACTCTTGCACCAGGGCCCATGAGCCTTTAGCTACGCCCCTGGCCAAGGTTATTGAAAGGGGTTTAGGTGGAAACCCTTCTGTCCTGTGTGGGGGCCTGGTTTGATCCTTGCTATGGGGCCTTTACTTCTCTATGTACGCCACTGCTCCTGGGCACCACATGAAGGGCTTCTTTTTCAACTGTATGTGACGCTGGAATGCTTTGGCATCAACCTGGGCACCAAAATGTGCTTTGGGGGTGTGTGGCTTGTCATTAAAACAGGTATGGTATATGTAAAAGTGGGCGTGGTTGAGAGAAAGGGGAATGTCAATGCACAGAACAATTTTGCTGCCATGCTTCATGTGCCACATCTACTGTCTGCCAGATTCACAATGTCAAATATAGGCAAGTATGCCTAATGCTGCCTATGCAGTTGTTTAATCCATGCTTTCCAGTGTATGGGGTATAAAAGCTACTGACAGAGACAATACTGGTTAGAGGATTGGGACCTTGGTGGGAGGGATACACTATTGATGGCTTCTTTGTAGAAAAGTGCATCAGGTCAAGTTATCCTAGTCATGAGCAATATGAACCCCTCCCCACAGGCACAGCAAGTTTAGGAGCAAGTTCTGTCAACAGAATTTTGTTTTTCATCCAGCATAACGAACACCAGACGGATCAGTTATGCTTGCCCATATACTTCTATTATGACAGATCAAAACAGAATGCCTCTAAAGGTTTCCGTTTTGATTTCCGTCTTATGGATTCTATTATTTTCCGTTATAATGATGTGTAAAACGGAAAGCCATAATGGAATACATAACGTTGATGTGAACAAGCCCTTAATCAGGCCTCAGATCAGACCCCCATTGTTAATCAGGCCTCAGATCAGACCTCCAATGTTAATCAGGCCTCAGATCAGACCTCCAATGTTAATCAGGCCTCAGATCAGACCGCCAATTTTAATCAGGACTCAGATCAGACCGCCAATGTTAATCAGGCCTCAGATCAGACCGCCAATGTTAATCAGGCCTCAGATCAGACCGCCAATGTTAATCAGGCCTCAGATCAGACCGCCAATGTTAATCAGGCCTCAGATCAGACCGCCAATGTTAGTCAGACTTCAGCTCAGAATGTTAAGCGGACCTCAGATCCTACCCTGATTGTTAAAGACGTTGTCCCATCTCAGACAATGGGGGCATATCGCTCGGCTATTTCCGGCGGCCCCATAGAAATGAATGGAGGGCGGCTGCGCATGCGCAGTGCGCCCTCCTTCTCTTTTGGGGCCCCATTCTCAATGTAGGTGTGGGTCTCAGTGGTGGGACCCGCACCTATAAGACAATGGAGGCATATCCTAGCGATATGCCCCCATTGTCTGATATGGGATAACCCCCTTAATAAGACCCTAATCAGCCCTCAGATCAGACTCCCAATGTTAAGAAGGCCCCCAATGAGACCACAGATAAGACCCCCATGTTAATCAGACCCCAGATAAGATCCCCATGTTAATCAAACCTCAGAGTAGACAAAGCCAAGAAAATAAAATAAAAAATTAACTCACCTCTCCTGCTCCGGATGCTGCCACCGCTCTTGAGTTCCAGAGCTCTTTCTGCCACGCTAGCTTTGACCCAATGTCACACAGCGTGAGGACACAGAGCGTACCCACATCCTCACGCAGTGTACAGGTCATAGCACAGCATGCAGAGCCCTGCAGAAGACTAGGAAGTGGTGAGTACAGGACTTTTTTCTACGCTAAAAAAATGTTCTCCGGAACGGAAGAACGGAAACCGAATGGGATCCCGTTATAGTCAATTATGTGCCGAATCCAGCACTTGTGTTATTTGCATTCTTCTGTAACGGAGCAGAAGAATGGAAAATAAAAGGGCCGATGTGAACGAGCCCTAAGACTGAGCTTTTTACTATTCTTTTTGGAATGTTCATAAACAACTGATATCATATAGATAGCGAGCAGAGCGTGCATAGAATAGTACATGTAGTGTTAGATATAGATAGCTATAGAAATACAGCTATCAGTGTATATACCGGTATTTTATAAAATTTAAAGTAAACTCTGCAAAAGCTTATAGTTAAACATAAAATAAAATGCATTAGAACACATTGAATATCCAGCTCTAATAGCATGAGATTAGGATGTATCTATAATATTCCCAATACGTAAATATATCTCCTAACAGGAAGAACATACATCTTCACACCTCTCACCTCTCTACACCTCTCACCAATCACCCAGTGACACCCAGTTGTCAATTTATTCATTGATATGGACTCATTTATTTCTATGGGTCCGCCAAACCCCCCCCCAAAAAAAAAAACAGACAAGACATAGATGTCATCTATGTGCTGTCCAAATCCGTGTGTCCATTCCGTAAATTATAGAACATGTCCTAATCTTGTCTGTGCTCAACAGTGGAGGGGAGGATGGTCCAGTAGTCACAGCGCTCTTGCTACTTTCTTGGCGGCACAGATGGCGTCCATCACTGCTGGAGCTGATTGATGAAGTTCCCGCTCATTGCTGCTAAACCAGTCAGCTTAACACTGAGGTGACCACTTTCATAACCCCCAAAAGGAGGATATGATACCCCAGGACTATGGGTGACGACACTACAACACACAGAATGGAAACCATACTCTATATAATAACAACAGCCCAATTACACTAGAAATCTACAAAATCATTGTTTTTGTGATAATTAACTATTTCCTTGCTGCCCTTAAGAGTCTGCTGTTGGACATTACACAGAGGAGATACAAGAGGAGAGAACTACAACTCCTAGCATGTTCAGCCTGTTATGTGATATCAGAGGACATTACATGGAGGAGGTATAAGAGGAGAGAACTACAATTCCCAGCATGTCCAGACTATTATTATGCGATACCAGAGAACATTACAGGGAGGAGGTATAAGAGAAGAGGACTACAACTCCCAGCATGCCTACGTCATTAATATGTGATATCAGAGGACATTACAGAGTGGAGGTATTAGAGAAGAGGACTACAACTCCCAGCATGTCTACGTCATTTATATGTGATATCAGAGGACATTACAGATTGGAGGTATAAGAGAAGAGGACTACAACTCCCAGCATGTCTACGTCATTAACATGTGATATCAGAGGACATTACAGAGTGGAGGTGTAAGAGGAGAGGACCACAACTCCCAGCATGTCTACGTCATTTATATGTGATATCAGAGGACATTACAGAGTGGAGGTGTAAGAGGAGAGGACCACAACTCCCAGCATGTCTACGTCATTAATATGTGATATCAGAGGACATTACAGAGTGGAGGTATAAGAGGAGAGGGCCACAACTCCCAGCATATCTAAGCCATTATTATGTACTATCAGAGGACATAACAGGGAGGAAGAATAAGAAGAGAGAACTACAACTCCCAGCATTTCTCTGGCTCTCACACTGAATTCATCACTTCTCCACTTTCTCCCTTCTCCCCAAAAATAGCTACATTTCAAAATATAATTGGTTTCCTCAGAAATTAAAGTTTATGGGAATTAATACCAATTTTCTGTACTTTCTGTAGCTGAAGATGCTGCTAAATCTGAAGTCCCAATCGAAAAAAACTCTGAAATGTTGTAATGCTTTACTAATCCCCATATACAACTAAGGAGGAACTCTGACAGCCGACAGTAATTGGGTCAGCTAGCAGAGAGAAGAACCCCCCGTCCCATATTTCATATTGCTGAACAAATGTACCCAATATCGTAGGTTAGAATGGAGCTGCAATATTTCCCTCCCCCCTCGAGGACGATGTAAATTACAGTTTTCGTCTATGAATGGATGCGTCACCCCGGTCGCACCTGGCTGTAGTCACACCCTGAACAAAAAGATGATATAAACCTGACTATTTATGGCGGCAGAAGCAAAGTCCAGCCTGTGAGATAACATAACTGTGCCAGTGCATGCAGCCCATGATTCATACGTGTTATGTTGCTAGGAGATTCCACTGTGTATGTTCTCCTCTACAGGTCAACATGCCTGTGTTTTCCCAGGAAACAATACAATGACGTGTGATTCATCAGAAGTCTCACCGCACACGGCAGGGAGTCGTCTGGTCTGCCACTACCGCTGTATGATACAGAGACTCCGTATACAATCTATAGGACGTGCATATTGGCTGGTGTATGGCAGGACTGATTTATAACCGTGATAGTAACCCGTGTCACTGTGTGCATTACCCTAGTCTTGAGATGTGTTTATTATCACTGTTCTGTGACATCACTGTGCTCTTTAACAATACCTCTGACATCATCATGTTTATGTAAAAAAGGCCCCTGTGACTTTAATAAGTGCAGTAATCCAATACTGTGACATCACTGTGTGCACTATCCATTTAGTATGACTTCACAGTGTTTATTATCTATGTACTGCAAAATCAAAAACAATAGTGGGCGCACTCTTGTGAAATACCTTAGGCAGGGGCGTAGCTAAAGGCTCATGGGCCCTGGTGCAACAGTTCAGCTTGGGCCCCCCACCCCCACTCAGCGCAGGTGCACCTAGCTTTTCTGCTGCCCGAGGCAAATACTGAAACGCTCCCCCCATGCCAAATTCTCAATCTAACCCCCCTTTAGGCCCCCATATCATACCCCCCTTCTTGCCCCCATATCAGAACCCCCCCTTCTCACCCTGCTTTAGGCCCCCATATCAGACCTCAGATCAGACTATAAAACAAATAAATAACTTACCTCTCCTGCTGTGCCACTCCTCTCCTGATATTGGCTGTCTCCTCTTCTCAGGGCTCGCGCTGCAGTCACCTGACCTCCTGCAGCATCAGGTCAGAGTGCGCTCTGTACGTCCTGACGCTGCAGGCAGTCAGGACACAGAAGCGCAAGCCCTGAGAGGAGCGAGCAGGAGGAAGGGTAAGTACTGTACAGCACTACCAGCGCTTCACTCCCCTTCCTCCTGCATACTAGCGAGCGCTTCCATTATGGAAGGGCTCACTAGTATTCCCTTTATAAGATGCACTGGCATGGGACCTTAGGGGCTTAGGGACCCGGTTGCAACTGCGACCGCTGCGACCCCTATAGTTACGACAGTGACCTTAGGGTTCCCAGATAAGGACTCAAGGTGAAACGTATAGCTAGCCTTTTATTGTGTTTTATGTATGTCTTTAATAAATAATTTTATAGATAGCAGAGCAGCGTGCTTTTGTTTTTCTTTTTCTGCTCCTTGTAGAGCGGAGTGTTCCTATTATCTATGTACTGTGACATTACTGTGTGCAATAGCTATTTGATATGACTTTACAGTGTTTACTATCCATTTACTGTGACATCACTGTGCAATAACCATTTGATATGACTTCCCCTTGTTTATCATCTTTGCACTGTGACATCACTGTGTGTGCAATACTCATTCTATGTGACCACAGTGTTTATCATCCATGTACGATGACATCACTGTGTGAAATATTCATTTAGTATGACTTCACAGTGTTTATTATCCGTGTACTGTGCTCTACTGTGTGGCACCAAAAATGGCAAGCAAATCACTGTTTGTTAATGGGTATGCAGCTAACAAACAAGGAAGCTGTATGGGCACGAAGGATCGTAGTAACAATCGTTCATCCCCATGCATAATGATCATTACTGCATGTAAATGCAGCTAAGTAGCAGGCAATGATCGGGAATGAACAATCTCAATCCTGATCATTGCCTGCTCTGTCAGCCCATGCAGACAGGTCCTTGAAGTCAGAGAACATCAGCTCCTGCACTAGCTTCTGAAAGTCCTGGAGACTCACATATTAAGTTTGCAAAGCATGAGTTATTTAGGATGGATGTCAAGCATGAACATGTCTGCATGGAATCCGGCTCCTGTTCACCTCATGGTCAGATGCGGAGCATTAATCACGAATATAGCGCTGAGTGTGTGACATGGCTCCTACCTGGACACGGGCCAGTAAAGCACTCAATGGATTTCTCATCCACCTCCTTTCATGAGTCCAGAATCCTGGGAGAGGTTTCATTCACATTGTCACTATTATAATGTATACTCCAGTTCATGCGCAAGCTATCTTGTATTGTGTACAGTGAATTGTGCAGTGCACAGATGTAAACTCACTACATACCGGACAGCATAGGGTCCGTTTACAGGCTCCGATACCCAGAGCAATGATTTGTAACAAACCATTCCTTTCTGATCATTGCCAGCTGGTTAGAGCTGTATCTACTGCAACAATCGTCCACTCTGTGTACGAATGAATGATCCCTACTACGATTGTTCATCCTCATACTGATTTTTTGTCTGCAGCAAGTCTCTGTTTACATTCGTAGAAAGGATCATTCATTCGCACACAGAGTGGACGATTGTTACATGTAAATACAGCTTTAACCAGCAAGGCAATGATCGGGAAAGCTGTACTTACTGCAACAATCATCCGCTCTATGTAGAAAAGATTGATCCCTACTACATTGTTCATCCTCATGGATTTGTTTTTTGTCCGCAGTAAAGCTCTGTTTACAATCATAGTAGGGATCATTCATTCATACACAGAGCAAGCAAGGCAATGATCGGAAAGCTGTATTTACTGCAACAATCATCTGCTCTGTGTATGAATGAATGATCCCTACTATGATTGTAAACAGAGATTTGCTGCCGACAAAAAATGAATCCATATGAGGACGAACAATCGTAGTAGGGATCATTCATTTGTACACAGAGGAGATGATTGTTGCAGTAAATACAGCTTTCCGATCATTGCCTTGCTGGTTATAGCTGTATTCACTGCAACAATTATCGGCTCTGTGTGCGAATGAATGATCTCTACTACGATTGTTCATCCTCATATGTTTACACAGGGTGACGTACTGATGATAAATGATGTTATGTGCTGCATAAATGATGGATCATCCTCTAGATACGTAATAAGTTGTTAAAGGGGTTATCACATGAATAATGTAAAAAATCGAGTACACAACAACCTCTTTCTAACAAAGCTAGAACCAGCCCTGTTAGATTTATTTCAAGCTTTCAGCCTAGGGGGCTTGTCCGGTCTCAGGGGCATGTCCTTTCTACTGCAGCTGGTGGCAGTTGAAGGATGGCACTGAACATGTGCTTCCACCTCAGTGAGCAGGACAGAGAAATTAGAAAAAGAGCAAACAGCAGGTGGCGCTATACAGATAGATTTCATTGAATAACTCAGTAGCTATAATACATTTTAATTATATGCAATTGCAAAAATATTCAGATCCAGGTGCTGGTTTGTTAACTATATTTTGTGGGACAACACAGATATTTAGGTGATGTATAATCCTACAAAGTACCATGCTCATTTACCTGATTTCAGATGAGTGATCATTGTCCTGTTTTGTCATGGAAAAAGGAGCCCTTACATCACACAGGAGTTAGATCATGTATAACATAGGTATTCCCTTAGTTACCGTCGAAGATACAGACATGTTTTACATTGTTTTATGGTTTTTATATTTCTACAGGTGCAGGTAAAGAATGCAAACACAAAAATCAGCCGTAAAGCACAGGATTCATGAAGTCATAAGCGGTTAAAAGGGAGTCTATCCTCATCATCTTTGACTATTATCTGCAGTAATTCCTATCACTATTTTTTATTTTCCTTCGGCGCCTAGTTCCCCCGGTGTCAGCACTCAATGCTGCACTGAAGTACATTGTCAGGACTGCTGTGCTGTGCTAACATAATGGAGAGGACTCATGTGAGCATGCACAGCAGTCCTGTCAGTACTGTATTTCAGTGCAGCATTGAGTGCTAACAGCAGGGTAGTTGGGAGTAGAAGGAAAATAAAAAATAGTGACTCCTTATCTGAAGTACTACTATGTATTACTGTAGATAGTAGTCCAAACTCATGGTGACAGATTTCTTTTAAGGGAGAAGCAACATTTATATTTACAATTGTGTATTGTAAAGGAAAACTGAAAAGAGTTCAAAGAGCTCAGCTTTCAAAGATAAAAATTCAGCCTTTATTGTTCCAAGACTTAAAATCCAAAGTAGCAAAAAGTCTACGCGTTTCGGGTCAAACAACGGCCCTTAATCATGGCAATCATGAACTCTTTTAATTTGGACTATTGCCTTTTTCCTGGCACCACCCGTGCATCCACCTTGGATTCAGGTGAGTGCAGCTACTACCTCTCTTTCCTAATGAACTGGGGCATTGGTGGACAGTAAAATTAAAGGCTATGAACACATTCAGAGGCAATTTTTGTTTATGAATGCATTTTGCTCATTTTTTGCTAAAACTCATATTTTCAATTGGCCTTTATTAAAAATATTGAGCCGTTCTGTCACAAAGAGTTAACTGTTTTTCTAGCTGTGTGACTGTTACCTTCATTTTCACTTTGTGCCTAAACCTTATCTCTAAACTACCAAGAGGTCATAAACACTTATTTAAGCTGCATTCTTATCAGTAAGATAAGAACTGAGCTATAATGAGTGTTTATAATGTTATAGAACAGAGATAAGGAGCCTGTCTGCTCCCCAAATAACGGGAAAAGAAAATCCACAGGATTCTAGTAGAGCATCTCAGCTCTGTACAGAAAAAAGGGCTACATTTTTTTTTAATAAAGACCAATTGAAAAAATTATTTTTAGCTCAAAATAAGTACAATGCAATAATAAACAAATTGCCTCCAAAGATGTACATAGCCTTTAATTTTAGTGACCAATGCCAGGTATCTGCTGCCAAGGCAAATAAAATAATGGAATACATCAAAAAGAGGCGTTGATATTCATGACAGGAATGTACAGTATTTTTGCCTCTGTACGAATCATTATTCAGACTACATGTGGAATATTGTGTACATTTTTTGGCACCTGCATATAAAAAAAGACATAGCTGAACTAGAGAGGGTGCAGAGGAGAGCCACCAAGGTAATTAAGGAAATTGGTGAAATATAGTGCGAAGACAGGTTAAAAGGTGACTGTCACCAGAAATATCAGTACTAAGCCAAAACACATTGCCTTGGTGAGTATAATTTAGCAGTACCTTTTTTCCTGTGCTCTGTTGCTGCACTACTGAGAAAAAAGATGTGTATTACCGTATGCAAATAAGCAGCTAAGTGCACCAAGGGCGGGAACAAGGTTCACTGCTCTTCTATGCCTGCCCAACCCTCTCATGAATAATCAACAGGTTCTTGGCATATGCGCAGTACACTTCTTTTTAGTTGGGCAGGGATAACATATTGTACTGCGCCAAGGGTGAAACCCATGGAGCAGGTGTAACTGTTCTATTTAATTTGGTCTCCTGCCTACCATTCGTACCTCACCATCAAGGGCACCTCATCTTCCATCAGCCAGGTGACTCCAGAGTGTGCCTCAGGGGAAGTTCTATTGTGCGGCCCTCTATCCACTGTGCCAGCCCTGGGAGTGAGGGACAAGGACCCCATCCCCATGCTGTGAATACTGTGACAAGCAGGGCCGCCATCAGGGGGGTACAGCAGAACCTGCTGTGGGGGGCCCGGGCAGATTTGTCAAGAAAGGGGGGCCCGGGCGCCTGTCAACAACAGGGCCGGCCTTTGGGGTGTGCGACCCGTGCGGTTGCACAGGGCACTTCACTCCCAGCCAGTTAAGGGGGCGCCCTGCCAGAGCGCCCCCTTAATGGCCCGGCCTGCTCCTGTACAGCGTCTTGTGCCCCCCCTCAGACCTCAGATCAGCCCACCCAGCCACTTTAAAATAAACATACTTACCTGTCCTGCGCTGCCGCTGCCATCAGGTTCTGCGCTCCACTGTCTTCCCTGCCGGCGTGCACTATGACCTGACGCAGCGTCAGGTCATAGTGTGCGCCGGCAGGGAAGACAATGGAACGGGGAACCTGATGGCAGCGGCAGCGCAGAACAGGTAAGTATGTTTTTTTAAAGTGGCTGGGTGGGCTGATCTGAGGTCTGAGGGGGGGCACAAGACGCTGGTCTGAGGGGGGCACAAGACGCTGATCTGAGGTCTGATGGGGGCACAAGACGTTGATCTGAGGTCTGATGGGGCACAAGACGCTGACCTGAGGTCTGATGGTCGCACAAGACGCTGACCTAAGGTCTGATGGGGGCACAAGACGCTGACCTGAGGTCTGATGGGGGCACATTGTGTTGATCTGAGGTCTAATGGGGGCACAAGACGCTGACCTGAGGTCTGATGGGGGCACAAGACGCTGATCTGAGGTCTGATGGGGGCACAATGTGTTGATCTGAGGTTTATTATCCCTGTACAGTGACATCACTGTGTGTATTATCCCTGTACTGTGACATCACTGTGTTAATTATACCTGTACGGTGACATCACTGTGTTTATTATCTCTGTACGGTGACATCGCTGTGTTTATTATCCCTGTACAGTGACATCGCTGTGTGTATTATCCCAGTGCAGGAAGAGGTAAGTGGTCTGTGTTTGTGTGTTTGTTTTCTATTTTTCAGGGTCGTGAATGCAGAGGACTACGTTGGATTCGGTGGACTACGTCGGACCAGCTTTTTTTAATTTTTTTTTTAATAAAATGGTCAAACAGGGGTCTGGGGAAGTGTTTATTTCAATAAAATGTTTTATACTTGTGTGTGTGTATTTTTTTTTACAATACTACAGTTTTAGTAATTACGGCTATCTACAGACGGCCGTGATTACTAATACTGGGCTTAGTGCTTGCCGGTATGGCAGGCCAGCACTAACCCCAACATCTATTACCTCGGCACCCACTGCCAGGGGTGCCGGGAAGAGCCGGGTACCCGCAGGACCGGACCTTCTAAATTGAGGGTCTGGCTCTGGGGCGGCTGTAGGCTGGTACCATTAGGCTGGGAAGGGCCAATAACCGTGTCCCTTCCCACCCTGGTAGTGCCAGGCTGCCGCTGCTGGTTGTATCTGGCTGGCGAAGGAAAAAAGGGGGGGACCCCACGCCATTTTTTTACAAAAATAATTAAATAATTTTTTAAAAAATGGCGTGGGGTCCCCCCCTTTTTTCCTTTGCCAGCCAGATACAACCAGCAGCGGCAGCCTGGCACTACCAGGGGTGGGAAGGGACACGGTTATTGGCCCTTCCCAGCCTAATGGTACCAGCCTGCAGCCACCCCAGAGCCAGACCCTCAATTTAGAAGGTCCGGTCCTGCGGGTACCCGGCTCTTCCCGGCACCCCTGGTGGCGGTGGGTGCCGAGGTAATAGATGTTGGGGTTAGTGCTGGCCTGCCATACCGGCAAGCACTAAGCCCAGTATTAGTAATCAGGGCCGTCTGTAGATAGCCGTAATTACTAAAACTGTAGTATTGTAAAAAAAAAAATGCACACACACACACAAGTATAAAACATTTTATTGAAATAAACACTCCCCCAGACCCCTGTTTGACCATTTTATTAAAAAAAAAAAAAAAGCTGGTCCGACGTAGTCCACCGAATCCGACGTAGTCCTCTGCATTCACGACCCTGAAAAATAGAAAACAAACACACAAACACAGACCGCTTACCTCTTCCTGCACTGGGATAATACCCACAGCGATGTCACTGTACAGGGATAACAAACACAGTGATGTCACAGTACAGGGATAATAAACACAGCGATGTCACAGTACAGGGATAACAAACACAGTGAAGTCACAGTACAGAGATAATAAACACAGTGAAGTCACAGTACAGAGATAATAAACACAGTGATGTCACCGTACAGGGATAATAAACACAGTGATGTCAAAGTCCAGGGATAATACACACAGTGATGTCACAGTACAGGGATAACAAACACAATGATGTCACAGCACAGAGATAATAAACACAGTGAAGTCACAGTACAGAGATAATAAACACAGTGATGTCACCGTACAGGGATAATAAACACAGTGATGTCAAAGTCCAGGGATAATACACACAGTGATGTCACTGTACAGGGATAATAAACCTCAGATCAACACAATGTGCCCCATCAGACCTCAGATCAGCATCTTGTGCCCCCATCAGACCTCAGATCAGCGTCTTGTGCCCCCATCAGACCTCAGATCAACACAATGTGCCTCAACACTCTGCACTTACAAGCATGTAACTGAATTTAATGGCAACTGTGTTTCCCTATTGAAAATGTTTATCAGTGTGTGAATAATAATAATATAACATGTAGCGTAAAACCATTAGCCTAGGGTAGGATCCTGCCTAAAGAGTCTACCTTGTCGCAGTGGCAGGCTTACTAATCTTTTGGGCAAAAAAAGCAGTTGTGATATGCCGTAAAAAAGAAAGATGTAATGTGCTATGTGGAGGCTGCTGCATATTAAGCAAATCTGTAAAGTTTACCCGAAAGGGGGGGGCCCGCAAAATTTGCCTGAAGGGGGCCCCGAAATTCCTGATGGCAGCCCTGGTGACAAGCACTCCATACAACTACCACTCCAATTCTCCTCTTCTTACTGCACTTGGGAAGCTGTATACAGAGGTCATTAAGAATCTTCTAAATGAATGGGGATGAGCTGTAATGGCTACATGAGAGTTTGCAGGAGACCAGGAGAGTGCCTACTGCCATCATGCATAGTGCCCACTCTACACAAGGCGCTCTTCAAGGTATCCAGAAGCTTCCTTGGCCAGCTCCATCACCAGATCTCTCCCCTATTATATGGGACTGGATGGGGTGTCAGATCCCCCAAGCACAGCAGGCAACAACTTCCTTGAATGAACTAAAGCTTGTATCACAGCAAGGGGAAATGCCACCCGGTATTAATGTGACCATGTCTTAACTAGAGATGAGCGAGTAGTGTTCGATCGAGCTGGTATTCGATCGAATACTACGATATTCGGCGTACTCTATTTAATTCGAGTATAACGGCGATGGCGCACCTAGAATTCGTTTCCCCTCCCACCTTCCCTGGCGCTCTTTTTCCACCAATCACCATGCAGGGGGGGTATGACAGGCACGCTGAGCACGCTGGCAGCGCGAAAACGGCGTCTACATGCATTGGCTGGAAAAACCATGTGACCTCGAATATTAAAAACTCAGCTCTTCCTGCTCGTACGCATATGCTGCATGAACTTAGTCAGGGACAGAGGCTGGAGAAGGGAGAGACAGATTTTAGCTGTTGGACAGGCAGGAGCGTGATTAAAAGCCCTTATCAGGGCTACTACAGTGGACTTCAGTGATAGCTTACTACAATATAGACTTTACAGAGAACGGCTGCTGTATTCAGGGATAGCTGCTGGAGTAGGGACAGAGAGAGGCATTAGTGGTGTATTAGGTGCTCTGCTACATACCAAACTATATTTGGCACTACTGCTGTGTACCTTGAAAAATACAATATATAGGCCTTATAACTGGCAACTGTACTGTGCGTTCTCTTGCAAAGTAATTTCTCATAACTGGTGTTCATACACACCGTCTGATCACTTAGTACACGGCTGTGTACCTTGAAAAATACAATATATAGGCCTTATAACTGGCAACTGTACTGTGCGTTCTCTTGCAAAGTAATTTCTCATAACTGTTGTTCATACACACCGTCTGATCACTTAGTACACGGCTGTGTACCTTGAAAAATACAATATATAAGGCCTTAACTGGCAACTGTACTGTGCGTTCTCTTGCAAAGTAATTTCTCATAACTGGTGTTCATACACACCGTCTGATCACTTAGTACACGGCTGTGTACCTTGAATAATACAATATATAGGCCTTATAACTGGCAACTGTACTGTGCGTTCTCTTGCAAAGTAATTTCTCATAACTGTTGTTCATACACACCGTCTGATCACTTAGTACACGGCTGTGTACCTTGAAAAATACAATATATAGGCCTTATAACTGGCAACTGTACTGTGCGTTCTCTTGCAAAGTAATTTCTCATAACTGTTGTTCATACACACCGTCTGATCACTTAGTACACGGCTGTGTACCTTGAAAAATACAATATATAGGCCTTATAACTGGCAACTGTACTGTGTGTTCTCTTGCAAAGTAATTTCTCATAACTGTTGTTCATACACACCGTCTGATCAACTTAGTACACGGCTGTGTACCTTGAAAAATACAATATATAGGCCTTAACTGGCAACTGTACTGTGCGTTCTCTTGCAAAGTAATTTCTCATAACTGTTGTTCATACACACCGTCTGATCACTTAGTACACGGCTGTGTACCTTGAAAATACAATATATAGGCCTTTATAACTGGCAACTGTACTGTGTGTTCTCTTGCAAAGTAATTTCTCATAACTGTTTGTTCATACACACCGTCTGATCACTTAGTACACGGCTGTGTACCTTGAAAAATACAATATATAGGCCTTAACTGGCAACTGTACTGTGCGTTCTCTTGCAAAGTAATTTCTCATAACTGGTGTTCATACACACCGTCTGATCACTTAGTACACGGCTGTGTACCTTGAATAATAAAATATATAGGCCTTTATAACTGGCAACTGTACTGTGCGTTCTCTTGCAAAGTAATTTCTTCATAACTGTTGTTCATACACACCGTCTGATCACTTAGTACACGGCTGTGTACCTTGAAAAATACAATATATAGGCCTTAACTGGCAACTGTTACTGGTGCGTTCTCTTGCAAAGTTAATTTCTCATAAACTGGTGTTCATACACACCGTCTGATCACTTGTACACGGCTGTGTACCTTGAATAATACAATATATAGGCCTTATAACTGGCAACTGTACTGTGCGTTCTCTTGCAAAGTAATTTTCTCATAACTGTTGTTCATACACACCCGTCTGATCACTTAGTACACGGCTGTGTACCTTGAAAAATACAATATTATAGGCCTTACAACTGGCAACTATACTGTGTGTTCTCTTGCAAAGTAATTTCTCATAACTGTTGTTCATACACACCGTCTGATCACTTAGTACACGGGCTGTGTACCTTGAAAATACAATATATAGGCCTTAACTGGCAACTGTACTGTGCGTTCTTTTGCAAAGTAATTTCTCATAACTGGTGTTCATACACACCGTCTGATCACTTAGTACACGGCTGTGTACCTTGAAAAATACAATATATAGGCCTTATAACTGGCAACTGTACTGTGTGTTCTCTTGCAAAGTAATTTCTCATAACTGTTGTTCATACACACCGTCTGATCACTTAGTACACGGGCTGTGTACCTTGAAAAATACAATATATAGGCCTTAACTGGCAACTGTACTGTGCGTTCTCTTGCAAAGTAATTTCTCATAACTGGTGTTCATACACACCGTCTGATCACTTAGTACACGGCTGTGTACCTTGAATAATACAATATATAGGCCTTATAACTGGCAACTGTACTGTGCGTTCTCTTGCAAAGTAATTTCTCATAACTGGTGTTCATACACACCGTCTGATCACTTAGAACACGGCTGTGTACCTTGAAATATACAATATATACAATATATAGGCCTTTCAATTGGCAACTGTACTGTGCGTTCTCTTGCAAACTAATTTCACGGCTGTGAAGGCAAAATATTGTAAAAAAAAAAAAAATGCGGCGGGGGGCTAGCGGAATAGGACGTGGACGAGGACGGGGGCGCGGAAATGCTGTTGGGGGCCTTGTTGAAGCCAGTGGGGATACAATGCGTGCTGGTGAGGGTCAGCCAGGATCCCGCTCATCCAGAATCCCTGCCTTTATGGGACAGTTAAGCAGGGGGCGGGTTACACCGCTGTTGAGGCCTGAGCAGGTTGAACAGGTGGTGCAATGGATAGCCGAATAGCGCTTCCACACAGTTGTCCACCAGCCAGTCATCCACACAGTCTCACTCTGACCCTCCTTCTCCACACCTGGCCAACAGAGTCATCCCACCCTTGACCCCTCCCAGGAGCTCTTTTCGGGTCCTTTTTTCAGATGTGCCGGAAGAATCCCAGGAGCTAGGAAGAGGAATTTGTTTTGTAGTGATGCCCAAACCCTTGAGTTTTCGCCATCTCCTGCTGATGTGGACCCCTGAACCAGCATCTGTTATCATGAGCGATGATGATGATGAGACGCAGTTGCCATCCAAGGGGAGGCTGTTGGAATGTCCAGTGGGCAGGAGGAGGAGCAGAGTGAGGAAGAGGAGGTGGTGATGACGAAAATGACCGACCCCACTTGGCCAGGGGTGATGTCCAGCGGGGAAAGCAGTGGAGAGGTGGTGGTCTGCGCAGCACCGAAAAGGCAGCAAGAGGCAGAGGGATGTCCAGAGGCAGAGGGATGTCCAGAGGCAGAGGGATGTCCACAGGCCAGAGGGATGTCCAACAGGCAGAGGGATGTCCAGAGGCAGAGGACAGTCCAGACAAAGTAGTGAGGCCACAGCCAGCACGGCCGAAGCTGTTCCCGGCAGCGGGCAGTCGCGCGAAGCTCCCCCATCGAGGCCTCGTACTTTCTTGTGGTGGTGGAGATTTTTTAATGTTTGTGCGGATGACAAACTGAGCGCGGGGTTTGCACACTCTGCCACTCAAAACTGAGTAGGGGCTTCTGAGAAGAGCAATCTGACCACCTCCAGGCATGCGGCGTCACTTGGAAGTCAAGCACTGGGCTGAGTGGGAGAGAGCAAAACGCAATACAAACTGCGCCCGGATCCTGCTGCCACTTGCCTTCTTCCCCTTTGTTGTGTGCTGCCACTGCGGTCCAGACCTCCAGCCAGGACACCTCCACATCTGCCTCTGCCTCGGCTTACTTGGGGGTCTTCTCCTTCAGCCTCCCCTTCCCCCGCCTCTTCGGCCTGCACCCTCACACTCCTCGTCCCAAACAACTGTCCATCCTCGCAGGCGTTCGACCCGCAGGCGGAAGTACGCCTCGAGTCACCCCCAAGCCCAAGCCTTAAACTGCCACATCTCCAAACTGCTGGCCCTGGAGATGTTGCCGTTTAGGCTTGTGGAGACGCAGGCCTTCCGCGACCTGATGGCGGCTGCCGCACCTCGCTATTCCGTCCCCAGCCGCCACTACTTTTCCCGGAGTGGCCGTCCCCTGCCCTGCACCCAGCACGTGTCGCGTAACATCAGGCGGGCCCTGAGGTACGCAGTCA
>ONZH01017862.1:0-55322 GCA_900303285.1 Rhinella marina
GGAAACACCACTGAAATGGTTAGGGAACACCATGGAGAGGATGTCTGGATGCATCTTGGACACCGAAGTCACGGCTATTAACGATGATGTCTAACTATTACGCCACTTTTACGGAATGACAATAATACCCCCCAAAAACAGAAGATATCATTGATTTTAGAGGGAAATAGGAAAAATATACTTGTACTTTATGAGTGCTGCCAAAAATTACAAGGAAGAGGCACTCTGATACAACCGGTATATAACATAAAGGAGAGCCTCATTCGCATTGTGGTACAATTGTTCATGACGTGGGACTCCTACACTCATAAAGCCGATGCACAAAGTGATAGGGCTGCCAAAAATTACAAGGAACATGCTCTCTAATACCCCCTTTATTACACATAAAGGAGGGCATCAGACACACCCTTGAAAAAATTATGATTAATGACCTGCTGCTGAACACTCAAAAACAATAGGGGTGACGTGCAGCTGCTGAGCCGACAGTCTAAAAAATTATGGGTGACATGCTACTGAGCTGAGCGTCTAAAAAATTCTGCGTGACATGCTGCTGAGTGTCTAAAAAATTATAGGTGACATGCTGCTGAGCTGACCGTATAAAACATTATGGGTGACATGCTGCTGAGCGTCTAAAAAAATATAGGTGACATGCTGCTGAGCTGACCGTATAAAAAATTATGTGTGACATACTGCTGAGCTGACCTATAAAAAAATAATGGGTGACATGCTGCTTAGCTGACTGTCTAAACATTATGGTTGAGAGCCTGCTGGTGAGCTGACCGTCTAAAAAATTATGGTTCTGGGCCTGCTGGTGAGCTGACTGTCTTAAACATTATGGGTGACATGCTGCTTAGCTGACCGTATAAAAAATTATGGATGACATGCTGCTGAGCTGACCATCTAAAACATTATGGGTGACATGCTGCTTAGCTGACCGTCTAAACATTATGGTTGAGGGCCAGCTGGTGAGCTGACCGTCTAAAACATTATGGTGCAGGGCCAGCTGGTGAGCTGACCGTCTAAAAGATTATGGTGCGGGGCCAAGCTGGTGAACTTCGAGGGCAGCCTAATAATCTGTTTCATATGATGGAGGATGAGGAGGAAGAGGACGAGAAGAGGAAGGGGTATATGGGAATACAGTGTATTCAATACACCCTAAAAGCCACATTTAAGTTTCATGTTAAGCCGCTTTCCTCTGGTGGAGTAGAGAAGTCAGGGGCAATCCAGGCCTTGTTCATTTTGATAAAGCGTCAACCTGTCAGCATTTTCAGTTGAAAGGCGGATACGCTTATCAGTAATTATGCCCCCAGCGCACTAAATACCCGCTCAGACAAAACGCTGGTGGCAGGGCAGGCCAGCACCTCCAAGGTGTAGAGCGCCAGTTCGTGCCACGTGTCCAGCTTAAACACCCCAATAATTATACGGCACAGAGGGATCGCTGAGGACGTTGACACGGTCAGCTAGGTACTCCTTTGCCATCTTCCAAAACTTTTCCCTCCTTGTGACACTAGGCCGCTCATCGGGTGAGGATGCTGGCGGGCGTCATGAAACTGTCCCAGGCCTTGGAGAGTGTCGCCCTGCCTTTGTTGGACTGCTGTGTGTCCCCCTCGTCTCCCCTCCTCGGGTGGCCAAGGAACTACGTACTCTACTGCCAGTAGAGCAATTTTTCGACACGGGCCTTCTGGTATTGCAACATTTTTACTTGTCCTCTCCACCACAGGAATGAGAGATGAGAAGTTCTCTTTGTAGCGGGGGTCGAGAAGGGTGAACAACCAGTAATCAGTGTTCGCTAATATGCGTATAACACGAGGGTCACGGGAAAGGCAGCATAGCATGAAGTCCAGTGTCACGGACATTCCTGTGACAGGTATCAGGAAGTCTATCAGATTGGCAACCCGTGGGTTAAGCTGACAGGTTCTCCTTTGATTGTTTTGTTGTTGCTGACATTCACCACACCCTCCCCCTTCAGGTGTAGGTATCTCTGTAATTATCTTTGTCTATTTAGTGTTGGTTCTCTCACCATACTGTGCGGTTTATATTTTCTGTGGTGTCTGGTCATTTGGTGGTGTGTTTCTCTGTGGAGATCCCATTGCTGCCACAATCTTCAGGAAAGCTAAGTGTCTTCCTTCCCTTTCATTTATTTGTGTATATCTTCCCAGTGTTTTGGTGTTTGGGCTTGAGGGGAGACTACTGTTCGTCCAGGTTAGTGGAGGAACGGTTTGTCTCATTACTGTCACTGGCTTTAGGGTCCTTCAGGGACAGTCAGGGTCCCAGGTTTCGCCCTACCTTCTAGGCCTGTTCATACTGTTAGAAGGGCAGGACTGCCTTTACTCTTCCAGGCCTAATCCCATTTCCTCCCCCCCCCCCCCTTCCTCCTGCGCTTGGTGGTATGGGATATCCCCCCCCCACACCACACACACACCAGAGCGTGACATTATAAACCGCCCAAAATCGTCATTTGTCCATTTTTGTGCAGACATGGGACCCAATTACTGCACTGGCAGGACAGCTACAGGGTCTTTCTTTGAGGTAGCTGACCAAGGGTGAGCGCTTTGTTGAAATCTATTGCTCTGAGTTTCGGAGTGGGGCTATGGATACCGAATGGAATGATCTGGCTCTCCGTAGTCAGTTTTGTCAAGGATTATCTGAAAAGCTAAAGGATGCTTTGGTCTTTCATGAAACTCCGGTGTCTTTGGAAGCCGCCATGACTCTTGCTGTACGCATGGATAGACGCCTGAGAGAAAGAGATCTAGGGGCCCCTGCTCTCAGAACGTACTATCACATAGTGTATTGTCATCCTATGACACTTTGGGTGAAGATACTCCTGGGTTGATGTCTGGGTACGAACCTATGCAGCTAGGGGGAGCTACTCCTGCTTCCACATTTAAGCATTCTGGGAATAAAAAGGGCGTGTGTTTTTTCTGCGGACAGAAAGGACACTTTATCAATGCATGTCCATGCATTCAGTCTCTAAAAGAGAAAAAAGGAAAGGAGGCATTAAATTCCCATCTCACTCTTGGAGGGGGGGGGGGGGTGAGACAGAAAATGTGCATTTGTTTTCATCCTGTAGTACCCATTCTCTCCTGACTGCCGAGGTGGCGCTAGAGTCAAAGGTTGTGAGAATTGACGTGTTTATCGACAGAAGGGCAGGGCTGATCCTTGATCGATGCTCAGTTTGTCCGTATGAATGGATTATCTCCGAGTACATTAGAGAAGAAGATTTCTGTGTTTGCTATTGATTCTGCACCTCTATCTCAGAAGTGTTTGTCTCAGATGGTGCATGATATCAGATTAAGAGTGGGTGAATTTCATCAGGAACTTATTTTGTGTTTTGTGTTGGAAGGTCTTCCTGCTCCTTTGGTTCTGGGTTTACTGTGGTTAAGTAAACACAATCCAACCATCGATTGGCATACTAGACCGATTGTGCATTGGTGTGATTATTGCGTTGACAATTGCCTTAATACATCTTTTTCTGCTTTAACCCCTAAGACATTACCCTCTTTTATATCTGATTTCGCTGATGTATTTTCTGAAGGTGGATGTCAGGATTTACCCCCACATCGGGAAAACGATTGTCCTATCAAAATAAATTGCCCAAATCTAGGCTGTATAACCTTTCTGGACCTGACAGAACGGCCATGAAGGAATATATTGCTGATAGTTTGGCTAAGGGACATATTAGGCCTTCCAAATCTCCAGTGGCAGTAGGGTTTTTCTTTGTAAAGAAAAAGGACGGAACTCTTAGGCCATGTCTGGATTTTCATGAACTCAATCGGATTACTGTCCGTGATGCTTACCCTCTTCCTTTGATTCCTGATTTGTTTAACCAGATTGTTGATGCCAAGGTGTTTTCCAAGTTGGACTTAAGGGGGGCATATAATCTGGTCAGGATCAAGGAAGGGGATGAATGGAAGACGGCTTTTAACACTCCTGAGGGCCACTTTGAGAACCTGGTCATGCCTTTTGGGTTGACCAATGCTCCTGCTGTCTTCCAGCATTTTGTTAATGACATTTTTCATCACCTTGTGGGGAGGTTTGTAGTTGTGTATTTGGATGACATACCATATCTGGAGAATAGATTAGTGACACATCAGGATCACATTAGACAGGTGTTGCAGATCTTAACAGATAACAAATTGTACGCAAAATTAGAGAGATGTGTTTTTGCTGCACAAGAGGTGCAATTCTTAGGATACTTGCTGTCATCTTCAGGTTTTTGTATGGATCCAGAGAAAGTCCGTGCTGTTTTGGACTAGGATCAACCTGAAAATTTGAAGGCTCTTATGCGGTTTTTGGGGTTCACTAACTATTACCGAAAATTTATTAAGAACTATTCGACAGTAATTAAACCCTTAACTGACATGACTAAGAAAGGGACGGATGTCTGTGTGGTCTGATGCAGCATTGCGAACCTTTTCCGCTGTAAAGGAGTGCTTTTCTTCTGCCCCTATATTGGTGCAGCCAGATGTGTCTCAACCTTTAATTGTGGAGGTTGACTCATCCGAGGTAGGGGTAGGAGCAGTTTTGTCACAGGGTCCATCACCAGGTAAATGGCGCCCATGTGCCTTTTCTCGAAAAAAACTCTCTGCTACGGAGAAAAACTATGTGGGTAACAGAGAGTTACTGGCTATTAAGTTGGCTTTTGAGGAATGGCGTCATTGGTTGGAAGGGGCGATTCACCCTATCACGGTATTCACAAAAATCTACTTACCTGGAGTCGGCTAAACGAATTAACCCGAGGCAGGCCAGATGGTCTTTGTTCTTCACCAGATTCAATTTCATTGTCATGTATCGTCCTGGGATTAAGAACGTCAAGGTGGATGCCTTGTCACGTATTTTTTTTTTCGGAGGTGGTGATTTTGAAGATCCGAGTCCTATTTTGTCTGAAGGGGTGGTGATATCCGCTCTTTACCCTGATCTTGAGGCTAAGGTATTAGAGGCCCAGGGAGATGCACCGGAGTCTTGTCCCCCTGGGAAATTGTTTGTTCCATCTGAATTGTGTTTGAGGAACATCCCTGTACGGTGCTTGTAGGACACCCTGGGAGTAAATCCACTGTCGAACTCATCTCTCGTAGATTTTGGTGGCCAGGCCTGCGTAAGTGTGTTGAGGACTATGTCGGCCTGTAGTGTCTGTGCACGCGCTAAGGTGACACATACTCGACCTTCTGGACCCCTACTTCTGTTGCCCATCCCGTCCAGACCATGGACTCACTTGTCTATGGACTTTATCACTGACCTGCCTAATTCGTCTGGAAAGACTGTTATTCTGGTGGTAAATTGATCACTTTAGTAAGATGGCGCACTTTATTGCTTTACCTGGCCTACCTAATGCTAAAACGCTTGCACAAGTTTTTGTTGACAATATTGTGAGACTCCATGGCATTCCCACTGACGTGGTCTCGGCTCGTGGGACTCAGTTCGAATCCAGATACTGGAGGGCGTTCTGTACTTGTCTGGAGGTACAACTGTCCTTCTCTTCGGCTTTTCATCCTCAGTCGAACGGACAGACGGAGCGTACTAATCAGAGTCTGGAGACTTACTTGAGATGTTTTGTCTCTGAGAATCAGGAGGAGTGGTCCTCGTTTTTGTCTTTGGCGGAGTTTGCCATAAACAATCGTAGACAGGCGTTCACTGGCAAGTTGCCATTTGCCATATGGGTTTCACCTGCAGTTTGGCACATTTTCTGGTTCAGATACCTCTGATATCCCTGAGGAAGAACGTTTTTCGTCATCATTGTCATCTAAGCGTAAAATTCAAAATAACTTGATAAATATGGGCAACAAGTACAAACATGTGGCTGACAGGAAACATATGAGTGGTCCGGACCTAAGAGTGGGTGATTCTGTGTGGCTGTCCACAAAAACATTAAGTTGAAAGTTCCATCTTGGAAGTTGGGTCCAAGATTTAATGGTCCATATAAGATTACTGCTATCATTAATCCTGTAGCATTTTGTCTTGAACTTCCTCAGGCCCTGAAAATTCATAATGTGTTTCACAGATCTTTGTTGAAGAGATATGTTGAACCATTGGAGCCATCACCCTTACCACCCGCACCTGTCATGGTGGACGGCAGTTTGGGATTCCAAATCGCCAAGATTATTGACTCTCGAGTTCTCTGTAGATCTCTTCAGTATCTTGTTCACTGGAAGGGTTATGCACCAGAGGAGAGGACGCGGGTACCGGCATCTGACGTGAATGCCAGTCGTTTGGTGAAAGCTTTTCACCGGTCTCATCCGGATAAAGTTGGTCCTGGGTGTCCGGAGGCCACCCGTAGAAGGGGGGTGGGGGTACTGTCATGGACATTCCTGTGACAGGTATCAGGAAGTCTGTCAGATTGGCAACCCATGGGTTAAGCTGACAGGTTCTCCTTGGATTGTTTTGTTGTTGCTGACATTCACCACACCCTCCCCCTTCAGGTGTAGGTATCTTTGTAATTATCTTTGTCTATTTAGTGTTGGTTCTCTCACCATGCTGTGCGGTTTATATTTTCTGTGGTGTCTGGTCGTTTGGTGTGTGTTTCTCTGTGGAGATACCATTGCTGCCACAATCTTCAGGAAAGCTAAGTGTCTTCCTTCCCTTTCATTTATTTGTGTATATCTTCCCAGTGTTTGGGCCTGAGGGGAGACTACTGTTCGTCCAGGTTGGTGGAGGAACAGTTTGTCTCATTACTGTCACTGGCTTCAGGGACAGTTAGGGTCCCAGGTTTCCAGTGTATGAAACTCGCCTACCTTCTAGGCCTGTTCATACTGTTAGAAGGGCAGGACTGGAGTACTCTTCCAGGCCTAATCCCATTCCCCCCCATCCCCCTCTTCCTCCTGCGCATGGTGTGGGATATTCCCTCCCCCCCTCCACACACCAGAGCGTGACAGTCAGCCATGTGTGCCAGAGTCCCAACAGAAAAGGCTTTGCTCTCCCCACCAGGATGATGACTCTCAATATCCTCCTCATCCTCTTCGGCCCATCCACGCCAAAGAGATGGTGTAAACGTGCTATGGCTACCCTGTGTAGCGGTGGCAACCGTCTCCTGCTCCTCCTCCAATTCACGCTGAGAAGACGAACCGAGGGTGGTCTGGCTATCACCCTGTGTAGGCTCTTCCCCCATTTCCACCTCTTCCACACGCAGAGCGTCGGCCTTTATTGTGAGCAGTGAGCTTTTTAGTAGACACAGAAGTGGGATGGTTACGCTGATAATTGCATTATAGCCGCTCACCATCTGTGTAGATTCATCAAAGTTGCGTAAAACCTCACAGAGGTCAGACATCAATGCCCACTCATTGCTTGTGTAGAGCGGAAGCTGACTGGAAAGGCGCTGACCGTGTTGCAGCTGGTATTCTACTACTGCCCTCTGCTGCTCACGAAGCCTGCCCAACATGTGGAAGGTGGAGTTCCAGCGCGTGCTCAGGTTGCATAGCAGTCGGTGAGCTGGCAAGCGCAAGCACTGCTGCAGCGTTGCCAGGCCAGCTGAAGATGTAGGTGACTTGCGCAAATGGGCACACAGGCGACGCACCTTCACAAGTAGCTGAGGCAAATTGGGGTAGGTTTTCAGAAACCGCTAAACCACAAAGTTGAAGACATGGGCTAGGCATGGTATGTGTGTGAGGTTGGCCAGCTCCAAAGCCGCCATCAATTTGCCGCCGTTATCAGATACAACCATGCCTGGCTGTAGGTTGACTGGCGAGAGCCACAGCTCAGCCTGGTCCCTTATGCCCTGCCACAGCTCTGTGGCGGTGTACTGTTTGTCACCTAGGCAAATAAGCTTCAGCAGGGCCTGTTGCCGCTTCCCGACTGCTGTGCTTCACTGCTTCCAGCTACTGAGTGAAGACTGACTGGTGCTGCAAGATGGCAATTCTGCAAGGGAAGTGGAGGAAGAGAAGCAGGGGTTGCAGCCGCTACTGTAGGTGGTGGCGGAAATTTGGATGGAAGTAGGGCCCGCAATCCTTGGCGTGGGTAGCGCCTGTGCCATCCCAGGGTACGACTCGCTCCCAGCCTCCACAACATTCACCCAGTGTGCCGTCAGGGAAATGTAGCGTCCCTGGCCAGAAGCGCTTGTCCATGTGTCAGTTGTTAAGTGGACCTTGCCAGTAACTGCATTGGTCAGGGCACGGATTATGTTTCTGGACACATGATGTAAGGCAGAGACGGCACACCAGGAAAAATAGTTGCGGCTGGAGACTGCGTAACGAGGGACAGCCGCCGCCATCAGGCTGCGAAAAGCCTCGGTGTCCACCAGCCTAAACGGCAAGATTTCAGGGCACAATATCTCCTCATGTCCCACTTCAAGCGACCTTGGCAAATGACCCAAGCCAAGGAACGGTGATTAAAAAAGCTCCTAGGAATAGCTGAATGTGGGATTACTTCTTTGCCCAGACTGCATGGTGGGAGGAAGGAGGATCAGGGTGAGGATTTTGTTGCCCAGAGTCTTGGCTACTGAGACTGGACTACCTGCTCGCACTGGTCCGGCGACAAGAGTTGTGTCTTGCGCCGCCCTGCAAACTGTGACATGAAGCTAGGAGTTTTGGATGACTTTGTTTCTTGGGCTCTGCCAACAGGCACAGTTTCACCGCGCCCAGAGCCATGGCCTCTGCGTTCACTATCAGCAGCACGCCCACTTCCCCGTCCCTTTCTGCTCGCCTTGCGCATATTATATAGTATATATGCAACTTTGTCACAAGTACAGTAATGTCAAATATTTAGAATGCCCAAACTTTATAAAGCAGGCGCAGCTGAGGTACTGCGGCCTTAATTAACGGCAGAAAAAATTGCAACAGATGTCAGGTATATAGACTACAGAAAGATTCTAATGCACACGCTGTGCATGAGGTTTTAGTGTCGCACGCGAGATTTCATGGGCGCGCGGCCGGCAGCGTAAGCACGATTTCCAAACGCTGCCGTGCCGAGGAGCAAGCGGGGGGGGTGGCGCCAGATATTCTAATATGGGCGTTACTCCGGCCCTAAACAGGAGTGATATATTTGAATAAAAAGGCGGGCTGGGCTCCAGAGAGGGGCGTTACTGGGCTCAGTTGAACGATTGTAACGCCCCTCTGGGCTCCTACAGCCCTCATTTGCATCTTAGAAAAAAGGATTTTTAACGAAAACGACAAGGCACAGAAAAGAAAGAAAAGCAGGCATGGATTAAAGGTACTTTATTGCACATAACTGTGCGTTTTGTAAAAAACCATAAATGCAAGTGACAGATTTCCTTTAAGTCCTAGGGAGAAACCTAATGTAGCTCGCTCAGCAGACCTCTGTTGGGTTGAGTTGTGCCCCTACATGTCTAGACCTTCATGCATTTCTAAGGATTTAGTGATTTGAATGTGTGAAAATAGGTTCTTACCTAATTTAAAAGTACCACGTGAGTCCAGTTGACTTAACACTTGGTATTAGCATAATTGGGTTGGATGACAAAATAGATGTTCATACCACCACACACCCTTTATCATATACAGAAAACTCACAATATAGGATACAACTCATGCAATAAGATATCATATAACGCACGCTACAAGATAGGCCGTCTATCGCAGGTCTGATTCCAACTAACTGGTCAGAAAATTCCATTCTGAATGAATAAATTCAACCCGAATTGAAAGTCCTCCAACTGGCCTAACAATTGTTAGATGACACTTTGAAGTCTCCTTGGAATCATATTTTTTTCTCCTTTGTCTTTCAATATTTTTTTTTCAAATGTTCTATTCCTGAACCAAGTAAAAACAGTAATGCAAATAAATGATATAAATGATGCCACTTTTATATACGAGGCCTATTTTTCCAATTACCATTTTTCATAAAGCGCATCAGCAATTGTATATTCCAAGAGATTACCACTGCAGCAATTCAGTAGTTGCACTGGAGACCTCAGTATGGTGGACACACCAAAGCTGCAACGGTAAACTCAAAGACCGCAGCGGAACAGGAAAACAATGGCACAGGCGCGGAAGGATTTTTTTTAAACAAATAAACAGCTGATTAAAACAGTGATTCCCGGTCCCAGGCACACACGTGGCGTTAAGCAGGACTATTAACCAGTTCTGTTTCAAAATGAAAGTCGTATGTTACTTCAGTGTAGGTGGTTATAGGGGAAAACAGCAGGATACTTTCATTTGGGCACCTTATCACGTAGAGAAATAAACATAAGACACGGTTATCCATTTCAAAATCATTTATTAAAACAAAATCCTTGCAGAGAAACATTGTGATCCAGAAGAAGGCAAAAACCTGGGTTCTACTTACCTCTATATCTTACGTACCTATTGTGAAGGATGGAAATATATGGCAACGAAATAACAAATCATTGACTTTGGTGGTTGTGTGGTGTGCTGCTAGGCTAATAGGTTTGTCTATTCCTGGCCTACTTTCAGTGACCACCTAACCACAATACTGGATGCGCACGTGGAGAGGAAGACTGTTGTAATCTGTGTTGACTCTTGGTTTCTCCTTCTGGGACGCTGGTCTGGGGCTTGTATCTTGAAAGCTACGCAGATAGGCAGACTGTTCATCGCTGTGTGGTTGGTGATTGAATCTGCTTGGTTGCTGCATCATAAATTTTGATGCTATGACTGCTCTGTGTTCAGTCCAGAAATTTGTGTTCCTACAGAAGCACAGAAAAGCATAGAAAATATGTGGTTGGAAACCAACTGTATGTGTACTGTGTGTAGTGTTATTGCTTAATTTCCTATGGATTTAGTTGCCCATAGAAACCAATCAGATTCCATCTTTCATTTTGGACAGCTCCTTTGGAAAACGAAAGGAGGAATCTGATTGGTTGTTCTGGGCTTTACACCAGTTTGATAAATGACCCCCTTAATTCTTCTCTATACCAATCCTGATTCATATTGGTTTTGAATTTGTACTCTTTGTGGAAGCTTCCATGCTGATTTTTTTTTTTAAATGAGGTATTGATCATTTCATTGACAACGTATAAGGAACTGGTTATACTAAAATCATGTTAATGTGATATTTTGGTAGATCGCTAGTTATTGGCATGAAAAGTATAGTCAACTGGAAGCTGTGTAAACTCAGATGTAGCAAATGGACTTGAGCGCATGAATGTGTATATTACACCTCAAATCTGTCATTACACTCACTAACTTTCTATTGTTATTGCAGCTTTTAAATGCCATAATGATTAGGGGCCTGTCTAGTGACAAGTACATTTTCCAGTCAGTCAAGAAAGGGTTAATACTTGGGACCACTGTGCCTGACTTCATAGTTAAAGTGAATGAGGCAGGTATCGGTAATAAGCCCCTATGTAACTATAGCAACTATGCTGCTGATGTCATAGATGCATAAGTCTATGACGTAAAGAACCCACAGACCAAGGTTCCATAACAGAAGGACAAATGGCCATATGCAGAGCCATGCTTGGTGAAGCTCCAGGTCTCTAGACACATCATCTATAGTGGGAGGAAGGGGACGCCTGCCTAGCCAGCCAGATCAGCCCTACCCTCCTAGCCAACCAGATCAGCCCTATTGGCCTAGCCAGACAGATCATCCAAACTAGCCCTAGTCATCAATGCGGTGACAAATGCTGCAGCCAGATCTCCCCCACATCCAGCGTCAGCTGCTGAACCTTTATGTGTAAGGCCAGGAGGGGTGGAATTTGGCTATCTCCGTAAGAGGCTCGCACAGTATGTTTAATATTGTGTAACTGCTTACTAATCTGTTGCTTTAACCCGTATGACTATTTGATGTCCTTTCTGTCATATCTATAATGAGTTTCTATCATGTCTCATTGAAAATGTACACCTTCTGATACAATTTCTTGTTCCATTTTGGCATTAACCCACTAAGCCCAAGGGAAGGGCAACTCTCCAGCCATGGTTCCCTAGAGGTTTCCTCCACAGGGGGTTTTCCTCTCCTGAGTGCTGGGGGGTGACTCTTCGTGAGTCGGGGGTGTGCCATGTTCAGTGCCCTATTCATAATGATTGGCCTGAGAATAAATTTGAGGCATTGAATGAAAATATAGTAATTTGATGTTGAATAAATTCTCTCAATTTAACACCCAATTTAAGTGTTTTGAGCATTTCTTTAATCTTTGGTTTGGGTGGTCTTGTTTGGGAGAGAATATTAAATATTGCATAGCGACAAAGCCAGATATCCAGGGGTGCGTTTTTTTAAACCTGTGCAGCAAGAGGATGGAGCAGAGATGACAAAGATTTTAAAGAATTTATCAAAAAGGAACTCGTATCATAAAGTTGATGTGCAGCACCCCAGCTCGCAGGAAGGGCACTAGGTGAGGAGAGGGAAGGAGTGGTGGCTATAGTCCTCAAGGTGACTAACCCTATGAGCCTGCAGCTTCATTTTCCAGTCATGTGCACAACCTTCAACCCTGGTAGTTGAACTGACATGGCCACTCATTGTGCCCTGACCACAGTTCCATGGTCCCAGGTACCGATCTCCCATTCTGTTGTTGCACGGACCTCAGGTACTGGTGTGTGGAAGGATGCTAGCTCCAACCCAATAGAGGTCACCCATGCCAAGCAGACTACTTCATCTACCTCCCTAGGGTTTAAAGGGTTTGTGTCAACAGTATATATTGATGAGCTATCCTCAGGATAGGTAATCAATACCCGAGTGGTGGCTGTTACCAGGCACTCCGACCGATCAGCTGTTTGAAGAGGAGGCGACGCTCCACAGCCGTGGCATAGGAAGTGCATTGTAATCACAAGTACTCGTTCCAGTCACTTGAATGCCTCCACTGCAAAGGAGACACCGCCGAATGTAATGAAGAGGAAGCAGTGCTTACAGGGAGCATCACCTCCTCTTCAAATGGCTGATCAGCTGGGGTGTCAGACCCCTGCCGATCAGATACTAATGACCTGATCTGAAGATAGGAAATCAATATATTCCTTCTGCACAACCCCTGTAATCATCTTCTGGATATTTAATCAAACCCTAGCAGTCACTCAGCCCAAACTAGAGTTCCGTGGCCCCGGGAACTAGTAGTGTTTTCCCCAGTGAGTGGTGGTTGGCTCAGGAACAGTCTCCTGCTGGCTGGGCACATGGTTGCTGATTTTTAATGCAAACTCTAAGAGGTAAGGTTCTATTTAGCCATCGAAGGAGGAGGACTTAAATTCCTCCCTTATGGAGCACCAGCAGACACTGTGCCTAGGCCAGAGTTTTGCTGCCTTGGGTTCCAAAGTGCAGTTTTTACCAATGCCTGGATCTTGGTTCCTAGAGTTCTTGGAACTGCCGATCCATCGCAGCAGTGGCCACTCAAGCTGGGCAAGGGGTTCACACCGGGTCTAAATGGGTTTTGCAAACATTTAGTAAGCTTACCGCTATTTTTGGTACTGGGTCAAATCAATTGAAGACTATTGGCCGGGATATCCAACTTTCTGCCTGGCACTCAAGGACTTGGTGGTGGGCTTAGTTACCCCACAGTAAGCTGAATCTGACTTCCTCTGTCTTTAGTAAGGCCTGAGGGCATTAAAGTACATATTACACCCCAATTCTGTAGAAACACTCACTAACATCCATTTGCTAGGCATCTTTTAAATGCCCTTTTGATAAAGGGCCTGTATAGTGACAAGTGCATATTAAAGGCTTTTGTACACCCACAAAAACCCACACTTAGGTGAATGTCAGGGCAAGAAGAGTTTCCAGTGAAGAGACTGCATTTGAAAGGGTATGTGAAAACATCATGATCAGATTGAGCAACCGTGTGTCAATCATTTAAGTGGGGCTGAAGAAAGGGTTGCTGCTTGAAGAACCTGTGTATTTATACACAAGATGATCATCTCAAGATAGATGTACCTCTACATGTGACAAATTTAGCATTAGTACACATTTCAGCCATATCTATAATGATATTGTGGCAATCATCTGCAAATCCATACTTGGCCTGTGTAAGGATGCTGACCTAAGTTTCATTTTACAAAGGAGAGTTACATCTATAGCAAAAAGAGCTGTTACTGAGGGAAACATTTGATTCCCTGCACAGCATTTAAAGGGAACCTGTTAGGTTGAACATGTTTTCTAAGCTACAGGTAGCATGTTAGCGAGCAGGAGGAGATGGATATATAGATCTTTGTGGAAAATATTGAGTATAATTTCATGTATATAAATTCTTGCTTTCTGAGGTTAAGGACTCGGTCCGATCAGTGACTGACAGCTCTCTGTATACACAGTCATAGAGGGAAGGCTGTCAATCACTGATAGGACCTCCTCCTTGTCTTCAGTCAGTGACTGACAGCTATCTCTGTATACACAGTCATAGAGGGAAGGCTGTCAATCACTGATAGGACCTCCTCCTTGTCTTCAGTCAGTTATTGACAGCTATCTCTGTATACACAGTCATAGAGGGAAGGCTGTTACTGTTAACTGTAAGTCACTCAATATGAATGTTTATTCCGCCACTATGGCTAAGCAATGCTGTAGTTACTTGTCAGGACTACAGCGCATGATGGGTGGTAGCATTCTCTTTTGTGAAAATACCACTCTGAGCATACCTTTACACCTATTCAGGACATGCTATTGCTATGTATAACTATCAGTGACTGACAGCTATCTATGTATACACACTTACACAGAGAATGCTATCAATCACTGATAACACCGCCCCTGTGTACAGCTATCAGTGACTGACAGCTATCTATGTATAAACACACAGAGAATGCTATCAATCACTGATAACACCTCCCCTGTGTACAGCTATCAGTGACTGGCAGCTATCTATGTATACACACCTACACAGAGAATGCTATCAATCACTGATAACACCTCCCCTGTGTACAGCTATCAGTGACTGACAGCTATGTATGTATACACACTTACACAGAGAATGCTATCAATCACTGATAACACCTCTCCTGTGTACAGCTATCAGTGACTGACAGCTATCTATGTATACACACTTACACAGAGAATGCTATCAATCACTGATAGCATCTCCCCTGTGCACAGCTATCTCGGTCTATACACACTTACACAGAGAATAATCCATACAACAACAATGAAGTCAGAAATCTAGTTTTAAATGTATAAAATACAGGTTTTAGGGAATCTTTCCAAACAAAACTGTATCAATTCTTCTTAGCTCTTCCTGCTCTATAACAAGCAGTCTCTGGCTTATACTACATTTTGGGGTGACAGGCTCTCTTTAAAGGGGTTGTCTAGGTCCTAGATATTAAAGCCCTAATCTCAGGATAAGTAAACTGATATGAGATCTGTGGGGTATCAGAAAACCTGACACGACCGCCATCAGCTGTTCTCTGTGTGAGGGAAACAAAGGCATCCATTTTGTAGATGTATTCATTTTATATCTATGTATAACTTGCACTTACACAAGAGGGGGATTTAGCCTTGGAAGGCAGAACTATAAAGTGCATGGTGGACATATAATCCACCCATGCTGACCATTCATTTTCTTATCTGAAACCAAACATAGTAACTCAAACCGTAGAACACCTTTATTGTGTTTGTCTGGTGTATAAATACGTGCACTGATCATTACAATAAAGAGGCCATTACGAGAAACACATCTTGCTGTGTCTCTGTGTCTTGACCTCGAGCCGGCTCACTCAACTTCAGAACTATTAGGACACCGCATCACATTAGAAGGTCGGTTTGCGACAACATCTGCGGCTGGAAACACCACATTGGACGGAGCTATAAGCAGAAAGCTAGCTCAGCCCTCACTCTAGTGAAGGAGGAAAGAGCTGCAGTAACCCAACATAGCCACTATACAGAGGATGGGGCCATGCTCTATTTTCTGTTACAGCAGTTTAAGTTTGGACCCCAACAATCTTATTGATAACCTATACTTAGAATAGGTCATCTATATATCTACAACCTGGAAACCCTTCTCTTGAGATAATAAATTTAGTTACAATTTACAAAATAAATAATTTATATGCATGGTATAATATATGAACAATTTTTATATATATAGATTTATTATAATCTTTAACTAAAACCAGACATTCAGTGTATAATGTCTATGTGACAGACTTGCTATTATCCTTTGGACAGGTCATCAGTATCTGATCGGTAAGAGTCTGACACCCAGGACACCTAACAATCAGCTGTTTGAGAAGGCATTAGTGCCATGGTCTTCTCTCAGCTTACCAAGCACAGCGCCATCCATTGTACAGAGGCTGTGATTGGTATTGCAGCTCAGCCCCTTTCACTCCAATGAGGCAGAGCTGTGTCTAGGCCTATGTAACTGATGAACGTGATGTGACATGGCCTAGGCCAGTGATGGCTAACCTCCAGCACTGGTGAACCTACGACTCCCAGCATTCTCCATTCATTTCTTTGGAGTTCTGAAAACAGCCAAGCAAGTGTGCATTTTGGGAGTTGTAGTTTTAGCACAACTGGAGTGCCAAGGTTAGCCATCACAGGCCTAGGCTAAGCTGAGAGAAGGCACTACTGCAAGCACTGGTGGCTTCTTAAATAGCTGATACCGATTACCTATACAGGATAGCTCATCAATTAAAGTGTTCCAGTAAAACGCTTAAGTTCCCAGTCCATCCCTGCAGTTACCCCTACTTAATGGATTTAACCCTTTTCTCCATGATTTAAAGTGGGGAAAGTAACATGCCACTTCAGAAGTAGATTTTAAAACAGCTGCATAACAATTCATGTTTATGTGCACCAAGGAGTGTATTTCCTATTGGAAGAAGTTTACTAGTACTTAGAATGCATATTATGTGGCATAAAACATCAATTTTAAAGGGGTATTCCTATCACAAACAATTGTCCAATAGGTGCGGGTCCCACCTCTGGGACCCACACTTACAAGAACGGAGCGGGTAGAGTTGTGGCTGGAGGACCCCAAGGTCCGTCCACCACCTAGCGCTGCTCCCCACTGCTCCCATACAAGTGAATGGGAGCGCAACGCGCACGCATGGC
Organism: Rhinella marina; assembly: GCA_900303285.1. Classification (NCBI taxonomy): domain Eukaryota; kingdom Metazoa; phylum Chordata; class Amphibia; order Anura; family Bufonidae; genus Rhinella; species Rhinella marina. The sequence goes on from ONZH01017862.1 coordinate 16,855, forward strand.
CCCCCCGCTCCCATTCATTTTTGGGAGGCAGACGGAAATAGCTCTCGGCTACTTTTGGCGGCCCCACTGAAATGAATGGAGGGTGACTGCAAATGTGTAGTGCGTCCTCCATTCATTTCCCCGCTCTGTTCTTGTTGTAGGTGCAGGTCCCAGAGGTGGGACCCGCACCTATCAGACAATGGGGGCATATCCTAGCAATAGGCCCCCATTGTCTATAATGGGACAACCCCTTTAAACTCCCAAATCTGGCTGTGTAAACATAGCCTTATAAGCACCAGTTTTCATAGTGGATCTGTTTCTTAAATCTTCTATCATGTATATTACAAGCACAATAAAGAAAAACCATAAACACTGAAGGCTAAAGAAATATTTAATCTGACATACAAGTTCATTCTAGTAGCTTTCCATGTATTTGCCAGCCTAGTACCAACATGTCCTGTAATTTTAAATACGGCAAGGAGATAAATGCATTCTAATTTTGCAATCCCAAAGCATATATAAACATTTACAATGATTACGTAGGCTTATAAATACAGTAGCTTGGTTCATTTTTTTTATGCAGCCACTGTGGTGTAAGTCAGTCGTACCAAACTGGAGGAAAAAAGTAATACTGTTAAAGTACAAAAATAATTAAATTAATTGGAGAAACACGTTATTGATATTAATATAATATAACTGTTAAAGAAATCTGTTCTCAAGTACATTGAAGGGACAGCGTGAAGAAAAAAAAAAAAGAATAAACTATTCCTTTCCCCCTAATTAACATGGAAATTAGAAAGAGGCCCCTGAGAATATCAATGCAGGCATTTGTCTTTTTAATTTGGATAAATTATGACTTTTGTGCTACACATAATACATTAAAAAGGCACATCAATGCAGGCAGTGTAATATTGTACGTAAAACCCTACACTATATGTAGTGTCTGGCAAAAGAAAAAAAAAAAAAAAAAACGCTTCTCATAACCATTTTCAACATCCTTAAAGGAAACGATACCAAATCAAACATAGCTTAAGGCATTTGTCTTAACCCTTCCACTGCTGAAAGAACTAAGGAAAATGGGTAAGAGTTTGCATAACCGTCAATTTGCGATTTGTCTTGACAGGACCTTCGGTCGTTGATGCAGAGTCTTCCCCTTGGGTAACTTAGATTCAGTTTAAAGTTAACTATATATACAACAGTGCCCGGTATGTGGACCTCTATTTGGTGGCATTCGTTGAACGTTACAGACTTTGAAGCAATCGTTTGAGGACACAGTACAATTTACATAAAAATCATAAAAAGAAGGGCTAAACAAAATCTACAAGATGCTACACACTTTACAAAGGGATCTGTGACAATTGTACAGAATTCTTTTCTGCGCAGAACAGCAAAAAAAAAAAAAAAGTACAGTTTAGTTCAAGTCTAGAAAACGATGTGCAAGTTACTCCATTGCATTCATGCTACAATAAATTATGACACTTTCCAGTGCATAAATAGCTCAAACCAGAGGTGTACTGAAGGGCCCTGCACTTCACTGCATGGCAGCAAGGGGGCAGAGCCTTCCAGCACCACCCAGTTTAGAATGGACCAGCTATGGCCAAGGCTACACCCACAAAACATGTTTTAGTACCATGGAGAGGGAATAATCACTCGCTATCTGTCTCAAATTCAGTGTCGGACCATTCCACAGGGGCAAGGAGGCCTTTTCTTTGTGCATATTCAATAATTGCCATATAACAAAAGTAATATTGATCCCATGTTTGAATACTGAAAGCACGCTGAGTTCTCATCCTCTTCACTGTCTGCAGAACATCCACCGTGCCAATGTTCTCCAGCCTGGACAAACAAATATCCAAAGTACAAAAGGTACCTATTTATACAAGAAAGGGCCAGAATTAGTACTAAACAAGTCTTCAGCAACTCCTTCTACCATATCTATACACGTGTGTACATAGACAGTCAACAGGCAGAAGGGCATCATTTATCTAATGAAACATCATCCTTAAAGGGGATGTCTCACTTCAGCAAGTGGCATTTATCATGTAGAGAAAGTTAGTACAAGGCACTTACTAATGTATTGTGATTGTCCACCCCCCTTTCCTGGCTGCATTCATTTCTCCATCACATTATTTACTGCTCGTTTCCATGGTTACGACCACCATGCAATCCATCAGTGGTGGCCGTGCTCGTACACTATAGGAAAGTGCTGGCCTCTCTGGTGGCTGGGACTGTGGGAGCTCACATAGGCTGGTGTTTTTTTTGTTTTTATAGCGTGCTTGCATGGTCAGCGCTGATGGATTGCAGGGTGGAAATAACCATGGAAGCGAACAGTGTATAATGTGATGGAAAATGAATCCAAACAGCAATAACAACAATACATTAGTAAGTGACTTGTATTAACTTCTGCATAATAAATGCTATTTGCTGAAGTGACACAACCCCTTTAAGCCCCTCCCAGTGATATAATGCATGAGATATAGAGATGAGCGAGCATGCTCGGGTGCAATTTTCGCACGCATTTTAAAATCGGTACGCTAATGCATACGCATATTTTAATCTGTACACTAATGCGTACGCATTTTAAAAATTTGTACGTTATGCATACGCATTTGTGTACAGATTAAAATATGCGTATGCATTAGCGTACCGATTTTAAAATGCGTACGCAAATACGCGAAAATTGCACCCGAGCATGCTCGCTCATCTCTAATGATATATAATATACACAGGATCACATCCCATCCAACACAAGTGTAGGGGAATATATCAAAATACAAAAGTCAAGGATTACCAGAACACATGTAATTCCTTGTTTCCCCCCCAAGTCTGGGATTGCTAAACTATTGTAGCTGATATATATCTGCGCCAATTATTTAAGATGAAGCTTCACAAGGGAGATCAACTAATGCTTTATGAACAACCTGATGGACTCCTTGAAGCAATTCAAATCTATGATTGCATCGCTGAGACTTCTAAAAGGAGAGAAATCTCATAATAGAAGTATATTCTATTAATACAGTAAAGAATTGTGGGAATTTATCATGAGGGCAATATCTGTCAGTTTTGCTTGAGCCTGTGTTGGTGTAGTTTCCACCAAATGTATCAAATCTTGCACTGTTACATTTGGCGCGTCTTTAAATGCTACTCCTTTACTGGAGTGATTCGGCGAGTTTTTAAGAAAGTCTCAGTGATAAATCTGAAGTAAAAAACAAACTACGCTCACTTTCTTATCCACTTTTCAAAGCTGGAATGAGTGGTCTAAAAAAGTCACCAACTCTTGCAAAAATAAACCCAAAAATTTGCAAAATCCCTATTTCGCAACGTTTTAAAGGGGTAGTCCAGGACAAAAAAAAAAAAAAGGATGGCTGCTTTCTTCCAATAAGAGCCCCATACCAGTCTATAGGTCTTGAGTGGTATTACAACATGTACTGCAGTGAAGCTGACCTGCATAAATCACACACAGTCCATGGATAGGTGTAGGCCTATTTTTTTTTAATAAAGCAGCCATGTTTTTTTTCTAATCTTGGCCAACACCTTTAAAGCTAGAATTTTGTAGTGCAGGACTTCACAAATCCCCCCCCCCTAGATGTTCAAGGTTGAATGCACACTTTAGAGCTGTGCTTACACGCCTCACCACCCCATCCCCCACTAGTACAGCCTGAGTACTGCAATATTCACCTGTTCTCCCAATGCCTGCACTGCAGTGAATCACGATGGGCGGCCCAGCAGGATGCCCAGTCCACTCTGACCCCAAAGCTTGCACAGCCATGGCTTGATGTTGCTTTACTTGAGCTCTGAAGTCCAACATGGCAGAAGCAGATTTAGGCACGCCAAAATCAGGCCAACTCATGTACTGGTAATGGGCAACACTTCGACTTTCATTGGTCTAAAAAAACAAGACAATAGACAATGGGAGAAGCTGAAGGAAGTATGGAAAGACCACCACATAGTGCATAGCATTTCTCACTTCTACTGCTTTGGCTTATTTGAAGATTTCATTTGATTCCTACCAATCAATTAATAAATGTATAAGTTGTTTGAGAGACTGTAATCTTTTCTTGTCCACAGGATAGCAGAATGCATGATTTTGATAAAACCTGCTGTGCCCCTGAAGTGGGACCGGCACCTATCTCATAAACACAGCCAAAAACACAGCCGAAAGTGGTGGCCCGCAGTGCTGGGTCCAGCCACCAACAAGCGTTCCTATTGTCCCACCAAAAACATCCAAGCAGCCCGCTCGGCTATTTCCAGAACCCCCACAGAAATGAATGGGAGTGCACTGGGCTTGAACAGCCACCTCTTCCACTCACCTCCTTGGGGCTGATGGAAATGGCTGGCTTGGCTATTTTCGGCAGCCCCATAATAGTGAATGGGGGGCAGGGTGCATGTGTGGTGCTCCCTGCTTCACTTTGCTGGCTGCGTTTACGAGATAGGTGCAGGTCCCACCTCTGGATACGCACCTCCTAGAGATATGCCCCATGGTCTGAGATGGGAAAACCCTTTAAATACAGAAATACAATAAACTGTTGATATTATTGGTGCTGGACCTTTTTTGCACATGCTACCTAAAGCCTGAAACTCCATGTGGTACTGAGCAGTTATTGAGGACACGATTGGGCGAGCTGGATTTGATGAGTTTTCACAAGTGTTACAGGTACTTATAGGTGTAATTAGCCCAGCATTTGTCCTGTATGGTAACATTCATTAAGGGCTATTTTTGGTGCTTTCACCCATTTTGATGTTGCTGTTGTGCTTCTGCAAAGTAAGTCCTTCACCTAGCTAGTGGTGCTGCAGAGTCTGACAAATCCATCAGAGCACTGCTCCTGTTTCTGACAGCTGTCTGCCCTCCCTCCATGGACACATCCCTTCTCAGCGCGGTCATGGCTAAAAGCCACCACTCCTTGATCCTCAGTGCTGCCTCCCATTGAGAAGTATGGGAGGCAGAAATGATGCGACCGCTGCCAGGTTTTTGGCACGACTGTCCTTGCCAAAATTCCTCTGAAAAAGCAGTTGTGTGAACATGCCCTTAGAGACCGCAACAGGGAGGAGGACAAGGAGGAGGTAATACACAGCAGGCTGCAGATTGTAGGGCGAGATCACACAGGATGTACAATCCATTCAGCAAGTCTGAAACTAGAAGCAGGGTGCAACCTGAATAGGGGGAGCCGAGAACGAATGAAGAAATTAAAATTGCAGACGGAAACGTAGCGCAATTCGTCTTTTATCACATCCAGAGAACCACTAAAATATTTTGTCCATGTGAGTGTCACAGTGCCCATAGCCTTTAAAGGGGTTTTCCGAAATTTTGATACTAATGACCAGTATCTGATCGGTGGAGGTCTGACATCTGGGATAGAAGATAGGTCATCACTATCAAAATTCTGGAAAACCCCTTTAATGCTGCACAGACCAACTGTCCTTGACTACAGTACATCAGATTTTGAGTCTACAACCAATTCAGACTATACTGGAAAGTTCATAGTGTACCTGCTTATTGTAGAGATCCAGATGGGTTAATTTGAAGTCTTGGAAGAGATCTATATGAATGTTCCTGATAATAAAGTGCCCAGAATCTTCGCTTCTTCCAGCTTCAAGAGGCCAGTATTGTCCACATTTTATCCGACCTCTTTCTATTACTCTTGAGAAAGAGAAAAAATATAGAAGAAAAAAATATATATTTTATATGAGATAAGTAGTAGACAAATATGCTAGACCAAATAAACAGTTAACAATAAAAAATATATTGCTTATATACAAATGAACGTTAATGAATGTTAAAGCAATGTAAAAAAATGCTGATAAAGCAGTTACAGCAACGTATCACATTCATAGAAAAGCGCTGGGACCCCACAGATCAGAGCGGTGCACTCCACTATGTCTGTCACACAGAGCGGTATCATGTGTGGCCACTGCTCCTTTCAAACATAGGACCCCTGTTCTTGTGACAGGTTGGGGTCCCAGCAATTGCATACTTACAACCTATCCTATAGATGGGTGATAAGTTACTATAGCAGAACAAGTCATCTGCATGGTGAAAACGCCATCCATTAGTGCAAGCCATACTGGGAGATCCTATACATGTAGATTTACCTTGTTGTCATAACAATTATTAAAACTCTTTGTTCCCACACCATACGCCAGAAATCGTCAAACGTTTTTGGTAGGGGACCTGGTTAGAGAAAAAAAAAGGCTTTAGATTTACTAGTGTTCATATATGCAACACATACAACGGAACAAAAACATTCTCTTGCAGTTAAAGAGGACCTTTCACCGCTCCTGACATGCCTGTTTTAATAGCTTCATCCATTCCCCATGTAATAACAAGTCTGGAACATCTATTCTTATGTCTCTATGTTGTGTCATTCCTTTATTATTTGCACTAGAAGTTATGAATGAATTGCTATTTGTCTTCAGTAAGGGTACAGAGGGGAGGTAACAAGTTGGGGGGGGGGGTGTCTGCACAGTCTGAACATGACAGCACTGATTGGCTAGAGTCAGTCTGTGCAGAGACACACCCCCAACTGGTCACCTCCCCTCTGTTCCTTTACTGAAGGCAAATAGTAATTCATTCATAACTTCTAGTGCAAATAATAAAGGAATGGCACAACATACAGACATAAGAATAGATGTTCCAGAATTGTTATTACATGGGGAATGCATGGAGCTATTAAAACAGGCATTTCAGGAGTGGTGAAAGGTCCTCTTTAAGTGCCCCCACCGCCCCCCAAAAAGTGGAGGATGGCTGTGAAGTCACAGAAAGGACTTGTAACAAGTTATAAAGCACACAAGAGGCTGGGTTAATACACGTTATGCATCTACATCATGAGAAACGCTGTAAAAACCTTGTATTACTTATATTTGGTTGATATTGAATTACAGACTGGGGGAGAGTTCTCAAAACTGGTGTAAAGTTTTCACGTGACTGGCAGCCCCCATACATTTGAAGGGGATTGTTTTAACGTCCATTTCTCAAAAACGTTAAAATGCCAGATCCTGATCATAAGTCTAGTGTCTGCCACCTTCTCAGATTTCAGGACTTTGGGCTCATGTAGACTACAGTGTTTTGTCTCTGGACAAATGCCAAGTTGTATCAAGCCATACTACAGCACCCATAGAACTCTATGGAGCCTTACTGTAGCCATGTACGCCTGCTATTTCATACAGAGGCAGAGATTTTTTGTTACATTCCATAAGAATAGTTTAATGTTTTGGTACTACTTTCAGTTTGTCCTGTTTTCTCTAGCTCTGCTCCACCACGCTCCTGCAAGGAATTAAGGATTTTCTTAATTTTGTGAAGGTGACTACTGTATTTTTCGTTTTATAAGTCGTACTTTATTCCCCCCCCAAAAAAAGTGGGGGAAAATAGCAGTGCGTCTTATAAAGCGAATACTAATGAGCGATTTCATTATGGTACACAGTTAGAGCTGGGCGATATGGCCCAAAAAAAATCTCGATTTTTTTTTTTAAATTTTGTACGATTCACATCTCGATTTTCTTATGTTATTAAAAATATATAAAAAAATAATAAAAAAAGCCTACTGTGCCCCCATCAGACCTCACATCAGCTCACAGTAGTGCCCCCTTCAGCCCTCAGATCAGCCCACAGTAGTGCCCCCTTCAGCCCTCAGATGAGCCCACAGTAGTGCCCCCTTCAGCCCTCAGATCAGCCCACAGTAGTGCCCCCTTCAGCCCTCAGATCAGCCCACAGTAGTGCCCACTTCAGACCTCAGATCAGCCCACTAGGCCACCATAAGAATAAAATTAAAAAAATCCCTTACCTGTCCTGCGGCTCCGCTCCACGTCCGGCGCCCCTCTTCTTCTCCCGGCGCTGCACTGTCACCTGACTGCGTGCAGCGTCAGGTCAGAGAGCGCGCACTACGTCCTGACGCTGTACGCGGTCAGGACAGTGCAGCGCGGCCCCAGAGAAGAAGAGGAACGCCGGACACCGGAGCGGAGCCGCAGCGCAGGACAGGTGAGAGATTTTATCTAAAAAATGAAATCGTGAGGCTTTCAATTGCCCTATAGACAGTATGATCAGGGTGTGGTGAATATAGCGGAACATAACGTCATCTATACCATTTCTAACGTATGCAGGGCTTTGGCAAATGGTTTGGCTTTTGTTGCATCTGTTATCTGTTCCTATAGTTCATCCTGAAAAGGCTTAACACAAATAAATTACCTTGAGTAGCAATATAGGCATATTTTCTTTTATATCCATCCATAAAACTGGCATTAATGTAGTCAGTCGTCTATAAAAGCAAGATCAAATGAGAGGTTAGTACTTCTAAGCCTGATGTAAATGAAGACAATATACCCAGACACAGATGAGAAACTGCACGGCAATACAGAAGAAATAGTAGCAGAGTACTAGAAACTAGACTACTACTGATTTATAGAGCAGTATAAGGTCTGGACCATTACAGTATCTTCATGCGTCAGTACGGTGGCATACATGTCTGCAATTGTCCAATAACTGAAGGGGGTTTGTAAAAATCCTTGCTGCAGAAACCCCATTGAGATTTATGAAACATCATTTTAGATAAAGTTTCTGGAACATGTCTGCTGCATGGAAATATTCCCTTACTGAACCAAGGGAACTGCCACTTTTCCTGCTCAGATTTCTTGGCATTACCTCACTCAGCTACTGCTTACAAACACTACCATCTAGGCCAGTGAAGGCTAACCTCCGGCACTCCAGCTGTGGTGAAACTACGACTCCATTCATTTCTAAGGAGTTCTGAGAACAGCCAGGCAAGTCTGCATCTTGGGAGTCGTAGTTTTACCACATCTGGAGGTTAGCTATCACAGATCTAGGCTATGTGCTGTGGCACCACATACTAAGCTTTTGTGCTGTGCGGACACTAAGCATCATTTTAAATTACAATATAAGCTGTAATCTTATCAGCCCTCACCCCCCCTGTACGCAGCTACCCCGATATAACTGAAGATACTTACATGTAAATAATTGCATAATGCAACTTGCCACTAGGATCAAACCATAGCCCTGGCTCTTGATACTACAGCCACCTATAGATAATGAACCTGGCACCAAAACAGCACTGGCAATAGACATCCAAGTATTTGATGTCACATCTTTTGATGTACTTTCCTTCATTAGTGCTTAAATTTCATCAAAATCAGCGCTGGACAACAGCCAGGTCACGGTAACATCTTTGACTAACATTTAGCTCCCCCTTGTGGAGAACCTGTATAACACAGCCTGTTTTCTGAAATCCTTCCAAAACCATTTGTGTCTGCCTCTTGAGGTTAATTTTTAGTTTGGGCACGTTTGTGTACATTGGTACTTCTATGCAGCGGGCACAAGATCATTAGGAGGCCGCATCTGTGTATAGCTGAATGACTGCTAATCACTGCTCTATATGCATGCTATTCAAGCACGTATATGGTTTAGAAGGATTGCACCGTGAATAAAGCAGGCACACACCCCACATTTGGTGCATTGCTCTTCTGAAGTAACTGAAAACGCAATGAGCACAACAAATGACTCATTACTCAACTGCCTATAAAAGGTTACCATGTGCAGAGCACTCAATAACATCTGCAGGCCTCACTACATCCAATGAATTGTCCCTATCATTACACAGGGATACATTTTATACATGTACGTTTCACCTGTTAAAACTGCGCAGGCAATTACCGCACCACAGAAAAGCTGCAATCACGGAGAAAACGTGGTTTTTATGTTGCCTTTCAAGGGAGCATGTCATTGAAAATTCACTGCTAAACCTGGCACAGTGGGAGCCATTTACAAAAGGCTATGACGGTTTTTTGGCGTGCAAAAGTCAAAACTTTTTGCACAAAAGGATGTCAACCTTTTAAGTTTTGATGCTGATCTTACCACTCTCTCAAAAAGCGGCCTAACACATTTACTATAATTTATGCTAGGAAACTGGCATAAATTGTAACTGAAATCTAAGACAGCTCCTAGCAGGTGGAGATTTCAGTTTCTGGTGCATAGACATCACAGATAAACTGGCTGCATCTCACTGCTGCAGCCTTACTAAGGGGTTGTTCACATATCAGTTATTGGATCAGTTATTTCCATCAGTTATTGTGAGCCAAAACCAGGAGTGGACACTACACAGAGATCAGGTATAATGAAAAGATCTGCACCTGTTTGGTGTTTTTGACCTGCACCTGGTTTTGGCTCACAATAACTGATGGCAATAACTGATCAAATAACTGATATGTGAACAACCCCTAAGACTGGTTTAGTATATGACCCTCAATGCTAGCTCAGCTGAATGTAAAGATACCTTTTAGGCCCCATTCAGACGACCGTGTTTCACGGCGTGTACAGTGTTTCACTGTACAGCGGCGGCCTCAGGAAGCGCACGGCGTCATAGCAACCAATGACGCCATGCGCTCCTGTCCTCTGGGGCAGCACAGGCAGGGCCGTGAAACACGGTCGTCTGAATGGGGCCTTACTTAGAGAAGGTTCATCCTGGAGAAAAAGTACATTTAATCGATATGCAAATAAGCAGTTAAGTGCACCGAGGAGGGGCCCAAGCCACTCTGTGCACCCTTACTCCTCCCACTTCCTCTGCTAGACCCACCACCTCCTTCCTGCCCATTCATCTCATCTGGACCTTTAAATCAAGACGAGAGAGGGGCTGGCAGAGGAAGCAGGAGACAAAAGAGTGCACAGAGGGGCTCGAGCCCACCCTTGGTGCACTTAACTGCTAATTTGCATATGGATTTAGAGAACTTCACTCTCCAGAATAAAGCCATGGATCTACAAGATATCATAACATTCAGCTGAGCTGGTTGTACAGGGCACATTCTGCCTGCTTTGATATTGAATTGCCCCCTCAATGATCCTGTGCTATTCATCATTCACGTGAACAATGAACATGACACCACTGGAGGACCAGTGGGTAACCAGAGGGGTGAAGCCCTTTAAACCAGCTAGAGAGAGTATAAGCCCTGCAACATAGACCAAATGGCACGGTTGTGTCAGGGCCATAGCAGCCCTAATGAGAACCACGTTTAGAGGGTCTGCATTGTTAATGGCCTTGTGGCACCAGAAATGCTGTGCAACCATTAACAATGCAGAACAGATAAACAGTGCAGTCTTCCGTTTTATTGAGGGCTATGCAGTACCCGACTGCGCTGTGTGGCAGTGCCCTCTAATGGAAGGTGATTTTCTATTAATTAGCTGAAGGTTACCTCATCTGTGCCAATAAGTCCCATCTTAACCCTGGACTGGTCCAAGCACAGAACATCACTGTACCTATTCTTGGCTTGATTGTAAGGCTTCCTGCGAGAAGAGAGAGAAATACAACATTAAGATGCAAACCAATACAAACATTAATCAAATAGTAATGAATATAGGAAAAGCTGAAGGAGACAAGTCCATAAAGTTCCTCCATCAGAAATGTTTTGTGGTCGTTTTCTTAATCACCCTAAAAGAAGGTCGAGCCCAGTCGAGTCCTGTGTGGAAAACGCTGCATGCGAGATTCCAGCCTTAGTACTGCTTCATCTCTAGGATTCTTGCACGATTACTCAAATGATTGCTTATTCCAACAATATTCCAATATTATTTCCAATACGGCAAGAAACATTGTTAATGACACTCATCACAACGGCACATCCGGCAGCCTGCACACCTTTACACGAAGGAATTTGCTGCATCCACGTGACAAATGAGGAATTTCTGGTTAGTGAGTGATGAGCGTACATCATAAACTGCAAAGTGAGCGGGTGAATCAGGCAAATGGTCTCCAACAGTGAGGAACATCTAATTACAGGAGAACACCTACTATATTACCAGACAGGCTCAGCTGTGGCAGTGGAGTTGTTCTCTACCAGCGACTTCACAATACATTTGGTTGCTGCTAAAAAGGGGCACCACAGGGCATTTTAAAGGGGTTTTCCAGGTTGATATTGATGACCTGTCCTCAGGATAGGTCATCATTATCAGATCAGTGGCAGTCTGACACCCCTGCTGTTCACCTTTTAGAGAAGGCCGCTGCGCTCTGGTGTGTGCTGCAGCCTCCTCTCAGCTTACCAGCGCCATCCATGATAAAGCTGCTGTACTTGGTATTGCAGCTCAGCCCCATTGAACTGAATGGGACTGATCAGCGTCTAGGCCACGTGACAGATGAACGAGATGTCACTCGCTTCTTCAAACTTCTGACTGAAGAGGGTGCTAGGTCCCGAGGAGAGGTTATCAATATGAAAACCTATAAAGCCTTGTCTGTGTATGATTGAGGCCTTAAAGAAATATTCCAGTATACAAAGTCTGACTCCTATTGAAAGTATGGGGTAAAAAGAAAAATCCTATGTAATGTTACGTAAAGCCCACAAAAGAAAATGTGGTGTTTATGGCTCTCTGCCTAGGGCTATGACCTGTAGTTCAGATTGCTGGTCGAGCATGCTCACTTCAGCACCAGGACTTATATGAGGCTGTAACTGAGAACTAATGTGAGACACTCAGGACTGAGGGAGCACAATATGAAATACACAAGAGCCAGGCGGAAACTGAGGGAATAGAAGAGCCAGGAATAGATATTAGTAATGTAAGATGGGAGTTCTAGTCTACTACCTACATGGCTTGGTGCTGAAGACAATGCCACTCCTGCTGCACAGAGAAGGGGCACATAGGGAGCACAGTGTGACAAAGGATGTGATATTCACATCGGACTATTTTAGTGAGCGTGCAGCCTTTTTTCAAGTTTCTCATCAGACACCGGAATAATTAAAGGGGTTCTCTGAGTTATATATATTAATGACCTATCCTCAGGATAGGTCATCAATATCAGATCGGCGGGGGTCCGACACCTGGCACCCCTCGCTGATGAGCTGTTTGAAGAGGAGGCGCGCGCCGTATCAGCGCTGCCTCCTCTTCACTGTTTACATGCTGGCTGTAACGGGGGTAGTGGTGAGTAGGGGTAATTACACCTCATTGCCCCATTCATTTCTATGGGAAGAATCGCTTCCATAGACTTGTATGGGAGCGATTCTTCCCATAGAAATGAATGGGGCGGTGAGGTATAATTACACCTACTCACCACTACCCCCGTGTCGGCCAGCATGTAAACAATGAAGAGGAGGCAGCGCTGATACGGCGCGCGCCTCCTCTTCAAACAGCTGATCAGTGGGGGTGCCAGGTGTCGGACCCCAGGTCATCAATATATATAACTCGGAGAACCCCTTTAAGGGCTCATGTACACAAATGTATTTTAGGATCACAAATGCAAAAGACGCAGACAGCACACCAGTGTGTTATCCGCATTTGTATGTCCGCAAAATAATACAACATGTCCTATTCTTGTCCATTTTACAGACAAGGATAAAACAGTTCTACAGAGGGCAGGACGTTCCGTTCTGCAAAATGCGGACCACACACGGCCGGTATGTTTTGCACATAGCAAAAATGGCTGCGGCCCTGTGAATGAGCTCTAAGACGGCCATACACAGATCATTACATTAACAGACCAGTGACATTAACCAAATCTGTATGATTCCATATGTCATATCAGATGTATAACTGAATAATAAAGGACAAATGTGCAGACTTAAAAATTCATGGGCGCTGAACATTTTAAGCCAACTTTTCAATAAAGTACATTAAAGTCACTTTTAAGACCACTGATTGCAGTCATTCTTTTCTAGGCATCCACTGCAAGAGATCATAAGCCTACGGAAAACTAGTATTTGGTTCTGAAGCCCAAAAACCATTTTCACCTGATTTTTTTGTTCTCCCAGGAGATAAGCCCTCACCAGCAGCGGCTCTTCTCTCCACACGTTGACAACACATACATGTGGCTGAGCAGACGACAGCTAATGAATACGTATGGCCAGCTTAATATAGAAAGATGATAATGTAACAATATGCAGAAAAAAAGACTTGCTTTATGTAAGTGTCAGCAAGAGGTGCTACAAGCTGGAGAGACCACGGCAGACAGAACTAAGTCAGGTTGAGAATATTCATTGAAAACAATGGACAGAATGGCATTCTATGCTAGGGGCAGAGAAGCATATTGCACTGTTCAGGTAGCCAAAGAGCCACTAAAAATGATGACAACTATTGAAGGTGTTAGGAAACCGAAGCAAAACCCACCATTCTCAATCTCACCTGAAAACATCAGAGGATGTGAACCCATCCTGACTTATCCCTGCTCACACAGCTTAGGCAATTCTCTATGGGCTACAATAGGCAACTCACCACAAAATCATCTTTCTCCTAACCTGGACGCCAATGAATGGGACATTTCAAATGAAAGTTTATTGCAAGATATGTGCACTATAAATATTTAAAGGCTTTTTTTTAAAATTTCATTAACGATTTCATTAAAACGATCAGTAGTGCTGGCGTTGGAGTCTCTCGCAGCGGCGAGTGAGTGCTGGCGTAGGAGTCTCTCGCAGCGGCGAGTGAGTGCTGGCGTAGGAGTCTCTCGCAGCGGCGAGTGAGTGCTGGCGTAGGAGTCTCTCGCAGCGGCGAGTGAGTGCTGGCGTAGGAGTCTCTCGCAGCGGCGAGTGAGTGCTGGCGTTGGAGTCTCTCGCAGCGGCGAGTGAGTGCTGGCGTTGGAGTCTCTCGCAGCGGCGAGTGAGTGCTGGCGTTGGAGTCTCTCGCAGCGGCGAGTGAGTGCTGGCGTAGGAGTCTCTCGCAGCGGCGAGTGAGTGCTGGCGTAGGAGTCTCTCGCAGCGGCGAGTGAGTGCTGGCGTAGGAGTCTCTCGCAGCGGCGAGTGAGTGCTGGCGTAGGAGTCTCTCACAGCGGCGAGTGAGTGCTGGCGTAGGAGTCTCTCACAGCGGCGAGTGAGTGCTGGCGTAGGAGTCTCTCACAGCGGCGAGTGAGTGCTGGCGTAGGAGTCTCTCACAGCGGCGAGTGAGTGCTGGCGTAGGAGTCTCTCACACCGGCGAGTGAGTGCTGGCGTAGGAATATCACACCAGCGAGTGAGTGCTGGCGTAGGAATATCACACCAGCGAGTGAGTGCTGGGGTAGGAATCCCACGAGTGCTGGTGGAAGAATCCTGCACCGGCGATACTAATACATTACAAATCATAGTGCACACAAAAGACAAACATTATTCCTCAGAAAATGGGTTTCTTATCAGGACGTTACAACTTACTTTGATACATCGAAAGTACCAACCGGTGGCTCTTTTCTAATTTCTTCATACTCCTGAAAAATGCCCCTCTTTTTCATCCTCTTGACATGCTGAACTAAACCCAGTACCGTCATTCCTCCTTCTTCAGGCATGTGTATGGATTGCTCCATGTCTGCGGGCAGTGGTCGAGATTTCTGGGGTAAAGGCGGGATGGAAGGATTGTCAGCAGGCTGTTTATACAATGGGGTGTCCGGAGGGGTCTCCGATTGAGGAGGCGGCCTCCTACAGTTTGTGTTTGCGCTGGAGCTTTTATCACAACAATCGTAGTTGCCGCTAACGGCAGAACCATTCCAGTGCACACAGCCACTAACTCTGTGCGTCTCTGCGTAATTCTTAGTCCTGTTTTCATGGTAATGATTGTGAATAAGTCTGGTATTATCAGTCACATTCTGCTGGGTGCAATTAGAGTTTAGTCTATCACTCACAGGATTTTGCTCAGAGTAAATAACAAAGAGATGGTCCATGCAGTCTCCATTCTCCTGGCCTTGTCTAGAATTGACACATGCCTGTATCCAAGCAACATGGCTTATTTTGGACGTTCCTCCCAAATGCTCTGGTAAAGACTCCTTGGGTATGTGGTTTACCAACTCATGGGCTTTCACTGTGCGCACCTGTGGGCGAAACATTAAGAATTAAAAGGATCCTTTGCACAAGGTCAGGTGAGCGTCAATCCAACCTCGTTCACCTCTCATAGGGGTTAAACGGTAATGCTACCTCCACACGGGTGTGGGCTGTCTCACAAAAATACTGCACAAATTCCCGTAGGCTTCCACACCAAAAACTGCATGTGTTACTTTTTTTTGTGATATTTGATGCCTTTTTTCAGCAGATCTCACCCTTGCATTGAAAAGGGTGAAATCCACACAAAAGAACCACACAAAAGAGTGGACACGCTGCGGATTTCAAAAACCACAAGGAACGGAAAAGCAAAATGTATGAGATCTGTGAAATCTCATACACTTTGCTGGTACTGTTAGAAAAATTAGATTACCCATAACAAAAATCACTTTCAAGATATAGAAAGGATTTCCATATCCACTCCAAATATCACCCCTATAAACTGAGCAAGAAACACCACAGAAAACCTACAAAAGGATAACAGAGTCCATATAGCTCAAAAATTCATTAAATAATGTTAAATAACAATATTAAAAAGAGGCAGATCGAGATAAAGAGCCCAAATAGTGCGGCTCACCTGAACCACTAGCACCCATATACTGTACACTAGGCAGTAAACGCCCCCCACATACTGTACACTAGGCAGTAAACGCCCCCCACATACTGTACACTAGGCAGTAAACGCCCCCCACATACTGTACACTAGGCAGTAAACGCCCCCCACATACTGTACATTAGGCAGTAAACACCACCCACATACTGTACATTAGGCAGTAAACGGCCCCCCACATACTGTACATTAGGCAGTAAACGCCCCCCACAAACTGTACATTAGGCAGTAAACACCACCCACATACTGTACATTAGGCAGTAAACGGCCCCCCACATACTGTACACTAGGCAGTAAACGGCCCCCCACATACTGTACACTAGGCAGTAAACGCCCCCACATACTGTACATTAGGCAGTAAACACCCCCCACATACTGTACATTAGGCAGTAAACAGCCCCCACATACTGTACATTAGGCAGTAAACAGCCCCCACATACTGTACATTAGGCAGTAAACAGCCCCCATATCCTGTATATTAGGCAGTAAACAGCCCCCATATCCTGTATATTAGGCAGTAAACAGCCCCCATATCCTGTATATTAGGCAGTAAACAGCCCCCACATACTGTATATTAGGCAGTAAACAGCACCCATATACTGTATATTAGGCAGTAAATAGCACCCATATACTGTATATTAGGCAGTAAATAGCACCCATATATTGTATATTAGGCAGTAAATAGCACCCACATACTGTATATTAGGCAGTAAATAGCACCCATATATTTATTAGGCGTAATAGCACCCATACTGTATATTAGGCAGTAAAGCACCATATACTGTTATTAGGCAGTAATAGCACCCATATACTGTATATTAGGCAGTAAATAGCACCCATATATTGTATATTAGGCAGTAAATAGCACCCACATACTGTATATTAGGCAGTAATACAAATATCAATGCTGCATAACATTAAGGTTCTTAGGCCCCTTTCACACGAGCGTGAGACTCGGACGTCTCCCGCATCGTGTGCTGTGTACTGACCTCCTGGCACTGAACGGGGTTACATAGCATTATACTGATTTATGACGCTATATAACCCCCGTTCAGTGCCGGGAGGTCAGTACACAGCACACGATGCGGGAGACGTCCGAGTCTCACGCTCGTGTGAAAGGGGCCTAAGAACCTTAATGTTATGCAGCATTGATATTTGTATTACTGCCTAATATACAGTATATGGGTGCTGTTTACTGCCTAATATACAGTATATGGGTGCTGTTTACTGCCTAATATACAGTATATGGGTGCTAGTGGTTCAGGTGAGCCGCACTGTTTGGGCTCTTTATCTGTATCTGCCTCTTTTTAATATTATTTATCATTATTTACTAAAATGAATACTTTGCTGGTACTGTATTAGCATATACAACCACATGTATTTTGCAGTCTGCAAAAAAAAAAAAAAAAAAAAGGATGACATTCGTGTCGCATCTGTTTTTTTTTTTTTCTTTTTTGTGCATCCATTGTAACAATGCCTGTCATTGTCCGCCATTGCGGAATGGACATGGAATGCACACGGAGTAACTTCCGCTTTTTTGCGGACCCATTGAAATGAATGATTCCGCATACAGTCCTAAAAAACACAGAACGAACATGGAAAGGAAATATGTTCATGTGCATGAGCTCTTATGCTGAGGTTTTTCTGCACAAGAATTTCGCAACGTGTGTAGGTAGCCCAAGCCTGATCATACACAACTAGATTTTCAGATGCAGTTTTGAAGCCAGGTGTGTATTAAAAAAAAGCGAAGTAGAATCTGCCACGTGTTGTGGTGGCGATGCATTCTGGATGCAGCAAAAATGCATAAAAGAAAAAAAACATGCAGTTTTTGCAACATATCTGCATTTACGTTGCATTTCCTTCCAATCAAGAGAAGGCACACAGCAAACAAATGACATTAACGTAACTAAGTTTTGTCATTAATGTACACTGGACAGTTTTGCTGTGCGTGACTTTCCCCCCTTTGTTGAAAGGAAACGTAAATCCATAAATGCGGATATGTTGTTGCCAAAACCGTACACCAAAATGCAGCAAGGCTAATATGATCCATACCCGGTTATGGTGTTAACAAATGCATCAGAACACCGGATCAAATGTGACCGCGTATAGGCAGCCGAAAAGTGTTTATCAAGTTTCTAGTTGTAGGTATTTGAGGTCCGCAGGGATACTACAATAGACAGAATGGCTGCCTCCTGACACTCTACTTTTCAGGCAGTGCTCTAGCTTTAAGCACACTTTCAATGTTCACAGTACCACAATACATTAAAGGTACATTCTATTTGCTTTATAAATAATTCAGTTCTTTGCTAGAAAACTACCTCCTGTAATTGACCTTATAACAACATTTTGAGAACCTCACTGGAAAACCCAAGCAAAAAAAAATCATAAAAAAAAAAAAAAAAGACCAAAACAAAAAATAAAAAAAAGCCAAACAAGCAAAACAAAAACACATAAAAATATAATACGCTACCCGTTCTCTCAGCTTTTCTCTGACGAAAAGTCGTAAAACAGCAAACGGAGCTCGAAACCAAAGAGGAGAGGATACAATAAAAACACATTTTAACCGCGCAGGAAAAGCACCCTAGGGACAAAAGGAAGGAAAAATTGAACATACATAAAAGAAAAAAAAGTACCCTACAAAATGCTTCCATGTGACTCAATGTATTTCCATACACACTTGCATGATACAGTTTATAGTCAGAATGTTTATTCCAGTAATCCTCTAAATTGTTTTAAAGGTGTTGTCTCACTTCAGCAAATAGCATTTATCATGTAGAGAAAGTTACTACAAGGCACTTACTAATGTATTGTGATTGCCCTTTAATACAACTACAATGGAAGCTGTTATCTTTTTAAATTGAGCTCCCTTTAGTGGCATCTACATGAGTGTTTTCAAGTAGGGGAAGAGAAGAAAGTTTTGTGCCAGGCCCTATAGCAGTTGCGTGGTCTGCCTCTATTTCAGGTAGGCCAGTGTATCCTAGGGTTACGACCACCCTGCAAACCAGAAGTGGTGGCCGCGTTTGCACACTGTAAAAAAAAAGAGCTGGCCTCTCTAGTGGCTGGGACAGTCGAAGCGCAGATCAGCATGCATGTGCAGCAGCCACCTTACAGGCCAACACATATCTGAGCTGCAGCAGTGGCAGTAACCCCTGGAAACAGGCGATGGGAAAAGTGAAGGACGCAATATAGACAATCACAATACATTAGTGTCTTTTATTAAAGGGGTTGTCCCATGACTAATGTCAAAAATGAAAATCAGACATTATATAGTACATGACAACCTCTTTCTAACAAAGCTAGAATCAGCCCTGTACCTCACATGGATCCAGAGATCTCCCCATTTATTGCTCTGCTAGATTTATATCAAGCTGACAGATCAAGGGGAGTGTCTTTTCTGCTGCAGCTCATGGGGTGTGTCCATGCTCTCCCGATCACAGCTCAAGGGGAGTGTCTTTTCTGCTGCAGCTCAGGGGGCGTGTTTTCCTATCACGGCTCAGGAGGCAGTTGAAGAATGGAACTGAGCGTGTGCGGCCATAACAGTGAGCAGGTCAAAGAAATAAAAAAAAAAATAAATAAATAAAAAAAAATGCTATTGGCACTATACAGATACATTTTATTGAATAACTCAGTGGCTAGGCTAAATTTTTTAATTACATGCAGTTACAAAAGTATTCAGTATTCAAAGGGACAACCGCTTTAACTTTCTCTACATAATCAGTACCATTTGCTGAAGTGAGATAATCCCTTTAATATCTATAACAAGATGAATATGAAACAGATTTTAATAAAAGCAGAAACTAGATACTATTTAGGTTTCTTGTTCAACCCCCTAACAGTTTTGCTTGAGCTCGGCCAGGGGGAAAGGGGGGTGATGGTGATAAACTGAAAGGTGAAAAGTTTGTCCTGCCATTATTACAACTAAAAATACCACACACAGCTTGCATTTTTAGGGCTTTTGTTTTTCCAAAGGTGTGGATGTGTTTTTCTCAGACCTTTTTCCCCACTATAGAGAAGGAGATGGAAAAACATCTAAACAAAAACAATTGTTCCAACATACTACTTTCATATCCTGAATTTCCGCCTTTATTTCCTGTAGACTTTCAGCTAACATCTGGAGCTGGTAATTTTTTTTCAGAAAAAAAATAAAAATGCACCAAACGATGTGAATCTACCCCAGAATGAGTTTTCCAGTTTGCGTCAACATCCCAACAAGAACCGTGCAAGAGTAGTACCTATGTAACTAGCTGGGCGGGAGGAGCTATAAACTAGCTGGGTGTTAGAGGCGGTGCTGGAGGTGTGGCAGAGAAAAGAGAAGTGCACCATGGATTTGGTTGGATTCTGCAACAGGAAGTGCTACATACAAGATGAAAACAAACCATGGTGAAAATGGGTCAGGAGAGTCCAAAATGAAAAAAAGCTTGGGGAAGATGTACATGAGGTGAGCAACTACATGAACATATCTGGAAAAACCATAGCATTCCCGGAAACCCCCTTTAAAGGTACTTAAAGAGGACCTTTCACGCTTTTGAGATACAGTAGGTAAATACCTTTACTGGCAGGGCAGCCCACGCTGATGCTGTCACCTGGACAGGTTATTAAAAACAGCGTTCCTGCGCCCCGCTGTGCCCCCCTGTATTTTTCCCACTCAGTATGCTAATACTGAGCATCGGTACAGGGAGAAGAAGACGCCAGGGTTTCTCAATGGGCGTCTCCTTCTCCCTGGCTGTGCCGCGATCCAATCACATCGGAGAACGTCACAGCCAAGGAGTTTTTTCCTTCCTGGCTGTGGAGCTTTCTGATGTGATGTGTGTGGGCGCAGGAGCCTATTATGAATAACCTGGCCAGGTAACAGCATCAGCGGGGGCTGCCCTGCCTGTAAAGGTATTTACCTACTGTATCTCAAAAGCGTGAAAGGTCCTCTTTAAAGATAACCCATCACCATTACGGACTAACACCATTTCTTCAGGAAGTAGAAAAGCTGGTTTAGGGTCCACTCACACGTCCGTACGTTTGAATCCACATCCGTTCCGCAAATTTGCGAAACGGAAGGCGGACCCATTCATTTCAATGGCTCCGCAAAAAATTCGGACAGCACTCCGTGTGCTGTCCGCATCCGTTGTTCCATTCCGTTCCGTTATGTGGATGCACAAATAAGATAGAGCTTGTCCTACTTTTGTCCGCATTATGCGGTCCGTGGTCCCATTGTAGTCAATGGGTCTGTAAAAAATGCGGATGATATGCGGAACGGATCAATATGTCATCTGCAATTGCGGATCCGTTTCCAGGAAATAAAGAAAGAAAGAAATACCCTACCAACATATATTCCCCAGTCTGATTTTTTTTTTTGCAGAAAAACTGAATGGATGCGGATGTACAATTGGGAAAAACTGAAGGTTTTTGCGGAAACTCGGATCAACAAAAAACGGAACGAAAATCTGGAAAAGAAAAATACTGACGTGTGAATAGACCCTTACTCCGCTGACGCTGGCAGGAATCAGATGAAGGGCCTAGCTGAGTCATGGGCACACTGTTCACTGGCAACCTGTACTATGTACATTTTAACGCTCATTAATAAATCACTCCGAGACTCAAATAAGAAATCTGCTCTTCATCTGTGAATTTTGTGCGAGAGCCAGTAGACTATCCCAGACTTCTATCTCTTTGCTGGCGCTCCTATGCACTTTTGTGTTTTGTTTTTTTTGTGTGACTTTTTGCATTTGCATTTTTGCAGTGTTTTTGGCAGAAAATAATGACAGCTCCAAATATTAGCTGCAGGTCTATGGGAAATATGAAACAAAGGACAAACGAGCGTGTTTTTGCTCCTAGACTTTTTATTATGTGTTTTTTGTCTTTAAAAAAAAAAATGAAGCTTGCTGCAGCAATTGGCGTTTTGACACCTTCTCTATAAGGGAAAAAATATCACGAAGAAACCGCTAGTGGCAAAATAGGCTTTTTGCAAAAAATGTCGGAAAAGCTGCTGCATAAAAAAAAAAAAAAAAAAACACTGCCAAAACTGGACTATTGCCAAATTCATGTTTGAAGGGACCTTTACAAACAATTATGGTTTACTAGACACATAAAAGGACATTGGACAGGGCTTCTGGCCTGCAGTCTATCATGGTAGTTCTGCCCATACAGCACGACCATACAGAGGGAGCACACAGTGCATCCATCCTGCGATTCCACTCATGGAGCATACTCTTTATTTTAATTTTTGAGCTACTCAAAGACTCTTGACATATCTGTTTCAGGAAGTACTTATATCCTTAATTAAATAATTCTGGAGCATATTTTCTTCTCGGTTATACTTCCTAGAACTTTTTGAATAAAAGTTACAAATAGAGGTCACCATTTATCATATTTTTTGCTTTATAAGACGCACTTCCCCCCCCAAAAGTAGGGGGGAAATTGCCGTGCGTCTTATAAAGCAAATACAAGTAAGCGCTTCCATTATGGAAGCGCTCACTAGTATACATTAGGCGCCAGGACCCCCATCAGATCAGCCCACCCAGCCCCATAAGGATAAAATAAAAAATTCTCTCACCTCTACTGCGCCGCGGCTCTGATCCAGGCCGGCTCTGCACTGTCCTGACCGTGTACAGCGTCAGGACGTAGTGCGCACACTATGACCTGACGCTGCATGCAGGAGAAGAAATAGGAGCGCCGGACCCGGAGCGGTGCCGCGGCGCAGCAGAGGTGAGAGAATTTTTTATTTTATCCTTATGGGGCTGGGTGGGCTGATCTGAGGTGTGATGGGGGCACAGTCATCTAATATGGGGGCCAATCTGAGGTCTGATGGGGGTAGAGGGGGCTGATATGGGGGCTGATCTGAGGTCTGATGGGGCCAGAGTGGGCTGATATTGGGGGCACAGTGGGCTCATATGGGGCATAGTGGGCTGATCTGAGGTCTGATGGGGGCACAGTGGGCTGATATGGGGGCATAGTGGGCTGATCTGAGGTCTGATGGGGGCAGAGTGGGCTGATATGGGGGCACAGTGGGGTGATATGGGGGCACAGTGGGCTGATCTGAGGTCTGATGGGGTTCTAACATGGAGGGCTCATATGGGGGTCTGATGTGATGTCCTGAAATTTATGGGGGGTCTGATATGAGGTGAGATGAAAAATATTTTTTTTTCTTATTTTCCTACTCTAAAATCTGGGGTGCGTCTTATCAGGTACGTCTTATAAAGCGAAAAATACGGTAAGTTGTTACAGGGGTTATCCTTACACAGTTTAATACTGTCAGCACTGATTGGACAGGGTCAGACTATGCAGAGACAGGCACCCTACCCCCTCAGAATGGTGACAGGTCCTATTTAACCCTAAATGCCTTTTTAAAATTAAAATATCTGCCATAAAAATTTAAATAGACCTAGGTTAACTGTGTTAATATAACAAAATTGCATAAGTGCACCAGAAAGCACTTGATAACATACCTTTAGAAGGTTCAATATCTTTACACACAGTTCATAATCAAAATTTCCATAAGTGGAATTAATCATATCATAAATGAAGATGAGGCCATTCCTCTGCGTCTCCACCCTATGAACCAAGAACATTAAAGAAAATAGGTTATAACATCTAGCACACTGTAAAGACTGTACCAGTAGTAGCTAAAATTTTAACCAATGCAAATATCTCAAGGTTTGTCAAATGTGTCCACATGCTGCAGATGACCAGCAATTTCATCCAAACCGTAGTATAAAAATGGGGTTTGGGGAAACTGAGCCAAAAACAATATTTCATTCACGTGGCTGCCAACATCTTATTCATTCATGTGGCTCTTGATGTACGAGCGCTCTTCCAGAAAGTATTATCAGCACAGAACAGGCAGTAACGTCAAAAATCAATAAGACAATACAAGGAGATCCGCTTTCACATAACGGCAAATAATGCCATTCATTGATACCAAGAAAATCCAAAATTATAATCCTAACTTCCACATAACAATAAAACATTTGCTTGAAATGGATTACTCATTTTTCCCAAAAATATATTATGGCAAAGCTTCCCCTGCAGCCTCATTCTGATGGGAAGGAAAGGATTAAGTGATCACTCGTCAATAAATTACCTCTCAATGGCTTTATCTAGCTGGTAGATAATTGCCTGGAGAACGGCCTTATGCGTGGTTACATCCGGCCGGTGAAGTCTAGCAGTGAACAAGGCTAGCGCTGCTCCATTTGCATCTCTTCCGGGCTGTAATTGAGAAGCACAAACACTGTCATTATGAAATGCTAGGAAAAGAAATGTATAGCCCTATATTTTACAGCTTAAAGGGAACCTGTCATCACCGAAACACCCCCTGAACTAGAGTAAGTGTTGTATAGTGTAAGTGATGCTGAATCTGATTATGTAATTTTTATCTTCATACTCACTTCCATTCCGACGCTGTGCTCCCACAAACCAGCAGTAAAATGCACTCAGTGGACTCTTCTTTGAGTCCTCTCCATTATGTGAGTGAGCATTGGAGTCCACTGAGTGCATTTTACCGCTGGTTTGTGGAAGCATAGCATCAGAATGCAAGTGAGTACGAAGATAAAAATTACATGTTTGGATTCAGCATCACTTACACTATACATCGCTTACTCTAGTTCAGGGGGTGTTTCGGAGATGACAGGTTCCCTTTAAATCCAATTAATCTATACACGTGGTTAAACTAAAGGGGTTTAGATGTATAATGTACGTTTCCAAGACTGTCTAATAATTCAGATTATTTTATAACCCAAGGACAGTATCAGTATCTTTGTAGAACCCCAAATTTTGTATGACAATATGTGACTCCGGCAGGGGGCCACACATCCAACTGGGCCATGGCTAGAAGAGACGGCAGACATAAGGCTTGTATACAACGAAATGTTCCAGGCTTTGTGAAAATATATGAAGAGGGAAGACAGACCCCAAAATACAGCCATAAACAACCCACACCATGTCAAGATTGAGCAGAGACAGCACCTTCACAACCACTGTAACTATGAGACTGCCATAGCAGTGCAAGCACTGCACACCAGCCTGCCATTACAGCCACCCTATGCAGGCAAGTGCCTCCAACCAGCCTGATTTACAGGTAATTCATTTCCAAAGTAGGGCGACTACTGAACGCAGCTGGAAAACAGACTTAGAGGGAGAACATGTACTGCCTAACCACAGAATAGGCGATTACTGTATGATTGCTGGGGGTTCATATGTAGGAACCCCACCACAACACAAGAACATAGGTCCTAGAGTCCCTTTACCACAGGGTTCACCTTTTTCTGGTGGACGGAGTGGTGGTCATACAAGTACACAGGGGAACCCTGTTCTCATAATCGCTGGGCCATGCAGTGTGACCCCCTCCCCCCCAGTGACCATACATTTATCACCAATCCTAATAGAATGAACCTATTCTTGTAAACTAACCAAATGCAGTCAATAACAATTTACTTTAACTATATAATCTCCAACCCCTTTAAATGTAAAGCTTTAGAAGTGAGAATACAGGACTTTGCCATTGGTAATACTTACTAAAACTGTAAATTTACCACTCAGTAGCTCAGAGCGTAGAGGTTCTTCATCTGGATTTATGTTGTAGATCCCTTCTTTAAGTCTTGTGTTCTGTTAAGTGAAGCAACAGGTAAAGCACATGAGCACTTTATTTTACCTGTATTGTTCCAGCCATCACGCGTCACCTTGCTGTCCACGATCACTCTTCATCATACATATTTATAGGCCTCTACAATGTTCAGCGGTGACGCAGACTCATTTTATTACAGATGACAAATCACAGGCGGCAAAATCTGATTGGGCAACTGACTGAATGAGCAATTAATTAGAAAGTAATGAGGTGCTCGGGAAAGCAGGGTTGGGATGGGGGGATTCCAACCAATTGTCCTGATGAAGGGGTTTTCAGTCCAAGTGAACCTGACACTACACTACCTGTCACTATACGGCTGGGTTATAGCATTCTACGTATGACAGTCTCAATATGGTCAGTTTTAGCATTTTGGCCAGAAATGTTATAATACAGTGTGTGCTGTATGTCAATTACTGGCATCCGGCGCATGCACAGTAAAGCATCAAAGCAAAAGGTGGCTACTTTGAAGAACCTGGAATATAAGACATATTTTCAGTTGTTTCACACTTTTTTGTTAAGTATATAATTCCACATGTGTTAATTCATAGTTTTGATGCCTTCAGTGTGAATCTACAATTTTCATAGTCATGAAAATACAGAAAACTCTTTGAATGAGGTGTGTCCAAACTTTTGGTCTGTACTGTATGTACTAATAAAAAAAAAAAAAAAAAAAAACATTTCCAAAATGTATTATTGCTTTTAGAGGGTTTTGACGAAAGTTGCCCAAGCTACCAGGGCACAGCACACCGAGCACATCTACCAGGCCCACTTCTGGGCTAGGTTGAGGGGATTGCACAGCCAAATTCAGGACTGTTGGCAGAGTAAGGAGATCGCTACCTGCTTCAGGTATTTCCAAATTCCACATTAAAGACTAGTTTCCAGTCAGTAAAAAAAGAGTGATGTACACAAAATAATTTTACATACATAACAATATTACCAGGTCATAAAGCAAATCTCAAAAGTGTTTTCTGGGACTTGGATATTGATAACCTGTTCTCAGGATAAGGGCTCATTCACACAGCCGTCACCTGGGTCCGCAATCCTGGAGATGCGGTGCGGAATTGAGGCATGGATCGGAACCCCACGGAAACACTACAGAGTGCCTCTGTGGTGTTTCTGTCCATGCCTCCACACCACTGTGGTGTGGACAGTCTGATGCGGATGGGTCCATGATCCGCACGGTCGTTGCCTGTGCATTGCGGACCACAATGTGCGGTCCGCAGCACGGACACGGCAGGCACACGTTCATATGAACAAGCCCTAAGTCAACATCAGGTCTGACATCCCCACCGATCATCTGTGTTGGTCAGCCATCAGAAACTGACAGAACTGGAAGCAGAGAATGGGAGCTGAGCTACGCCAGCACCAGAAACGACATAGTGGGTGGAGTCTTCAACTTCCTGTCCTGTTCACTGTACAGATTCCGGCAGCTGACCACTGCGATAAGATGTTGATGACTTACCCTGAGAATAGGTCATCAAAATCCATGCCCTGGAATCCCTTTAAACACAATGCTTATTAATAACCAAGAAATCAGCCTAGACTTACTCTGTAAGCCTGGAATAAATCAATCGCTCTAGAAACATCAAACTTCCGAGCCATTAAAAACTTCACAGCAGTGTTAGGAGGCACCGTAACCACTTGTGGTTGTTCCCGGTTCTTCAGTTCAGAGATAAACTCCTCAATTGCCTGTCAAATGAGAAGAAATCATTATTGTGATGAACCAAACTATACAGGTCTTCAAAATGCACTCCATAACAGCAGTAACATTTTTGCCTGTGACCTAAAAGAGCGCATGAAAAGTAGACTTGACAACGAAGACTGACCGGTGACAAACAATCCAGAAAAATTAGTAAATGCTCGGTGACAGGTTCCCTTTAACCACAGTAGAAATCTCCCTTAGGTCCAAGGTGGGGGGAGGAGGAATCAATCATATGATCAGCCATGTAAAAGCAGACCTTCCGCAGTAGAACCAACAAGACCAGTTTGTTAATAACCAACTACCATACTAAAATTAAGCCTTGATGGCGCTCAGATAGGTCTACTGCTGGCACCCCAGCTGATCAGTTGGGGCTCCAATGAGCGCTGCAGCCTCCTCGCAGCTTACCAAGCACAGCACAGCTCATTAAAGGGGTTGTCCACTTTTTTCTATTGATGACCTATACTCAGGATAGGTCATCAGATTGCTGGGGGTCCAACTTCTGGCATCCTCGCAGATCAGCTGTTTGACGAGAAAGCCGCACTCATACAAGCGCTGCCTGCTCTTCGATGTTTACCCGCTCGCCGTCGATATCTCAGGTGTGAGCAGGTTTAAAGGGTTATTCTCATTTTAGACAATGGGGGCATATCGCTAGGATATGCCCCCATTGTCTTATAGGTGCGGGTCCCACCCCTATATCCAGAACGGAGCCCCCGAAGTGAATGAGGGCGCACTGCGCATGCGCAGCCGCCCTCCATTCATTTCTATGGGGCCGCCGAAAATAGCCGAGCGCTGGCTCGGCTACTTCCGTCGGCTCCATAGAAATGAATGGGAGCGCACCGCGCATGCATGGCCCGGCTCCCATTCATTTCTATGAGCGGCGCGGGGAGCTGTGCCTGGTGGTGGCCGGACCCCCGGAAACCTGGGGTCCTCCAGGCGCAGCGCTCCCCGCTCCGTTCTGGATATAGGTGCGGGTCCCAGCGGTGGGACCCGCACCTATAAGACAATGGGGGCATATCCTAGCGATATGCTCCCATTGTCTAAGATGAGAATACCCCTTTAATTACAACTATGGCGTCCCCATTCATTTCTATGGGACAGCTGCGTCTGTTTAAGTGAACAGAATAAAGCCATCCCATTGAAGTGAATGGGGACGCCACTGTTGTAATTACACTGCTTGCTGCTGCAGTTGCGGCAGGGAGCAGATAAACAATGAAGAGAAGGCAGTGCTCGTACGATTGGTTGGAGTCAGGAGTCGGACACCGGCCAACCTGATATTGATGACCTATCCTGAGTATAGGTCATCAACAGGAAAAAAAGTGAACAACCCCTTTACATAGAGTCTGTGCTTGGTACTGCAGCTCAGCCCATTCACATGAATGGGACTGGCCCACGCCTAGGCTACATGACAGATGAATGTGAGGTCACAGACATCACCAGAGCTCAGCGACCTCTTCAAACAGCTGATTGGCAGAGGTGCCGACCCCCACCTATCACATATTGATGGTCTATCCTCAGGATAGGCCATCAATATGAAAATCATGGAAAATCCCTTTAACTGAAGTACAGTATAGGATAAATGTTCTACAATTTCCTGACACACTGAACGGCACTATAGCCACATTACAATGCTGTATTCATGTTTAATCACATTTTGTAATAAAATCCCAGTTATAAACTCATCTAAAGAATGGCTGATTACGTTACAAGGTAGAAAATAAGTGTGCTGACTATAAATGCCATCTCCTCATCCTTCCATGGATTCTGCCAGCAGAGAATCAATGAAAGATCATCAGGAAGTAGAAGGAAGTCATCTCACAGTGCAATAAAAAAAAAAAGTCTATTTATCGGGTCATTTGCTTCCCCAAGGGAGTTGTCGGAAATATTTCAATATGCAGACACAGGGAGACAGATGAGAGCTGTCAATAGGAATGGGAAGACTGTAATAAATGATAAAAGCCTGACCATAGTCAAAAAAATCAATATGGCAGGACCAGCATCTCATTACCATGTGGAATCATACTGAACACAGCCAAATGGCTTTCCCCACATCGCCCTCATTTATTCCTCTAGGCAGCAACCACAGCAGGAATGTGGAGCTATGACCATAATGGTGGTCAAATACATTAGAAAAAAAATAGGTTGATCAACCACAGAAGTAACGATCACCTGGTAAGCAACCATGTTGCCGATGCAGCCACGCACATACCATCTGCTCCAGTCATTCAAACTGCACGTACATTTTCAATGATACAGAGGATCTTTTGCAGACTTTCTTCCAGACAATGGCGAAGCGTTGGCTGAAATAATCTTGTTATTAACCCGATTAATGTCTATGTTTGAAACTGTCCATTATCATCACCTTTAGTGTACGGCAAGTGAAAAATAGAATACAAAAAAAAAAAAACTATGAAAAAAAAAAAAAAAAAAAAGGATTTTTTTGAAAAATAAAAAAAATTTGAAATATATATATATATATATATATATATATATATATATATATATATATATATATATATATTTTTTAAGGGGTCAGCAACCTTCAGCACTCCAGCTGTAGTCAAACTACAACTCCCAGGACGCACACTTGCTCAGCTGCTCTCAGAAGTCCCATAGAGAGAATGGAGCATGCTGGGAGTTGTAGTTTCATAACAGCTGGAGTGCTGAAGGTTGCCAATACTCAAGATCAATTCATCCGATCAGCAGGGCTTCTTCACTTGTGGGGGGCCGTCGCCCCAGAGGAAGAAGAGCCCACCTGCCTCAAGATTGACAGGACTGGACATTTAGCCTGGTTCTGACAATTTCCTGCCCTCGCAGATGGGAAATTGTCAGAGCCAGGATAAATGTCTGAGCCTGTCAATCTTGAGGCAGGTGGGCGCCCCTTCCTCTTGGGGTGGAGGGGGACAGCCCCCACAAGGGAAGTCCTGCTAATGAGACAACTCAATTCACTCATCTCTAATGGGAAGGAAGCCTTACACAGACAATACACTGAGCAAGTAGCAATGTCACGGTGGTTGAGGATTCACTGTACCATTGCTAACCACAACCACACAGCATCGTATTGTCATCCATTATCATATGACATGTGAAGATGGTTTATACGCTGAACTTTAATATGTCTGGCCATACACATTTGACAGACTGACTCAGTCCAGAGTCTATGCCTGCGCAGTGAGCCTCTCAGGCCAAGCACACAGAAGATCGGCTCACTGTGCAAGCGCTGAAAACTAATCTGCACACTACAAGTACTCAGGCATCAATCAGGGGGAAAGAGGCCCAAACACTGCCCTCTTGACTTCAAGCAGACTTGTTTTTTGGGAAAGACATAGCTGGTAACATGATGACTACAGCTGTGAGGTACTGTGGGCGGTATGAGAGGCATTATGGCGGCGACAGGTTTCTTTTAGGAGAATATAGGAGTTTTGCAGTCTGTAACCATGAAGAAAAAGGTCTGCAAAGGAAATATAGACACAAAGCACACAGAAGGAGTAGAAGTTTATCAAGACTATGGAAGCGCTGGAGCCATAAATGTGGCTGCACATATGTCTGTCACATAGGTCTCACTGGAATGGAAGTAGTTATTGTAAAACCTCCATGAATGAGGAAGAGCCTATATAAAGGCAGCATGCCAACCACACTCCTTATAACACTCCGCCATGATAGAGAGCTCTGAGGCCAAGGCTTTACCTGCAGCTAATTACTGTCCAGAGAATGACAAGTGCGCTGAAAGGCTGCAATTTACTATGTCCGCTGATGATTTGGTAATTAGACAGCGCATAATTACATTAGTAATCTAATATGATAGGGCTGCCAAACAATGGCCATGTCAGATTAATGAGCAGTCAGGAACTTCTACAAAAATCCAAGGGATTTTCTGGGAACTGATATGGAAAAAACAATTACTAGAATTAGGCTACTTTCACACTGGCGGCAGGCCTGATCCGGCAGGTGAAGGGTGCTGCCGGATCAGGCCTGCCGCAGTGACATGTGTGGAGCCGGAACCGCGCTCCGGCCCCACACATGTCACACTGTACATACATATACATACACATAAACATACACACACATATAGACATACAACACACATACATACTTACATGCTCCCCGGCAGGTCTTCGGAGCGTCAGGACGGCTCACACAGGTCACGATTCCCCACAGCGCCCTCTGCTGGGCGCCTGGTGGAATCATGACGATTCCACCAGGCGCCCAGCAGAGGGCGCTGTGGGGAATCGTGACCTGTGTGAGCCCTCCTGTCCCTGACGCTCCGAAGACCTGCCGGGGAGCATGTAAGTATGTATGTGTGTTCGTATGTCTATATGTGTGTGTATGTTTATGTTTATGTGTGTGTCTGTGTCTGTATGTGTCTATGTGTAGCCGGATCCGTAATGGACTCCATTGAAAGTCAATGGAGGGCGGATCCGGTTACCATTATGGTCACACCAGACGGATCCACCCCCATTGACTTGCATTGGGGGTCATTCCGGATCCGTCTTGGTGCGGATGCCTGGACATGAGAGCAAACAGCAGCATGCTGCGGTTTGTTCTCCGGTCTGAAGACGGAACGGAATGCTTTCAGGAGCATTCCGTTGTCTTCAGTTCAGTTTTGTCCCCATTGACAATGAATGGGGACAAAACTGAAGCGTTTTATTCCGGTATTGAGCCCCTATGACGGAACTCAATACCGGAATTTTAAAACGCTAGTGTGAAAGTAGCCTTAGGCAGGGAACATTACAGAGAGATAAGTAATTGGGTGAGCTAGCCAGACCAAACCCAAGGCTGTAGGTCCCACCAGTAACCTCCCTATAGACACATAGCTGTGGTTCTCCTGGTCTGTCAGCAGACATGTACCTATGACACTGGCTGACCTGTTACATGTGCACTTGACAGCTGAAGAATCTGTGTTGGTCCCATGTTCATATGTGTTCACATTGCTGAGAAGAATTATGTTTTATTATATGCAAATGAGCCTTTAGGAGCAACAGGGCGTTGAGTTATGATACTTTCAGAAAATGCAAATTAAGCCGATGTAATAAGGATGTCCACTTTGCTCTTGTTGCGCCCAAGTTCCCCTCCTTTCTTTGGCCAGCAACTCCCTCGCTGCTTTGCCTCGGTCTTGCTCTTTCAATGAAAGCTGGCTGCGACAGCCAAGTCGATTTTATTTGCATGTAGGGGAGATGTGGAGATGTGTTCAAAATGTAGTGGGCGCGCCTAATTACTGCAGCACAGCTGCCACTGAAGTTAAAGGGAACCTGTCATCAACTTTATGTTGTCCATACTAACAGCAGAATAAAGTAGAGACAGGTGAGTTGATTTCAGCGGTCTGTCATTTATAAGTTAAAAGTAAGTGGTTGCCGAGAACCAACATCACAAACATTGCAGATTAGGCTTGGAAAAGAGTCAAATCTTCATGAGAAGAGTCATGGTTATTCATGAATTCCTGCTTTCCCTGCCCACCTGATGATGACTGACAGGTTTTTACCTAGTTTTCTCCCTTTCTCTCTAGGAGAGAACTTCCAATCATCAACAGATGGTTGGGGAGAGCAGGAGATTAGGAGTAACCATTAGAGATGAGCGAGTAGTGAAATATTCGAAAGTTCGAAATTCGATTCGAATAGACTGCGAAATTCGACTATTCGACCAAATATCGAATCCCATTAAAGTCTATGGGAAAAAAATGCTCGCCACTTGGAAATCTCAATTCGACCACTTGGAGGTCACCAAGTCCACCCTGAAACCTCAGAGAAGGATGCCAACACTGCTGGAATGCAACTGGGACAGCAGGGGAAGCATGTCTGGGTGCATATAACGCGCCCAAGTCGCACTATTACGCCACTATCACAGCCTCTCAACAATACACTCCAAAGACAATCTAACCTCTCTGTAAAGTGAGACCATACAAGGAAACCTTCTTTCCTCAACATTGCCATGGACCCCAAGCCAAACTAGACAAAAAAGAAGATAAAATTCTGCACCCCTTAAAATCACGTTGCCTATGACAACCACAGATGGCATAGGCAAGGGGGAAAGCAAATAGACCCCACCCCTAATTGTCATTGTGTGTGTGTGTGAAATGTGGTCAGACATGTCTTCTTTAAAATGTAAAAACAACTCAAACACATGCAGAAGCCTTAAAATGCCCAAATTGTTGGCGCTTGAGATGTCAGTGACCCGACCTGGCCCAGTGTCATGTCTAGCAGGTAAAGCAGTGGGGATGTTGAGGGAATGCGTAGGACCGCAAAAGGCAGGAAGAGGCCGTGGGCTGGCCAGAGGCTCATGGAAAATTTTGTGGAGGCCCAAGAGGTGAGACCTGTTAAAAATTATGTGGAGGCCCAAGAGGTGAGACCTGTTAAAAATTATGTGGAGGCCCAAGAGGTGAGACTTGTTAAAAATTATGCGGAGGCCCAAGAGGTGAGACTTGTTAAAAATTATGTGGAGGCCCAAGAGGTGAGACGTGTTAAAAATTATGTGGAGGCCCAAGAGGTGAGACGTGTTAAAAATTATGTGGAGGCCCAAGAGGTGAGACCTGTTAAACATTTTGTGGAAGCCCAAGAGGTGAGACCTGTTAAACATTTTGTGGAGGCCCAAGAGGTGAGACCTGTTAAACATTTTGTGGAAGCCCAAGAGGTGAGACCTCTTAAAAATTATGTGGAGGCCCAAGAGGTGAGACCTCTTAAACATTTTGTGCAGGCCCAAGAGGTGAGACCGGTTAAAAATTATGTGGAGGCCCAAGAGGTGAGACCTGTTAAAAATTACGAGGAGGCCCAAGAGGTGAGACCTCTTAAACATTTTGTGGAGGCCCAAGAGGTGAGCCATAAACATATAAATTTTTCTTATTTACGGAGCAATTCTACGGCGGTTAAGGAGGAGGAGGAGGAGGTGGAGGAGGAAATGGCACTTCATACAGATGGCACTTCACTTTTGGCTGCTTTCCACGGTTGGAGAAGCAAAGTCCGGGTCAATCCACTTGCTGTTCATTTTGATTAGCGTCAGCCTGTCGGCACTGTCGGTTGACAGGCGGCTGCGCTTATCGGTTATAATGCCCCCGGCTGCGCTGAACACCCTTTCTGATAGCACGCTGGCGGCAGGGCAGGCAAGCACCTCCAAGGCGTACAGGGACAGTTCCAGCCACGTGTCCAACTTGGAGACCCAGTAAGTGTAGGACGCCGAGGGATCGGGGAGGACAGGGTTACGGTCTGCCAGGTACTCCCGCAACATCCGCCGATACTTGTCCCTCCTGCTGATAGCGGGCCCCGCAGTGATGGAAGTTGCACGAGGCGGGTGCCATGAACGTGTCCCACACCTTGGAGAGTGTTCCCCTGGTGGCTGTGGGCCCGATGGATGTTGTGGGACTCTGGAGACCCTCTCCTCTCTGCCGCCAGCGATGGTGGGTGGGAAAATCTCCATCATGTTCTGCACGAGTTCCCTCTGGTATTCCAGCAATCGATTTGTCCTCTCCTCTACCGGAATAAAAGAGGAGACGTTATCTTTATACCGGGGGTCCAGGAGTGCGAAGACCCAGTACAGTTTGTTCTCCACTATCCGGACAACACGTGTATCCCGGGAAAAGCAGCCCAGCATGAAGTCAGCCATGTGTGCCAGACTCTGAATAGGCATGACCTCACTGCCCCCACCAGAAGGATCACTTGCCATTTCCTCCTCTTCCGCCTCCTCTCCGCCCCATCCGCGCTGAACCAATGGGACGCACACAGCCTGACTGCTACCCTCGCCGCCAGCATCCTCCTCCTCTTCCACAGCCACCTCCACGTCGTCCTCCTCCTCATCCTCCTCCTCCTCCTGCAACTGCCACCGTGAAGCAGACAAAAGTGTGGTCTGACTGTGTAGCTCCGTTGCGTCTCCTCCTACCCCCGTCTCCTCTGCGTGCAATGCGTTCTCCCTTATTGCGATGAGCGATTCTTTAAGGACGCCTAGGAGCGGGATGGTTACGCTCACTATAGCGTCCTCGCTGCTGACCTTCTTGGTGGACTCCTCAAAGATACGCAGTACATCGCATATGTCTGCCATCCATGGCCACTCGTGGTTGGCAAACTGAGGGAGCTGAGTTGGAGGCACGCGTGGATTCATAATCTGGTACTCCATCAATGCTCTCTGCTGCTCACACACCCTGGCCAACATGGAATAGGTGGAATTCCAGCGAGTCGGCAGGTCGCACAACAGCCGATGTTCAGGCAAATGGAGGCGTTGCTGGAGTTTTTTTTAAGCTAGCAGCAGCTACAGTTGACTTACGAAAGTGAGCGCACAAGCGCCGCACTTTCACCAGTAGCTCTGCCAGGTTGGGGTAAGTCTTTAGAAATTTTTGGACTACCAGATTAAAAACGTGGGCCAGGCATGGTACGTGATTGAGTTCGGCAAGCTCCAGAGCCGCCACCAGGTTACGGCCGTTATCGCACACGACCATGCCTGGTCCTAGCTGCAGCGGCGACAGCCACATCTCCGTCTGCTGCAATATGGCGTCCCTCACCTCTGGGGCGCTGTGCTTCCTGTCGCCCAAGCTGATGAGCTTTAGCACCGCCTGCTGACGTCTCCCCGCGCCAGTGCTGCAAACGCTTCCAGCTAGCGGCTGAGGTAGATGTTAAGGCACAGGAGGAGGAGGAGGGGGTTTATCAGAACCCATGCTGGCAATCTTGGGCGGCGGGGTGGTAGGTAGGCCGTCTCTGTTTGCGACCCCGTCCCCGCTTCCACTACACTCACCCAGTGTGCCGTCAAAGAGATGTAGCGTCCCTGGCCGCAAGCGCTTGTCCACGAGTCGGTGGTCAAGTGGACCTTTGTGCTGACTGCGTACCTCAGGGCCCGCCTGATTTACGCGACACGTGCTGGTGCAGGGCGGGGACGGCACTCCGGGAAAAGTAGTGGCGGCTGGGGACGGAATAGCGAGGTGCGGCAGCCGCCATCAAGGTCGCGGAAGGCCTGCGTCTCCACAAGCCTAAACGGCAACATCTCCAGGGCCAGCAGTTTGGAGATGTGGCAGTTTAAGGCTTGGGCTTGGGGGTGACTCGAGGCGTACTTCCGCCTGCGGTCGAACGCCTGCGAGATGGACAGTTGTTGGGACGAGGAGTGTGAGGGTGCAGGCGAAGAGGCGGCGGGAAGGGGAGGCTGAAGGAGAAGGCCCCAAAGTAGCCGAGGCAGAGGCAGATGTGGAGGTGTCCTGGCTGGAGGTCTGGACCGCAGTGGCAGCACACAACAAAGGGGAAGAGGCAGTGGCAGCAGGACCGGGCGCAGTTTGTATTGCGTTTGCTCTCTCCCACTCAGCCCAGTGCTTGACTTCCAAGTGACGCCGCATGCCTGAGGTGGTCAGATTGCTCTTCTCAGAGCCCCTACTCAGTTTTGAGTGGCAGAGTGTGCAAACCGCGCTCAGTTTGTCATCCGCACAAACATTAAAAAAATCTCCACACCACAGAAGTACGAGGCCTCGATGGGGGAGCTTCGCGCGACTGCCCGCTGCCGGGAACAGCTTCGGCCGTGCTGGCTGTGGCCTCACTACTTTGTCTGGACTGTCCTCTGCCTGTGGACATCCCTCTGCCTGTGGACATCCCTCTGCCTCTGGACATCCCTCTGCCTCTTGCTGCCTTTTTCGGTGCTGCGCAGACCACCACCTCTCCACTGCTTTCCCCGCTGGACATCACCCCTGGCCAAGTGGGGTCGGTCATTTCGTCATCCACCACCTCCTCTTCCTCACTCTGCTCCTCCTCCTGCCCACTGGACATTCCAACAGCCTCCCTTGATGGCAACTGCGTCTCATCATCATCATCGCTCATGATAACAGATGCTGGTTCAGGGTCCACATCAGCAGGAGATGGCGAAAACTCAAGGGTTTGGGCATCACTACAAACAAATTCCTCTCCTAGCTCCTGGGATTCTTCCGGCACATCTGAAAAAGGACCCGAAAAGAGCTCCTGGGAGGGGTCAAGGGTGGGATGACTCTGTTGGCCAGGTGTGGAGGAAGGAGGGTCAGAGTGAGACTGTGTGGATGACTGGCTGGTGGACAACTGTGTGGAAGCGCTATCGGCTATCCATTGCACCACCTGTTCAACCTGCTCAGGCCTCAACAGCGGTGTAAACCCGCCCCCTGCTTAAACTGTCCCATAAAGGCAGGGGATTCTGGATGAGCGGGATCCTGGCTGACCCTCACCAGCACGCATTGTATCCCACTGGCTTCAACAAGGCCCCCAACAGCATTTCCGCGCCCACCGACCTCCGTCCACGTCCTATTCCGCTAGCCCCCGCCAGCATTTTTTTTTTTTTTTTTACAATATTTTGCCTCACAGCCGTGAAATTAGTTTGCAAGAGAACGCACAGTAGTACAGTTGCCAATTATAATGCCTATATATTGTATTTTCAGGTACACAGCCCGTGTACTAAGTGATCACACGGTGTGTAATGAACACCAGGTATGAGAAATTACTTGCAGAGAACGCACAGTACAGTTGCCAATTATAATGCCTATATATGTATTTTTCCATAGTACACCAGCCGTGTACTAAGTGATCAGCGGTGTGTATAACAACCAGGTATGAGAAATTACTTTGCAAGAGAACGCACAGTACAGTTGGCCAATTAAAAGGCCTATATATTGTTATATTTCAAGGTACACAGCCGTGTACTAACTGATTCAGACGGTGTGGTATTAACACCAGGTATGAGAAATTAATTTTGCAAGAGAACGCACAGTACAGTTGCCAATTAAAAGGCCTATATATTGTTATATTTCAAGGTACACAGCCGTGTACTAACTGATCAGACGGTGTGGTATTTAACACCAGGTATGTGAAATTATTTTGCAAGAGAACGCACAGTACAGT